>CM067344.1:71777308-71884808 GCA_034190875.2 Urechis unicinctus | reverse complement strand
GGTAACATATGATTTCTATTGTAGATAATTTCCCGAAGATGATTTTTTTAAAAGGAAACTGAAACATTTTAACTGATTCCTAATCCTGCTGGAATAAAGAATTTTTGTTTCGTAAGATCAGAATTTTTACATAATAACGTCTCTCAAGTTCCTCTTAAATTAATGAGGCATTGCCGACCTATACAAAAGATAAGAATTGTTTATACAGACCCTCTTATCAGTTAACTAGCGCGTCAACAACCACCCCCCCCCCAAAAAAAAATACTGTTGTTATCCGTCATTAACTTTCATAGATGTACGTATGGAAAAGAATCCCTTAACCAGGAAACAAAGTTCTTATCTATTGGTATTTAGCTAATGACTAAACTTCCATAAACGTTACACCAAAATCTATTAATGAAGTTTTTAGTTTTTTCAATCAATTGAGCGGGTAAAATGACCAGGAAATTATTGAACAGAGCGCTAACTAGAACATTCATTAACATTTTATTCACATTTTACATGCAACCACCAATGAATGAATGAATGTTCTGTATGATATGTCTGTATATACAACAAGTTGTTGTAAATTCCTGTCTAAAGTATACACACGGGTCATTGATAATCTTGTGGACAACGCTACACCTTTATTTGGACCAATCGCTGGTGGAACAAACATCACCTTGACAGGCCAATACTTCAGTCAATTGCCGCCATCTACCGCGTATATAGGATACTATGGCAATGAAATTAATGTGTGAGTAACCAAAAAGTTTGGCACCTCGGTAACACTGATAAATGTATGAATTGTTTGTGAAACAAAGTGGATAAATACTTGACTCTGTGTACAGGAGCTATGCGTCAGGTAACACCGCCTACTTCTTCTCACCGTCGACGAACGAAAGTGATATAGATATGTTGATGCCTATAACGGTTGTGTTTAATGCGACTATAACACGAAATACTCCATTTAACTACACGTACAGAGGCAACCCCAAAATTGGCGATATTTATCCACTAGACCACATAATCAGGTGAGAAACACATCCTTCTTCAATTAACGAAAAGTTGTTTTGTGTTTACAACAAGTGTAGTTTTTGTTTTTTTGCTTATTTAGATATTCATTGACATATTGAATTCAGTTTAAGCCACAATCTGTGGAAATTCTTAAATACATTAAAATTCTTACTACATGGCGATCTAGTTGATTGTAGAATTGTGAATATGCCATTGCCTGTTTTCAATGGAAAATATGCAAATACAAATTCAACCGATCACTGGAGCACATAGTTGGAATGTTCTCAAATAAAAACCAAAAGGAACAGCAACAGCTGTGACTACAAATACTAATCAAGCCACAGATAATCAATTATCTGAAATAATTTGAGAAAACACGAGTCATTGCCACATCTTAGCTATGAATATTTGTCCTGTTTGGAAATCAGTATGCACCTCAAAAACTTTCTTGGGCATTGGTCTGCAATTTTAGCTACCAAGCACTGCCAAAACACAGTGATTCGTGATCAGTGTTTGAAAATAGCCTTCTACATGCAATGCGTTCTTTCACAAAAGCTGAGCAAGAGCAACAGCAAGACAAATATAAATCCCTGCTCAATATTTGCACTCATCTAGGCAAAAGTGCAGGCATATATCGACAAAACGATGGTGGGTATCACTAAGAGTTTATAGCTACGCTAATAGGGCTCACTTCGTGTGGCTCTGCGGTGATCGCTTCCCTAATTATGATACATTGCAACCGTAATCAACAAAAGCACATGGGACTGTTGATCCAACGTCTCGGGGCTCGGCGGCTGTTAAAGATATTGAGTCATCTGATTGGTCGAGGCGACTACAGCTCCAAAGTAAACAGAGCATTCCACGTGGTTTTAAGACGCTATGACAAGACGCCATGACAATAACGCTTCGACTAACAGGCCCCGAGTGAGCTCTGTTAGCGACGCTATAAACTTTTTGGTTTCACTATCAGTACAAACCACACGGTGTAGCACCCATGACTATCGGTTATTGTAAACAAATGCTTTTTGCAAGATATTCTTTTTCATTGCCGAAGGACATTTTGTGCTAATACTAGCATAGGTAAAGATGAATCGATTGAGGCTATTATTATTAAGCCACTAAGGTTAAAGCAAACGAGAAAACAGCTTGTCCCAAGACCATAAACTGGGCAAATTGCGTCAATACAATCATTTCAATCCAATTATTAAGGCAAACGAGGTACCAGCTTGTCCCAGGTCCATCCTTCCTGAAACCAGCAACATACACCATGCACCATAATCCATCGCCTGATTAGGAAATCATGAATGCGTTCCCATTGATGCACCCATCTCTAAGTGATTATAACAATATCCACTATAGCGTGTGGAAGCGTCAAAACGTTAACAACTATGGTCTGCTGATGCTAATCAATCAACTATAATGACGACGAAGTGGCATCCATCATTGGATGAATCAATGATTTCAATATTTTTACATGGTTTACAATGATATCAAAATATAATTGCCCCTTGCAGTCACATTCTCATCAGCTTACTTACTAGGTTTCATGGTAATAGCTGTGGTCACTAATACATACAATGTGATTTCACCCAGGGGCTATGTCTATTAATAATATATATATATATATATATATATATATATATATATATATATATATATATATATATAATATATATATATATATATATATATATATATATATATATATATATATATATATATATATATATATATATATATATATATATATATATATATATATATATATATATAAAGTGGTGCAGTCTGACAGTTAGATCTCCGGCATGAGGGTGCTTATTGAGCGCTTTATAGGTTTATGAAAAACCTTCAAAATCTGAAGCACTGTGAGGTCAAGATTTCCTCCACATTATCTTTGTCTGTTATGCAAATTTCCCCACAACTGCCTAACATGATGGTTAGTGTTTGTAAAATGCAGATGTGGATGAGAGGATATCAATTGTATCTATGAATTTCTAAATCAGTGTGTGACAACATATGAATATCATTGAAAGTTTTACAATGTTTTATACAATGAATTGATATGTAATTTATAATAAATCTTCTCTCGAGTACTCTAAATATCGTGAAGATAAAATTGTTTTGTAACCTAGTCATGTTTGTCTCTTTCATTAAGCAAGTTAATAATTGGACCGTGAATTTTCAATGAGTACAGAAATAAATTATAATACTCACGACTCACAAAATCTCAGAGTTTATCATACATTTCACCACAGACAATATGCAACTAGAGGTACAGGTGAATAATTATTTAAGGAATAAAGAAATCGGTGCACAAGACTACGCAAACTCAGTAACAGAATTTGTGAAAATACATGGAATCAAGCACAGCATCTTTGAAGGGGTCCCTGAAAAAAAAAACCCTAACTTTGCAACCATAGCAGAAATGAAGTCATTGTCACGGGTCACTGGAACAATCACCACGAGGTGACAAAGTCGACTGTTTGCACAAAAAACAACTGGCCCTGAATCTGGTAAAAATATCCTCCTTTCTTCCTCATACCGTCCTGTAAATCTTACTTTTGTAGCTTCTATTGTTTTTTAAACCATCCTTAATAACAGAATCTCTAAGCATTTGCATCACAATAATCTTTTTAATCCTAAGCAATCTGTGTATCATCCTCACCACAGTTCTATTGATAACAACATTTTTCTCATCTCTGAATCAATTAACAAAGATTTGATATCTAACAAAAAACATACACATGCCATATTTCTTGACATCTCCAAAGCAATTGATATGGCAAACAGAGCCTCGATAGAAATCAATGCCCAAAAGTTAGGTATATCATGTTAAGCACTTAACTGGATCCCCAACTTTTTATCAAACAGAACTTTTAAAGTTAAAGCTAACAATACGTTATCCAATCCTCACTGTACAGAAAATGTACAGAGTACCTCAAAGGAGTGTGTTGTCTCCTACTTTGTTCAACATAATTATCAATGATATCCCCATTCGTAACCTCAATAGTATTGGAAATCCCCCTCTCAAATACTATAAAGCTGAACATAATAACAACCAAAATCCAAATTTTCTGCCATTCCCCCGAAAACATTTATAATCTCGCCAAGTTATGGCGATCAGTCCGGTTTGTATGTGGGTTGGTTGGTTTGTAAAAAAAATTGGGCACGCGATACAGGTCGCAATTTGTTTGGGGGAAAAATTAAATTTTTCAATCCTTGATATCATCTTACCATACGGTGCGATTCTGGAAAAGATTATTGTTCCTTGTAGCCTACTTTAATAGCCAACTTTTCATAACAAATGTCATGACGAAATAAGCATATATTTCGTCCCGTTGCCCCCACTCGAAAATATGTGGTATTATTTTACCACATCTTTTAATCGCTTATAACATGGACTTTATTCGATGGATGGTCATAACAATTGGGTCAAATATTGTTAAAGGTAGTGGCTACCGAACGATAAGGTTTTTTATGGATGTCGATGACGTTTAGCAGTGCAATCGGAAGTTAACGTGTCGTTTCTCCGTCGTGAATGGTCGTATCGTAAAAATGCTTGCGCCTGACGATAGCCCATGCTATTCCGAACTCTTAACTAATACAACTTATTGTATATTCCCAATAGATGTTTCGCAAACTGAGCTTAAAGTCCAAAAACGCCCACAAGATGCATCAACACCCCGATATAGTTAATAATACTGGGTCGATTTTAAAATTGTTTTCATGAATTTGTACTTAACTCTTCTAGTTACATTTCGTTTGCCGCATGTCAGCAAGTATTATGCGACTGGCATGAAAAGTCGATGCTCCTCAAATATTTAAGGAGGGTCGGATTATCTACGGGCAAGTCGTGCAAGTGCCACAAAGAGCCCCCCAAAAATCTCAGTTTGAAAACTATTACTTGTCCTATAAAAGAAAACGACCCCCCCCCCCCCCCCCCCACAATGTAATTTGCCCTAGGGTCCGCCACTTGCTCAACACAGCAATGGATTCAAAAACTATTATTCCCAGCGCGAAAGGTGAAAAATCACATTAGATAATTGACTCGACTTTAACTAGCACACTAGGAGTACCTATCCTGCGATCGATTTTCTAACTAGCGAGCACAATCGAGGGTAGACCAATCAATGCTGGCCTCACACCGTGCTTGCTCTGTACTACCACGCATAACCACCGATGTGAAGCCAAATGATTTATAGCTAATATGTGAGGGTTCATTTGGAGTGGCTCTGCTGTGATTGCATCCCGAATAATAATACACTGTAATCGTAAGGTGGCGCTATCGAGAATAATGACGTCTTGCAGAGCCTCTCTGTTGCCAAAACACGTCGCACTATAGGCTTAAAATTAGCGAAAATAAATATTTAATAAATGTCAGCTTCCATGTAATAACCCTGTCCTTTTTCTTAATAATTGTTTTGATACTATTTCGCCCCCCCCCCCCCCCCCCCCCCCACACACACAGCCTCTTCGATCAGATAATCTGACGCTGTTGTTTTTTTAAATATCCAGAACACTGGGTTAGTGTTTCCTACTCCGACACCCACCCTTCTGGTCTACTTGGTTAAATACAAGGAGAGGCCTGGGTATGAGGATTATTAAAAAACTGCTTGTTATCGCCACTTGTATAACCAGACCATATGGTTGTGGTTTATTGAAGGTGTTGCCATCTCGTCCTCAGGCTTGAAGCTTATGATCGCAATAAGAACTTCAAAGGAGTACCACATCAAAACCCCTGAAGGAGCAAAGTAATATACTGATTAATTGTTTGCAGCATTTTTGTTAGTGATTAATTATCAATTATGAATGATAAGCTGTTAGAATTTTATCACATTACCTGTACTGGGTCCGGTCGGCGCCGAGTAATAATGACGCTAGTTAAGGTGCATCATTCGTTTATTTTACGCCGTCTTTTCGTAACGTGAAAACTGCATTTCACAAAGAGAGATCTGGTAAGTGTTATAATAATAGGGAAGGTTTTACTTCATATTACATGGGAATTAAACAATTACATACCACTTTTCCGGGAGATTTGGGGAGATAAATTTCGATAGCACGTTTTCCGTTTGGGCGGAAGCATAACAACAACCAGAGCGCCACCTGGCGAATGGCGCGGAGAAACAAGACTGAGGTCCTTGTAAAGCAAATTAAACGGCGGGAACTGCCGTAACATGGCTCCCCTGGATTGGGTACAATACAAACAATACAAACATACAAACATGTAAACATCACTTGGCTCCCTCGACGGGGGTACCCGGTCTCAGAAGCAACACAAGTTTGTGAACAGGTCTCTCGTAGTTGGACAGGTTTTTTCGGACCTCGACCTTGCGTACCAGTCCGTCATCGCCGGGGAATGTCTTGGTCACGACTGCTCTCGGCCAGTTGCATCGCGGCGCGTCGTTGTCGATCATCAGTACGATGTCGCCGGGCTGGAGATTGTCCTTCTCGCGCGTCCACTTGCGACGTTCGGTGAGTGTTGGGAGGAATTCTCTGCGCCATCTTGTCCAAAACTCATTGGCCAGGTGTTGCACGCGTCGCCAGCGACGTCGGCAGTAGAGATCTTCTTGAACAAATCTCCCAGGAGGAGGGAGGACGACTGTTTTTCTGAGTGTCAGCAGCTGCGACGGAGTGATCGGGATTGACGTCTCGGGGTGAGTTTTGTCCGGAAGTGTGAGCGGTCGTGAGTTGACGGTCATTTCAGCCTCCACCATAAGAGTCTCAAGCAGTTCGTCGTCGAGTTGGCTTCCATGACGTTCCAGCAGTTCGGACAGTACGGCGCGAACCGATCTCACCATCCTTTCCCACACTCCGCCCATGTGGCTAGAGAGCGGAAAGTTCATGTTAAACTCGAACCAGTCACATTGGTCCTTCAGCAGCTCGCTCTGTATCTTTGACGTGTCCAGCTATGCGTCAGGTAACACCGCCTACTTCTTCTCACCGTCGACGAACGAAAGTGATATAGATATGTTGATGCCTATAACGGTTGTGTTTAATGCGACTATAACACGAAATACTCCATTTAACTACACGTACAGAGGCAACCCCAAAATTGGCGATATTTATCCACTAGACCACATAATCAGGTGAGAAACACATCCTTCTTCAATTAACGAAAAGTTGTTTTGTGTTTTACAACAAGTGTAGTTTTTGTTTTTTTGCTTATTTAGATATTCATTGACATATTGAATTCAGTTTAAGCCACAATCTGTGGAAATTCTTAAATACATTAAAATTCTTACTACATGGCGATCTAGTTGATTGTAGAATTGTGAATATGCCATTGCCTGTTTTCAATGGCAAATATGCAAATACAAATTCAACCGATCACTGGAGCACATAGTTGGAATGTTCTCAAATAAAAACCAAAAGGAACAGCAACAGCTGTGACTACAAATACTAATCAAGCCACAGATAATCAATTATCTGAAATAATTTGAGAAAACACGAGTCATTGCCACATCTTAGCTATGAATATTTGTCCTGTTTGGAAATCAGTATGCACCTCAAAAACTTTCTTGGGCATTGGTCTGCAATTTTAGCTACCAAGCACTGCCAAACACAGTGATTCGTGATCAGTGTTTGAAAATAGCCTTCTACATGCAATGCGTTCTTTCACAAAAGCTGAGCAAGAGCAACAGCAAGACAAATATAAATCCCTGCTCAATATTTGCACTCATCTAGGCAAAAGTGCAGGCATATATCGACAAAACGATGGTGGGTATCACTAAAGAGTTTATAGCTACGCTAATAGGGCTCACTTCGTGTGGCTCTGCGGTGATCGCTTCCCTAATTATGATACATTGCAACCGTAATCAACAAAAGCACATGGGACTGTTGATCCAACGTCTCGGGGCTCGGCGGCTGTTAAAGATATTGAGTCATCTGATTGGTCGAGGCGACTACAGCTCCAAAGTAAACAGAGCATTCCACGTGGTTTTAAGACGCTATGACAAGACGCCATGACAATAACGCTTCGACTAACAGGCCCCGAGTGAGCTCTGTTAGCGACGCTATAAACTTTTTGGTTTCACTATCAGTACAAACCACACGGTGTAGCACCCATGACTATCGGTTATTGTAAACAAATGCTTTTTGCAAGATATTCTTTTTCATTGCCGAAGGACATTTTGTGCTAATACTAGCATAGGTAAAGATGAATCGATTGAGGCTATTATTATTAAGCCACTAAGGTTAAAGCAAACGAGAAAAACAGCTTGTCCCAAGACCATAAACTGGGCAAATTGCGTCAATACAATCATTTCAATCCAATTATTAAGGCAAACGAGGTACCAGCTTGTCCCAGGTCCATCCTTCCTGAAACCAGCAACATACACCATGCACCATAATCCATCGCCTGATTAGGAAATCATGAATGCGTTCCCATTGATGCACCCATCTCTAAGTGATTATAACAATATCCACTATAGCGTGTGGAAGCGTCAAAACGTTAACAACTATGGTCTGCTGATGCTAATCAATCAACTATAATGACGACGAAGTGGCATCCATCATTGGATGAATCAATGATTTCAATATTTTTACATGGTTTACAATGATATCAAAATATAATTGCCCCTTGCAGTCACATTCTCATCAGCTTACTTACTAGGTTTCATGGTAATAGCTGTGGTCACTAATACATACAATGTGATTTCACCCAGGGGCTATGTCTATTAATAAATATATATATATATATATATATATATATATATATATATATATATATATATATATATATATATATATATATATATATATATATATATATATATATATATATATATATATATATATATATATATATATATATATATAAGTGGTGCAGTCTGACAGTTAGATCTCCGGCATGAGGGTGCTTATTGAGCGCTTTATAGGTTTATGAAAAACCTTCAAAATCTGAAGCACTGTGAGGTCAAGATTTCCTCCACATTATCTTTGTCTGTTATGCAAATTTCCCCACAACTGCCTAACATGATGGTTAGTGTTTGTAAAATGCAGATGTGGATGAGAGGATATCAATTGTATCTATGAATTTCTAAATCAGTGTGTGACAACATATGAATATCATTGAAAGTTTTACAATGTTTTATACAATGAATTGATATGTAATTTATAATAAATCTTCTCTCGAGTACTCTAAATATCGTGAAGATAAAATTGTTTGTAACCTAGTCATGTTTGTCTCTTTCATTAAGCAAGTTAATAATTGGACCGTGAATTTTCAATGAGTACAGAAATAAATTATAATACTCACGACTCACAAAATCTCAGAGTTTATCATACATTTCACCACAGACAATATGCAACTAGAGGTACAGGTGAATAATTATTTAAGGAATAAAGAAATCGGTGCACAAGACTACGCAAACTCAGTAACAGAATTTGTGAAAATACATGGAATCAAGCACAGCATCTTTGAAGGGGTCCCTGAAAAAAACCCTAACTTTGCAACCATAGCAGAAATGAAGTCATTGTCACGGGTCACTGGAACAATCACCACGAGGTGACAAAGTCGACTGTTTGCACAAAACAACTGGCCCTGAATCTGGTAAAAATATCCTCCTTTCTTCCTCATACCGTCCTGTAAATCTTACTTTTGTAGCTTCTATTGTTTTTTAAACCATCCTTAATAACAGAATCTCTAAGCATTTGCATCACAATAATCTTTTTAATCCTAAGCAATCTGTGTATCATCCTCACCACAGTTCTATTGATAACATTTTTCTCATCTCTGAATCAATTAACAAAGATTTGATATCTAACAAAAAACATACACATGCCATATTTCTTGACATCTCCAAAGCAATTGATATGGCAAACAGAGCCTCGATAGAAATCAATGCCCAAAAGTTAGGTATATCATGTTAAGCACTTAACTGGATCCCCAACTTTTTATCAAACAGAACTTTTAAAGTTAAAGCTAACAATACGTTATCCAATCCTCACTGTACAGAAAATGTACAGAGTACCTCAAAGGAGTGTGTTGTCTCCTACTTTGTTCAACATAATTATCAATGATATCCCCATTCGTAACCTCAATAGTATTGGAAATCCCCCTCTCAAATACTATAAAGCTGAAACATAATAACAACCAAAATCCAAATTTTCTGCCATTCCCCCGAAAACATTTATAATCTCGCCAAGTTATGGCGATCAGTCCGGTTTGTATGTGGGTTGGTTGGTTTGTAAAAAAAAATTGGGCACGCGATACAGGTCGCAATTTGTTTGGGGGAAAAATTAAATTTTTCAATCCTTGATATCATCTTACCATACGGTGCGATTCTGGAAAAGATTATTGTTCCTTGTAGCCTACTTTAATAGCCAACTTTTCATAACAAATGTCATGACGAAATAAGCATATATTTCGTCCCGTTGCCCCCCACTCGAAAATATGTGGTATTATTTTACCACATCTTTTAATCGCTTATAACATGGACTTTATTCGATGGATGGTCATAACAATTGGGTCAAATATTGTTAAAGGTAGTGGCTACCGAACGATAAGGTTTTTTATGGATGTCGATGACGTTTAGCAGTGCAATCGGAAGTTAACGTGTCGTTTCTCCGTCGTGAATGGTCGTATCGTAAAAATGCTTGCGCCTGACGATAGCCCATGCTATTCCGAACTCTTAACTAATACAACTTATTGTATATTCCCAATAGATGTTTCGCAAACTGAGCTTAAAGTCCAAAAAAACGCCCACAAGATGCATCAACACCCCGATATAGTTAATAATACTGGGTCGATTTTAAAATTGTTTTCATGAATTTGTACTTAACTCTTCTAGTTACATTTCGTTTGCCGCATGTCAGCAAGTATTATGCGACTGGCATGAAAAGTCGATGCTCCTCAAATATTTAAGGAGGGTCGGATTATCTACGGGCAAGTCGTGCAAGTGCCACAAAGAGCCCCCCAAAAATCTCAGTTTGAAAACTATTACTTGTCCTATAAAAGAAAACGACCCCCCCCCCCCCCCCCCCACAATGTAATTTGCCCTAGGGTCCGCCACTTGCTCAACACAGCAATGGATTCAAAAACTATTATTCCCAGCGCGAAAGGTGAAAAATCACATTAGATAATTGACTCGACTTTAACTAGCACACTAGGAGTACCTATCCTGCGATCGATTTTCTAACTAGCGAGCACAATCGAGGGTAGACCAATCAATGCTGGCCTCACACCGTGCTTGCTCTGTACTACCACGCATAACCACCGATGTGAAGCCAAATGATTTATAGCTAATATGTGAGGGTTCATTTGGAGTGGCTCTGCTGTGATTGCATCCCGAATAATAATACACTGTAATCGTAAGGTGGCGCTATCGAGAATAATGACGTCTTGCAGAGCCTTTCTGTTGCCAAAACACGTCGCACTATAGGCTTAAAATCAGCGAAAATAAATATTTAATAAATGTCAGCTTCCATGTAATAACCCTGTCCTTTTTCTTAATAATTGTTTTGATACTATTTCGCCCCCCCCCCCCCCCCCCCCCCCCCCCCCCCCCCCCACACCCCCCCCCCCCAGCCTCTTCGATCAGATAATCTGACGCTGTTGTTTTTTTTAATATCCAGAACACTGGGTTTAGTGTTTCCTACTCCGACACCCACCCTTCTGGTCTACTTGGTTAAATACAAGGAGAGGCCTGGGTATGAGGATTATTAAAAAACTGCTTGTTATCGCCACTTGTATAACCAGACCATATGGTTGTGGTTTATTGAAGGTGTTGCCATCTCGTCCTCAGGCTTGAAGCTTATGATCGCAATAAGAACTTCAAAGGAGTACCACATCAAAACCCCTGAAGGAGCAAAGTAATATACTGATTAATTGTTTGCAGCATTTTTGTTAGTGATTAATTATCAATTATGAATGATAAGCTGTTAGAATTTTATCACATTACCTGTACTGGGTCCGGTCGGCGCCGAGTAATAATGACGCTAGTTAAGGTGCATCATTCGTTTATTTTACGCCGTCTTTTCGTAACGTGAAAACTGCATTTCACAAAGAGAGATCTGGTAAGTGTTATAATAATAGGGAAGGTTTTACTTCATATTACATGGGAATTAAACAATTACATACCACTTTTCCGGGAGATTTGGGGAGATAAATTTCGATAGCACGTTTTCCGTTTGGGCGGAAGCATAACAACAACCAGAGCGCCACCTGGCGAATGGCGCGGAGAAACAAGACTGAGGTCCTTGTAAAGCAAATTAAACGGCGGGAACTGCCGTAACATTACCTCTGCATTTGTTGTAGTAAAAAGTTAGTCAAGTGATTATGCTTGTGTATTCTGAGTTTATTGTGTTTGTGTATTGTCAGGTATAGGGATATCAACGCGGACACCCTGCTCCCCTGCTTTGAGGTAGATCTATCGAAAACAGTTCGTCTCACACAGCGTCCGCGCAGTTTATGATCCTCGATCTTCCAGGTCTGTGCTGTAGATGGTGGTTCTAGATTGTAAATAAATGTCAAGCAAGGGAAGGGACACGTGGCGGTCTGAAGCAAAGTGTTTATGGCTACGTTCAGCTGTGTGGTGATTATAAAATGACACAAAATACACCTCCGTCATCGGGTGACAATACCTTGAAATCATCAAAAGCACATCTGACTTTTGATTCAACGTCTCGGGGCTCGGTGTCTGTTAAAGATATAGAGTCAACTGACTGACGGCTGCAAACTGAACAGAGAATTCCACGCGTTTTAAGAGACGCTATGACAAGACGCTATGACAAAATGCTTTGGTTCTTCACATATTTCCTCGGGCGGAAGGCTACAGTAACGCTCTTAGCAAGCCTAAAAAACTCTTTTGGTGAAACCTAAATCATAACGGTGCGTATGATGCTGCTTACCCGTCCTCGATAACATAATGACCCTACTTGTTACCTCCGTATCACACAATAATTTGCAACACCCACAACCTCATTGCAGCATATGCTCTTTCCATACCGTATCCATACCAAATTGAAGCAAACAATTACTCCTTACTACGTAACACACACACTCAACAACTAAATTCAACAGTAGAACTCACTAGACTGATAATATTAACAGCATCAGCTACTCATATATATAATGTAAACACGAAGCACATGTTTTGAAGATTGTGTTTATATGTTAATGACATTGATTATCATGATGCTGATGACAATAATGCTGCTTATAATGATAACAACAACGATTATTGTGCTGATAAGGACTACAAATAGGATGACAATGATGCTAGTAATAATGTATCACAATGACAATGGAAAATATAACTGTTGATCTGATGACGATGTCATAAGTAGGAGTTGATCACAATGATAATGATAATGTAAAGTTATACATAGCCGTGATGCATACAACGACCCCACTTCAGCTTAAAACTTTTAATCAATTTAACAGAACTAACATAATGATGGTTATCACAATACACCTTATAATTTGACAACTTTAAAGAAATTGCGTTCACTAATAAAACCGCAAGTAACGATTCAATAATCATAAAAACTGCGTCACGTTTTGCAAACAGTTGAATTGTATTAATGACGAAATTATAGCAAAATTAAAATCGAAAATTATAACCATCGTTAATGGTAGTACCATCAGCAACCGCAGCACATCAAATTTTCCATCAAAACGATAAATGGCAGTATGGAAAGCAGTTAACGAAGTAAGCTTTAGATCATCATAATGATTTTTTTTTCTGCCACAGCTAAAGTATGGAAATAAACTTTGTCATTGACAGCTTGGAGATGATTACGTTGAAAGTAATAATAATGCAGACATTGATTATGATGATGAAGATCAAGATGATACTAATTAACATAACTTGACCATATCATGAGCCTCTTGTTTACTTGTATAAAACGCGAATTTGTATATTCCATGTTATCTTGGTCAACCGCGTTTGATACAATGAATATGAGATGTATGCTAAAAAAAATTTTGCCTTGTAATACAGGTCCACAATTTTTCAATTATTTTTTAATTGGTGAAAGCAATAATGCGCAAACCCAGTAGTTGTGTTTTTACCTTAACCACAAAGTAAGATAAAAATATGCAATCCCAAATATCTCCGTGAATAACACGTTGTCGATGACAGTCGTACCCTAAGATTTCAATGACATCGATGGTGTCACTTCCGGTTACGAAAGCATCAATATTCTAGCAAGGAGAAAATTTCTAGTAGCCAAAATCTCTAAACTTTTCAATAAGACAGAAGGAGAAATAGGTAGAGAGATAAAGATAGAGAGAGATATAGAGAGAGAGAGAGAGAGAGAGATATAGAGAGAGAGAGAGAGATAGAGAAAGAGAGAGAGAGAGAGAGGAGATATAGATAGAGAGAGAGAGAGAGATATATATATATATAATATATATATATATATATATATATATATATATATATATATATATATATATATATTTATATAATATATATATATATATAGATATATAGATATATATATATATATATATATATATATATATATATATATATATATATATATATATATATATATATATATATATATATATATATAGAGATATATATAGGTATATATCTCTCTATATATATATCTCTCTCTCTCTGTATATCTCTCTGATATATCTCTCTATCTGCTATATATATATATATATATATTTCTCTCTCCGTCTCTCTCTATATATATCTTCTCTCTCTCTCCTCTCTCTCTCTCTCTCTCTCTCTAGCTATATATATATATATATATATATCTATATATGTGTGTGTGTGTGTGTGTGTGTGTGTGTGTGTCTCTATATATATATATGTATATATATACAGCATGGACATGAATGGCTGATGTGATGGGGTGGTGTCGTGTGTGTACGCTGCCTTCACACTGGTCCTCACACCAAAGGCATATATATTTACAAGTTGGTGAAAGGCTCGCACGAATATCGATTACCAATGCAAAATATCACAGCCAAATTACAACACACGATTCGCTTTCATCAGTGAGTGCGTCTCAAGCGTACAAAACAACACTGAGCGATGTTTTGATGCGCAATTCTTGTGAAACAAGTTTATAAAACTTAAAAGGATGAGTAGCCTCAGAAGTTATCCACATCCACTGATCTAACTGCCGCGGACATTCGGAACGCTTGACGTATAGTTGTACATACGATGTAAAGGGTACATCCTGCATTCCAACAGCTTACATTGCGTATAACCCGGATTCAGTAGAGCTATTGCGTGTCTTTAGTCCACAATTGTCCCTTTAAATAGTGTCATCCATTTGAGCAGAACTCCTTCAACTAATGCGATTGTTAGATCAATTTGGACAACAGCCGATATGCTACTTGCCAAGCTTTTCTTGATCATACTGCCATTTCAAGGTATGCTCATAGCAAATGTCAGTGGGATGGTTATTTGTATAACTTGTCTTTTTACTTACACTACCTTGTTTTACGTTGCTGTTTCCTTTCCAGGCAAAATGAATACATGGGCGGATACAACCTCATCTACTTCTGACCCTACTACTGACGCAACCACATCTGACCCTACTACTGCTGCGACCTCATCTTCTTCTGACCCTACTACTACCGCGAACACATCTGACCCTACTACTGCCGCGACCACATCTACTTCTGATCCTACTACTGCCGCGACCACATCTGCTACTAACAAAAGCCCAACTACCACTTTCCATACCACACCAACAATCATCCTAAGCACAGTTGCCGTTGACACAGACACCTCCACAACTGAGCAAACCACATCTGCTTCTACCATTGGCCCATTCATTTATCCACCTTATTCCACCACATCTACCACCTCCTCACCAACAGCTACCACCTCCTCACCAAGAGTTACCACTCTCGCAACTTCATCTCCTGCAAACCCTAGTACTGACACGACCACTTCTACCACTTTCACGGCAGCACTTATCAGTGACATGACAACATGGCATCCATGCATCGAATCACCGTGTGAAAACAACGGTACTTGTGAAATTACATCTAGCGGTGGATTCTGGTGTCGCTGTCAATCGCCATTGATTGATGGAATCTTCGTAACTCACATTACTGGGGCGTTGTGTCAAAAAGGTAGGAACCTTTAAAAAGATTTGCCCATAACATGTTACCAGATCATTGCCTGACAATATAAGATTAAATGGGAACTGGAAAGATATAGCAAGGCCAAACCGATTGCTCATTTTACCGGTGTGATAAATTCCCATCAATTATGTATTGCAAAATTATTGTTTTGAAAGAAATACGATTGTAAATTTTCTCTAAATTTTCGTGATAATTTTTGTCATTGTCAATTGACTTCACTGGTTAGCACAGTCCGTACTACCAGTAGCTATGGCAAATTATCACGACCTCCATTGTTCTGTTAACTAAGCAAAATTACACATTCTATTTGTCCGGTAATGTTATGAAAAACGTCTATGTCTGATGGTATGTGGAAAACCTTGACTTTTAAACACGGGGATTAGTAGGAGAAAACGCAACCTGGATAGATATCTATAACATATAGCTTAACCGATTCGACCAAAATTTAAGAAAGGGTTCCAAAATAACGACAAAAAAAGGCACTTGGTACAACACTAGCCCCTGCTTAAGGTGTTCCCTCTTTGAATTCTGGGGAGCAAATATGCAATAGGACAGAAATGTTCTCATCCAGCGATTGGCATCACAGTATTATATCTTGGTAAGTCATCCTTATAACATCGTTTTTATCTATCGTTTTGGCAATAAAAAAATTATCTATGGTTCTCAGAGATACAGGATCTTTTAACCGGGAAACAAAGACCTTCTCATCGATTGTTATTTGGCTCATGCCAATCAAAAGAAAGCACAATTGTTATCAACATGTCTCTTTTTGAAAACACATGTTGTATCATAAATGCAAACTATCTAAAGGCTGAAATAAATCTTCGTCAATCTATCACTAATCAATTTGAGAATATCTTCTTGGTATGCTACACCCAGCTAACGTATGTTTGCTGTGAATGACTCTCTCAAGTAAATACGAGGCTCATTCATAATCCTGTGGACAACGTTTCGCCTCTGTTTGGACCTATCGCTGGTGGAACAAACATCACTTTGACCGGTAGATACTTCAGCCAACTTGCGCCATATGCTGCGTACATAGGAGACACTGTTAGTGCTAACATGTGAGTAGTATATATATATAAATATTCAACGATTGTATGTGAGCTAAATGGTTATAAAAATATAATATTGGCTGTCATCTAAAATGGGGTTTTATTGTTGGTGCAGAAGTTATTCGTCAGGTACTACAGCCTTCTTTATCTCTCCAGCAACAAACAAACGTGCCATAGATATGCGGCTTACCATTGCGGTGTTGTTCAATTCGGAAGTAAGATTTACTAGGTTTCATTACACGTACAGAGGAAATCCCGAAATTGACGATATTTACCCACTAGACCACATAATCAGGTCAGAAACACATCCTTTTTCAACTTAAAGAATGTTGTTTTGTGTGAATATCACCATATCAAGGGTTTGTTTAGGTAACTTATTATGAGTATCACATATTTATTCGTTCATTTACATAAGACTCCTTCAGTAACGCCGCGCGATACAATCAGATGATAATGTTGCATACATTGGCAATTCACTGCATAGCAGTTCAAGATCGATCATCAGAGCATATATCTGGAGTTATTTCTTATCAAATCAGTAAAGAAAGCTAGGATTAAATATTGTATTAACTCTACGAGAAATGAAAATTTTTGTTTCGTTGGATCCATTGTCCCTAATCAAAAACCTGACAAACATTTCGGCCGTTACTGTGCGGACTAATCCGCGCAACGCTGTACATCCGGTCACATGCGTTTATCAGCAAGAAACCGTAATATATAACACACCACTAGGTTATTGGACATTAACACAGTGACCATCGTCGAGCGTGTGATTTGTGTATCATATCAGCGGGGGAACCTCACTTAATGTATCGGGGACGAATCTGGATGCAGTTGCCAATCCAATACTCGAGATTACCCAAGAATACATCTTCACGGTGACAGTGGGTCAAACGCAAGAAAAGAAAACCAATACAACTTTCTACACCTCTGTGAGTAAAACACACAATAGCAGGTCATATTTGCTGAATGGTATTTAGAAGAGGACAGAACCGTTCTACAAGCTCTGTCGGTCTGGTTTCCAGCATTATATGTAACTTGGTACTGGTTTGTATAGAAATACTTATTAACCTCGGTATGGGCGCTGCCATGACAGACTTGTGATGTCACTGGCTGTCATAGCAGCATTATTTAAGTAAATGTCACTGATTTTCATCACCTCCAGCAAACAGTTCAGGATATGATTAAGTTATCGGTTGAATAGTATTAATGGAGTTGATAATTTTGACCGAATTTTCAAAACTGCTTTGTTTCCCCTTAAAGTTATGCTTATAACTATGGGTCAGGTATATATGAGCCAAATACTACAACCCCTTCATCAATTTGCCAACGACTGACTTTCTTGAATAAACCAGCAGAACATATATCATCAGCTCCATGTGTTTCAGTTATGTCCTCTCAACTCTTCCACAAAACTGAATTGTCTTATGCCAAAGCTGGATATTCCTGACGAGTTCCTGCCCAGTCACCGCCGAAAACGCCAGCAAGACGGAGGGTTGGTTCATGATGAATATGGACAGATGACTCTCACTGACAGCTATCACCATCGGCTCAATGCTATATTTGACGAAGATAACGAACTGCATTCGATTGATAACGTGAACAAAAAATTTCCGATTCGCGGAACACGAAGTGTGGCCCAGTCTACTATTCTATCGTTCTCTGGCAAATCTAAGCTGACTTTCATTGTTGGTTTTCAACTTGATGGATATGATAAGTACCAAGACATCGCCGACGAGTTCCCAGATAAGAAATTTTCCTTCTATGTTGCGCCATCTTTTGTGACATTAGAGGAAGTGTTTGGATTTAAACCTCATGAACCAAAGCCAATTTATATCAGCGTTAGTGGGCGTTGTCATTTAAATAGTTGATCATTTTTATGTCGCTATTCTATTTAATGAGCATAGATGCGAGAGACCAGGCAATTAAAGAAGCAGGTCAATAAGTTGAATTGTACCGAGTCAAATGATAGATAAAGAATTATATACTCAGACAGTTCCATGGCAAATGAAGTGCCCTGTAAACTAAAGCATTGATCTACATTTGCAAACAGGGTGAAGGATTCTTAACCGGCGCCAAGATGAACGACTACAACATTCGCCTAGGAATATCCAACTGTACAATCATTAATATACATGATAATCAGATAAGCTGTCATCCCAATGCAACACGTCCCGAATACCACAAGAAAGACGCTGAGCGATGTGGAAAAGAACTCTTTGCAATCATGGTGAGATCGGTTCTGTATGTTAAAAGGGAATCAATATATCTTGAAATCACTTAATCGTGAGTTGGCTTCATTTAAATATGGCCTTGCGCGCTGTAGGTGTCTGTTGGCTACCTGGAACATATGGTTGGCTGTTTGAGATATGACATGCGTCAGAGACTTCCACTGGTTTATATCATTCCGATTTCTTGTGGTGGAGCTGTACTTCTGTGCGTCATCTTTATCATCTGCTTCTGTTGTCATAAACGGAAGAGAAGTAACGACAACTGTCATGTAGACCAGCGAGATGAGCCGTGTGTTCGAAATGTGAATGTCTGTTATTTAGAAGATAGTTTTTTTCGCCCCACACAACCAAAAGTTGGTTTTGGTGACCATCTACACACCATAGAGCGTGTTTCCCAGCCCCAAACAGCAGGTGGTATCTTGAACGTCGCGGTCCCTGAACATACCACGTTTATATAGGTAAGGGTCGACGAATCCATTACCCATGAATGTTCCACGTTTGGAAAACTACATTTGCAGCACCATTGACAGCATAACAGATTCATAGCCATCTTCGATTTGCGATGGCGAAATACTCCTTGAGTCCTTGATTTCTAGCTATTATGTAAATACCCGTGTAAGCTTCATCTCACAAGGTGCACCTATTACTCTCTTATTTATCTCTGCCCTGGTGATCTTTCGAGTATTAGGAGCAACTCACTCCATTATCAAAGCACAAACCTTGCCATTGCTATCTTAATCACGGCCATCGAGATGATAATTTCTGCTTTAGTGCTCAGTATTTGAACAGAACATGATGTTGTCATATTGAGAAGGAATTATATATTCTAGTTGTTACGAACAAAATATGCGGGAGTATCGCCAGAATCGATCATTGCATTGGTGTGCACAATTAAGAAATAAATATATTTACTAGAATGCAAACAATATTTATTTCTATTTGATTCCTTGTGACAGTTTACTACGGCAAAATTATCAAGGTAAATCCATGCATTCCAAAACTTCTTCATTATTGTCTTTGCAACAAAGAGTTCCAGGTTGGTGAGAACAAGGTTTCTTAGAATATTCAAGTCATTAATAGTAACGTGTCGAACCGCTTGTATTTGCAGAAAGCTCTTCAAAGTAATCCACTAAAGATCTGCAATCACTCGGCAGTTTCTTTAAACCAACTCATTTGCAATTTACACCTGTAAAACGAAGAGTCATCGGGCACTTGTTATTTTTAGAATGATGTCCTGGATTTCTCGTTCGTTGCCAAATATAATAACAAGGCAGAGCTTGCAAAATCCGAGCATCACTGATCAATGGAAATTCAGGTCAACTTCAAACCATCAAGTATCCTATGGGTGAAGGCATCATCCTGATGTGAAATTGCATTACTCGGTATCATTCTTCAAGCTAGACGTTATGACTGGGACATATAGGCAAGCCAATTTTATATATATATATATATATATATATATATATATATATATATATATATATATATATATATATATATATATATATATATATATATATATATATATATATGTGTGTGTGTGTGTGTGTGTGTGTGTGTGTGTGTGTGTGTGTGTGTGTGTGTGTGTGTGTGTGTGTGTGTGTGTGTATAGCGTGCGAGTGGTAGGTTTCAAATAGCGAAATGGGATAATTATTACACTTTCTGTTAGCTTAACTTCTGTTATAATTCAGTCACAACTATTGGTTCGTCGCAACTGGCGAAAATACAAGACAGTCAGCGGTGCTGTTCATGGTTCCCGCTTTACAGGACTTCCCCAACACCTCTGACTAACACGAATACCAGCAATATGGTTCAACTTAATGGAACTCACCAATACAACAAGAAGGTTCTCGTGATAAAACTACTCGTCTTTATTTAACTCCAACTGTAACTCCAAAAAATGCTATCTGCCGTTGGCTCGTTCGTTCGTTCGTTCGTTCGTTCGTTCGTTCGTTCGTTCGTTCGTTCGTTCGTTCGTTCGTTCGTTCGTTCGTTCGTTCGTTCGTTCTAATTTAAGCCGTTTTTGGCATCAATGGTCATGTGCCGTTGGCAGAAGACGCCACAGCTTATATACACAAGGTCACGTGACCACACGGTTTGAATGCAAAATGTTAACATCATTATAAATGCATAGACATACATAAAAAAACTATGCATGTTACACATTATATAAAAACACAGGTAACATCAATATACACAAGAAACATCAATATAAAAGTACATTACTTTGCAAATGCAACAAATGAATAGAACATAACACCCATCATGCACTCCGCGAGTCAGGCCTCCCACCTAGTAATGGAGGCAGCTTGGTGAGAAAACCCGCTCCCGCTCCCGCCACACACACGCACACACACACACACACACACACACACACACACACACACACACACACACACACACACACACACACACACACACACACACACACACACACACACACACACACACACACACATATATATATATATATATATATATATATATATATATATATATATATATATATATATATGTGTGTGTGTGTGTGTGTGTGTGTGTGTGTGTGTGTGTGTGTGTGTGTGTGTGTGCGCGTGTGTGTGTATATATGTGTGTGTGTGTGTATGGCAGCAGTGTCAATAACATATTGACAACATATTGATGTATTGTCTGTAGAACACCACATGCAATTATCGTTACCATAACGTGAATATACATCTACACTGAAATACAAATGGTAACTATTGGGTTTCCAGGGAGAGGGTTAAGTAGCGCTGGATTGCTCATACACGCGCAAATGACTTCACACGCGCAGTATGTGAGAAGCAGAATTACACTGGTGTTTCGCGTATGTATGCATTCCTACTAAATTGAGCAATATGTTTGATTGTGATGGATACTATGAAGCTGAAACGGTAGGATCGATGATAGCAGGAGTCTACAGCATGCAATATTTCCCAGATACATGAGACATTAAGTTACACATTAATAATTGCTAGGGTGAAGCAGTACACCCTATGTGGCGGGCTCGATTACACGGTGTTAATTGCACGGTCGAGTGCATACATGCATAGTGGCAAGTTGTCGATACTATACCTACCTCGGCTTGAATGTTATTTGAAGGTGGATTGATTGCTACCCAGGTTGAGTTGGGTTGGAACAAGCTGGGCATCAGTTGCTAATGATGCGATTTTACTTATTATATGCACAATGCTTTATCAATACATATTTGCACAATAATAATGGTAATAATTAACGTCAGGTGTCTGTTGTATTGTTGCTTAACACTTTGTATTCAGCCCTTTTAATCGTGGTGCTTTTTAGCGTTCCTTGTTCATATGGCGTTGCTGGTGCTATTTCGTTGGTGGGTTGTCAGAAGGCCAAATTTGAAGCCCTTTGAAGAATGTCATTGTTTCATGTTACATAGATCGATTGGGTTTAAGCAATCACCAATAGCCGTCTTCTGGTTATGTTAATCCGAGAAACAACAGACGGCCCACCTGAACAACTGGACATGACTTTTCAAGTGGAAATTGTTATCGATGGCGACGCCATGTAGATATGCTATTGTGGAACAGATTGCTGGTCTCGCATTTGCACTAGATGAATTCTAGCTTTAAATCCATCAAATGCATTTACATTGAAAAGCATGCGTTATTGCAACGTTTTATTATAAAAGCTAATACACTGGTGAATATATTTGCTGGTGATTTGGTGGAATGTGTACCATCAGAAGCGAATCACAGCCCAATGATGCATCCAGTGCTTCAAATAACTAATAACGTGAAGATTAATCTACAAAATGCAGTCATGATTTCTTGATGGAAATCGAAATTCCAATTGAACTTTATGTGCGAAATCCGCGTGGGCGGGGCTGTTCATTATGAAATCGGCGTGGGCGGGGCTGTTCACTATGAAATCCGCGTGGGCGGGGCTGTTCACTATGAAATGTCAGTGTAGATATTCCTCAAGAAGGGACAGTGACTGGTGCATGCAGAAAACCATGTTGCCTCCTGCGTGAGGTCACCTTCATTGGCTCAGCATCAACTGGCTTTTTCTTCACCCCATAACAGCCCAGGCATTGACCAACCCAGAGTCCAACGCCGCTTAGGAGAGAAATAATCGGCCAGAGGATGGCGTGAATCGTCGTGGAATGGCTAGTTCGCTCGGCGACGACTTGAGTTTGATTCTTAGGGTTGTAGAAGCAAGGGAAATTGAGGTTATCGCGGCCCCACTGGAGGCGGAATCTGGAGGTTACTTTGACGTTCCATTCCTCGTCGCCACACTCCTGTAATGTACACTGGCACGACAATGTTTATTTATTAGTCATTCTTAGATCCCATCAACATGTTTCCGCACGTAACTGATCTGTTCATAACGACAGTGTAAGATTCCCTAAGACTGTTGTAAACATCCGTGGGCCTGGGCAAACGTTACTAGGGTCCCACCTTTATACATACATGGACAGGGGTGAATTTACGGCAAGATTATGAAAGTAAAGGCCGGTTATTTAGTTTGCACAATATACATTATAGCGGGTCAAAGCCAGACAATTGTGGCTTTTAAACTGCTTTCCCACTGCCATTATTAATATTTATTGACTAAAAAACTTCTATCTTAATTCTAAATTATCCATGATTGCGCAACGAAAAACTGAAATTAAAAACGGGGCACAAATTATCTGCTTAGTGCTTCATTGGTAAAGTGTGCTCACCATTTCATGGAAGGAGTCATCCCAGTTGCGGAACAGCATCGCCTTTATTTCCCCGTCTCTTCTCTCTGACGTCCTGTTCTGTGCATGCGATTCCCTGCTCAATATATCGCTTTTGGTTCCCGCGCCGAAAGACAAATTACCAGCATCCCCATTGCCGACCTTAACAAAGTATGGTTTGCTTTCATTTTCCAAGTCTTTCATGTGATGGCGATGAGCGTTATTTGTTCCCGGTGACTTTTGGTTGAAAACATGTCTTTCAGTTGGATGAAGCCTTTTCAAATTGACTTTTAATTCATGTCGAGTATCTGAGGATTTCGTACGCTGGACGGAATAAGGCTTCTTCGACCTATTTTCCCGAGATATGTCGCTTTCATCAACAAAAGTAGCATTGACATCATGATCAAAAGTCGTCTGGTTGGACCATTTGCCATTGCTTTCATAGACAACGCCCGCTATATCTTCGGCCGTGTAAGCCACGTATATCTGTAAACACGGGTATTTGTTTATGCACGACTCGTACTGTGTGAGTTGTCGCTGACAGGAACAAGCGAATGAACTGATCGACACATTCAGGACTCGACAAGTGACCTGATTCCAGTCTCGTGTGGCTTCGTACGGGAGTACGATTATAAAACCTAAAGTACAAAGCAATATACTCCCCACGAATATCAAGAAGCCACCGATACAGAAGTAGTTTACAGCACAACCCGGAAGATTGCGACATGTCTGTATTTTAACACAAGATGCACATGCTATTCCTCCGGCACATTGGATGACGCGACTTCTGTCCGCCGATGAAGAGCTATCCGTATTTGCATCAATAAAGAGCGATACAGATCATTCACCTCCTATTTCAGCACTCGCTTATGTCGCAACAGCCAAAGCAATCAGTTATTCTGTTCTGCGTTGCGCCGTCACCATCTGCTGGAGCTCCTATCGCTCACTTGGTGCTTACTCCACTTGGATACTAGCGATAGCCCAGGGAAATCACTTTTCTCGGAGGCGTAAATTTATTATTGACGGCAATAATCCGAAAATCGGTCTGATTCGGTAAATATATTTGTGGAGAATTTACTGTTTCCGGGCGTTATGTGGTCGAATGGATCTGACATTCGCTCTCTCCTCTCAGAAGCCGGTCGCTCTCTCCTCTCAGAAAATGCCCTTTAAAATTTATACTGTACAACACGAGGGTCTTATTCCTCTGCGTGGGCTTGAACGTACATACAATCATGGCTGAACAATTCCATATCCCGACAGAAGTCGTCCGTGTATGGTTGGTGAAACATATCATTATCTAGCAAGTGTTTATACAAATAATCCCTTCAGCCATCAGATCTTATCTCCTCTCACTCGCGGCAAACATCCCTCCATCTTCAACGAAATAACAGGAAGTGAAAGAGGAACGAGACTCTATGGCTGCCTCCTCGCGTAATTAGCCACTGAACGACCAGAGTAGAGTCACCATCATCGAGTCAGTGGAGACTATTGATTGCATGTTCAACTCTCGGAGGGGACATGGCTTCATTAAGCGTTATAACAGAAGGCCATTATTTGCTATTATATCAAATGGGTGAGATAGTGGGTGATTATATTAACCGTTGTGTTGGAGAAGACTATGTGAGACTCACGCATATGCATGCACACACACACACACACACACACACACACACACACACACACACACACACACACACACACACACACACACACACACACACACATATATATATATATATAGAGAGAGAGAGAGAGAGAGAGAGAGAGAGAGAGAGAGAGAGAGAGAGAGAGAGAGAGAGAGAGAGAGAGAGAGAGAGAGAGAGAGAGAGAGAGAGAGAGAGAGAGAGAGAGAGAGAGAGAGAGAGAGAGAGAGGAGAGCGAGAGAGAGAGAGAGAGAGAGGAGAGAGAGAGAGAGAGACTCACACTGACATCGGGGTTATAGCGACTGGAGCGTTAACCCCGCCCCTACCTTTTGGGTGCTAGAGTCATAAACTTAAACATATCAAAGAACCGTATATTTATAAGTTTTGCTTTTGCTTTTGAATGCTCACTCGTCTGGATCGTGGCTTACTTCCTGGATCTACCAATTTTCTTTAAAACCATACGCGAATCGATTAAATAAATATTCTGGTCATGCACGAATGCAAAGAAAGCCATGACAGTGTGCAGTTATCGTTTAGTTGAGATCACAGGGATTTGCATTGGACGGTCGGACGCTGTCTTCTATTTATACATAAACCGGACGTTAGGTAGAATAACATGTTCTCAATGGACATGGGGCGCGACAAGCTCGTAAACGGGACTTAAGATGGTTGAGGCGAGATTTTTGGTGAGCTGGTGGCGTAATCGTTGTCCCCTTTGGGTTTATGTATACATAGAAGATAGCAATGCAAATCCCTGTGCAGTTGGAGGTGGTGCGTGCAGATACTTCCTGAACATGTGTAGGCGAACCTGGAACGTATAAAATTACAAACGTGTGACAGGCCAATTCTTCACACACAATCGAGAATACCAATGTAAAACATCTCAACCAAGTAACATGAAAGAGGAATTTTGCAGAGGTAATTTGCCCACAGTTAAACTGCGTCGCCGGTCGAAACACAGGTTGCGGGTTCGATATCAAGGTGTGAAAACCTGACTGGCTCCCCGCGACTTGGATGATAACGTTAAATGGCGGTCCCATCTCCAAAAGGGGATGCACCCGACCCGGTAGCTCAATAATACCGTGCTGAACCTACGTCCAAGCGGCGTGGGTTTCGCAGCCCGGTCTGGGCAAAGTGTTTGTGACAAATGGGTAGCTACAAGTGGGCGCTGGCACTTAAGGGGAGCTGTCCAAGCATCACAATCATCCTCATCCATCACAGACGCTATATCACATCGTTGTTGAAAGTGACTTTAACCCCAATGTTACCATTACAATTGACATTACCCCACGAAATGATGTCATTGAATAATGAAATGATGAAATATCATCAAGCAAGATCAAACCCGAGACTCAAATAACTGATGGCAAATCAATGCCAGTCTGCTAGAGCGGTGTTTTCTTTCATTTATCGAATATTACAAAAAAAATATGACCTAAACGCAAACTCGAATAACTGATAACTTCCACCTAGCCTCCCACCCACACCCCCGCCTAGCGAGGTGAGGAAGGTGCGGATTTGTCTTCTCATTATGATCAAGTGGTCATTCTGTGTTTTTCTTTTGAATAATATCCGTTCTAGTCGTTGATGCTTTCCAAACGCTCGCAAAACTATTATACACGGTAAATATTGATGTTGTATCTGATACACACAAGCACGTACGCTCACACACATACATACACATTCAAACACCGATACTCCAGTTTGTCGCAATACAGCACGCATGGCTTTGGATTCTACCACGGCACACACACACACACACACACACACACACACACACACACACACACACACACACACACACACACACACACACACACACACACACACACACACACACACACACACACACACACATACACACACGCGGGCGCACGCACAGACATACCAATATCTACACCGATATCTACACCAACACATAAGCTCGTCGCTAACAACGACGCATGTCTTTAAATTTGACTGTGTTTTTGGGGGGCGTTCCACATAGCTCTTTTGAATCAAGTGGAGCTTGCGCTCCTTCCTACAAGGACGTTCTCGATCGACTGTTAGTCTGTTGGGCAAGTTCCACGCGTCTCGCCTCATTATACTTCACGGTTTACCGCCGCATCATTACACGAGACCTCACTCTTTCATAGGCGAACGCGTAAAGTAGATACAAAGCAGTTGTGAGCGATATTTTGATGCACAATACTAAAAAAGGTAAACAGCTTTAGTTATTATCCACTGCGGTGGCTACAGCTCTAATTCCAAACACTTGCGGCATCAGATGGTATAGCTTTACATATGCATAGGATACATGCAAAGAGAAGATTCTGTGTATTGCGTGCCACTTTCCTAAAATAGCTGAGCCTGAATTCACCGAAGCATTTTAAGTTTTAAAATCTGACCTCTGTGTTCGAAATCATTGCTCCAATTGACCGTGTCTCTCATCTGACCTAAGGCCACTTCAGCTACCATGATTGCAAGATCTAATTGGACACCAGCGGATTTGCTACTTCGCAAACTTGTTTGGATTACAGTGTTACTTCAAGGTAAGCACATAGCGCATCTCAGTGGGTGGCTATATCTAAATGTCTACTGTGTTGGTTACCTTATTCTCAGTGATTATTACCTTTTCAGGTACGATGAATACATGGGTGGAGGCAGCCACATCTACAACGGAAACAACAACACCTATAAATGACATGTCAACATGGTCCCCATGCTTGTCATCACCTTGTGTCAACAGTGGTACTTGTGAAAACACGGATAACTATGGATACCAATGTCACTGTCCACCGCAAACGACCGAGGGTATCGACGTTACTTACTATAGTGGGTGGATGTGTCAGTATGGTAGGTATCATAAAATATATAGCATATAAAATATAAAATATACAATAAATCATCTCTTATCAATTCTTTAAAGAGAGCTGAAACGTTTTAAGTTTGACAAACTAATTCCTAATACTACTGTACCAAAACATTTTTTTTTTACCAAAAAATAATTTCGTCATAAGTACGTCTGTCAAGTAGCTCTTTGCTCATTAATGACGAATGAAAAGAGCTCTCGGCGCAATAACGACCTCGAATTTATGCAAAATATTCCAAAGAGAAGAATTATCTATATTGTTATTATTTAATTAGCCTGTGAGCAGAAATTCCTAAGTTACTGTTATAATCCGTAAATAACTTGCTTGGATACACACAGGCAGAAAACTGCTTTTCTCTATGTATTTCAAAAGAAAGGAATTATTTGACCTGGTATTTGGCCCATGACCAAACTTACCCGGCCGTTACATCAAAATCGTGCCTCAGTTATCTTGGCAGAAATAATCATTAGAGTAGCAAAATGACTAAGAAAATTAATGAAAAGGGCATTAATTAGAACATTCATAAACATTTTATTCAAATTTTAGAAAGATTGTTCTATATGGTATGACCAAAGAGTTTATAGCTTAGCTAAGAGGGCTCACTCCGAGTGGCTCTGCGGTGATCGCTTCCCTAATTATGATACACAGCCATCTTTAAGTGGCGCTACCGTGTGATAAACAAAGGCACGTGGGAATACTGCGCTGACGTCCCTGCGAATGATGCGAGTGGGGAAAATGTCTTTGCGTAGAGCCTTGGCGCTGCCGAAACACGCCGCACAGTAGGCTTAGAAGTAGAGACAATAACAAGTACAATGTTTAACAAATGTCAACTTATTCAATTGTCGGGTCTGGGTTAGACCTATCGAAAACAGTTCGCCTCTCGCATCGTCCGCGCAGTTTGCAAGAGTTCATAGCTGCCAAAAAGGGTTTAGTCCGTCATGCTGTGTGGTGATTATGAAATAACATGAAATACACATCCGTCTTTGGTATGCCCTTGTACCATCCGTCTTTGGTATGCCCTTGTACCATCCGTCTTTGGTATGACCTTGTGCCATCGTCGTAGAAGTATTAAACCTCGAGACTAAATTTATTTACCTCGGTAATATATTGATGAATGTTGACAAATAGATGTGTTATATCGACCATTTGGTATACGCTGTTTGTGAAATTGTTGTGAATGCCTCTCTAAAGTTCACAAGACGATCATTAATCCTGTGGAGGACGTGTCACCTGTATATGGACCAACCGCTGGTGGTACAAACATCACTTTGACAGGCAAATTCTTCAGCAAATTACCGCCATCAGTCGCGTTTTTTGGATACTGTGGCAAGGAAGTTTATGTGTGAGTAACCTATTAGCTTGGCATCCTTGTAACATTATTAAACTTAACATTGTTTATAATCTAAAGTTAATAACTATTTGTTTTTTTATATGTAGGAACTATTCGTCAGGTAACACCGCCTACTTCCTCTCACCAAGGACGACCGAAAGTGATATAGAAATGTTGCTGCCCATATGGGTAATTATTAATACGACGACCACACGATTTACTCCATTTAACTTCACGTACAGAGGCAACCCCGAAATCGGCGATATTTACCCACTAGGCCACATAATCAGGTCAGAAATACATCCTTATTCAGTTTACGTAAAGTTGTTTGTGTTAATAACAAGTGTTTTTTTTATTTGTAACAATTTTCAGTTTCGTATAGCTAAATATTCATGAACATATTTGATTTATTCAGTTTAAGCTATGGGACGCAATCAGTTAAACATTTTATTTCTTGAGGTCTACTTGGTTGTAGCATTGTGAATATGCCATCACCTGTTTTCCGTGATAAATGTGCAAATGCAGATTAGAGCGATCGTTCGAGCACATGCTTTGAATGATCTCAAAGTTAAAACAACCAGGAACACTTGGAAGGCTTTCTAATTAAATCACTCACGAAAACAATGAGTGTTTTTATTGGAAGCATTGTCCCACATCTCCCTCCTGATAAAAAATATTGCTCGTAACCTTTGCGGGGTCATCTGCTTAGCGCTATATATATCCATTAATTTGCAAGAGACCCTAATAAATAACATGCCACTCGGTAATCCTAAATAAACACTGAGACCATAGACGCTGTATGGATGTGCTGTATGAATCATACTAGCGGAGGAACCTCCCTAACTGTGTCGGGGACGAATCTGGATGCAGTTGCCAATCCAATACTAGAGATTACCCAAAAATACACCTTCACGGTGACAGTGGGTCAAGAAAAGAAAACGAATGTAACTTTCTACACCTCTGTGAGTATGACACACAATAGTACATAGTACTTGCTGAGTGTGATTTTAGCGGAACTGAAAACTTAAAAATCGATAAAACTGGTTTTAAAATATGTCACCATAAAAAAAAATTTGCAAATTTCTGTGATTTTTAATTTACAGGAAAATCAACTTGCTATAAAATTTCCATACATGGTCGCCGCCATGTCAGCTTTCGTGATGTCACCGGTTGCCACCGTGGCGTTTTCATTATTTATCAAGCCCTACAATGAAAGTGTTAACATACAATGAAACATCAATAAAGTTTTGATCACTTGGAATGAAATGTAGCGGTTTTGTATTGTGCATATCAAGTTGATTTTTTTGACAGAAATTTTAAAAAGTGTTCCAGTTCCTCTTATGTTGATGCTTCATATTGTCTGAGACAAACTCTTTGTCGACTATTTATGAGCGATTGAGTGAATTGTCGACTGAACGCCTGAGAAACATGCATGGCTTATACAAATACATGGTGCGCAATCGTTTATGCAGGTGTGAGGCTTGAAAAACATATTATATTTATAATGTTTTTCAGTTATGTCATCCGAACTCTTCCACAACGCTGAATTGTCCGATGCCAAAGCTGGATATTCCAGACGAGTTCCTGCCTACTGCCTACTCCCAAAGTCAGAACAAGTCGGCTATTCCGCCGAACTCGGGCGACTCGACGTTGAACTTCACAGTTGGTTTTCAACTAGACGGATATGACAGATACCAAGACGTCACAGATGAGCTCCCAGATAAAGAGTTTACGTTCTATGTAGCGCCATCTTTTGTGACCATAAAGGATGTGTTTGTATTCAAACCCCATGAACCGAAGCCAATTTATATCAGCGTAAGTCGGTTTCATTATTGATATATATTTGATCATCATCTACGAGGCACAACGTTTAGTGAGTGAGTGGATGAACAAGTGGGTTAGGTTCACATGCCTAAATGACAGATATAAATCCAATTTTGAAGATAACACTTTAGATATTTAATGTCAATTAAAGAGCGCCTTAAACTTATAAATCTGATGTACATTTGTTATCAGGGCAAAGGATTTTTAATAGGAGCCAGGAAGAACGACTACAACATTCGTTTAGGAATATCCAACTGTACGATCGACAAAGTACAAAGCAATCAGATCATTTGTCATCCCAATATAACACTTCCCAAATACCACAAGAAAGACGCAGAGCGATGTGGAAAAGAAATCTTTGCAATCATGGTGAGATCGGCTTTGTGTGTTAAATGGAAATCAATATGCCATGAAATCGACTTTTCTTTTGGCTATTTCATTGCAACACTGTGTAACGTGCCCCTTCATTAATTGTTTTTAGGTGTCTGTTGGTTACCTGGAACATAAGGTTGGCTGTTTGAGGTATGAATTGCGTCCACCTTTTGCACTGCTTTATATCATTCTGATTTCGTGTGGCGGAGCTGTACTTATGTGCGTCGTCTTCGTCGGCTGCTTCTGTTATCATAAACGGAAGAGAGGAAGCGATGAAAACCAGCCAGACCAACCAGGTGAGCCCAACGATCCAAAAGACAAGGGGAATGTCAGTTTTTTGAGAGATAGTTACTTTCGCCCTATGCAACCAGAGGATGGTGGTGCTGGTCGTGACTATTTAAACCCTTCGGAGCGCATTTCCACATCCTCTTCAGAAGGTGATGTTTCGAACGCAGTGGATACTGAACACTCCACGTTTTATCACGAAACCGACCATGGTAAGGTAGATGAAACGGTAACTGAGGGGACACAAGTCGTGTACGCTAATCACCCGTCTACGACAAGACGCACTGACCGTAGTCTTAAATTTGCAAATCGGCAAACCATCGACAAACTGCCAGATTAAAAAACAACACTGATTTACGTGCTGCAATATCCAATAATCTTTTGTCTTAGCTTTCTAACAATTCTTAAGCATTTATATGTGTAAGCCCCATTCTTGGAGAAACAAGGGACATTTATTACCCCGATATTGTACCATGCTCCAACAAGCGAATAAATCAACCAGCTATTGGGATAATTTTATACTGTTAGCTGAATCACTATCGTCAAGTGGATGATTTCTGTATAGTTGTTCGGTACTTGAAGTTGCCTTTAACTGATGGTGTCATGGTGAAAATGATGCCGCACGTATGAGTTTATTATATATTTTAGTTTTTTTGTATGTTGGAGCATGGTCGGAATTGATTTTAACATAGTTATTTGTCATTATGAAATGAATATATTCAATACTTACAATATATGACAGGAACAAATGTAAATTGATTAAGAATTTACATGCATGTCATGTCAAATAATCAATCGATACATTATGTTTGACACGCTGCAATAATGCGGTAGGGATCAACAATAAAGAGCAGTTGTAGTTCAACTAATGCTTGGTGTTCAGAGAATAAGAGAATGTCCAATGGGTCATTATTTTACTGCAGGTGAAGCATTATAGAATGTACAATCACTCATGGATCATTACAGAATGTACAAACAGGGATCAGACTTTTCTTACTTACTTAACCAGTCTTGTAAGTGTACTGCTATGGCGGGTTCAGTACGGTCAGCCCGCTCCTGCTTGCGTACCTTTCCATTTTAATGCGCGCCCAAAATACCGGAGCAGAACGGTATATATTTATATTACCGTTCGACCGGAGCTAAGTCTGCGCAAGGAGTTACATTGACGTATATGGAACTCCTTGGTCTGGGACATTTAGGGTCAATTGCACGTTCCCAAGATATAAGCACACAGCAGTTAACCTACATGCTACAATTCATTCGCAATGAAGTTGGTAAATTATCTATTCCAGGAAAATAACCGTTGTAATAAAACCTGAAGTAGGTCTGTTTGGCTACCTATCACATATTGACATTCGTAGACGAACCGCGCTTATCTGGGGCCGTATTCATGAAGAATCTTAAGTTGAGTTGTCTCAACTCGAGTCCGCGATCTTACATCGTATTCATAAAAACTAACGACGGAGATTTCAGTCCACCTATTGTTTATTATGAATACCTGATCTAAAGCTTGTTGACATACGCGTATATTATGGTAGCATGCGCGGACAAAAACCGGAGACAAACGTCTCAAGCTAACTCCGGTCGAACAGTATCATAAATATATACCCAGACGTCTTGTAGGGCTAGTCTCAAGCATGCTTTTTATGTTTGGCGCCAGAAAGTAATGAACCCAGAGAGAGTGCGAAAACTGACTCGCCACCCGGCCACGTGATTATGCGAATTCGACTCGCCCGTATTCGTTTCAAGTCGCCATTGACGGGCGGGCGACCATAAGTTGCCACCCCTGAACCTGAGAATGCACCAAGAAAGGTACGATTAACGAACCGTATGATTATGTTGGTTCTGACAATGACACGTTTAAGTCAAATCTTTTGAATGGGTTCCTGAAATCGAGTCACTCATGTAACATCAAACAATGGTGTGATATTAAAACCAACAGCCTTTATATCAAATACATATTTATTTCCATACAGTTGCATACAAACCTCAACACAATACCAAACGAGCAAATTACACACACACACAAGTCCAGTGAGTGGAGTTTGTCAACCATACACAAAGTGGAATCTGCTAAATCCGGGACAGTTCATTATTAACAGGAATTTAAACAATGATCCATCTTGAAAGACCTTGTGGCCTGAAGCAATATCCTCAGTTGAATCATCAAAGATCCATTTGGGTGTCCATGTGTTTTATTAAGATTAATAAAGAAACATTTAAGATTCTTCTAGATTTACAGAGAAATGTCTTTTTAAAGCATCCATCCTTGCTCCTTGATGAGACATGTGCAATAGTATTTCTTATATCAAATATGTTGTATTATACATCCTTGTGTTTCTTCTTAGATTTTTTTTTATGTTTCTTCTCTTTTTTTTCTTTTGTGCTTACTCTTTTGTTTTTTGGGTTTGCTTTTGGATTCATCTTGGCTCCTTTTCGACTTTGAGTCACTTCGACTGTCGCTGTCAGAGTCCGGCTGAGTGTCAGAATCCAAGCGGCTGGCTGATGATTCGGTGACCACTTCACAACTCTTAGTAACAGCCCCCTTAGATCCTGGCGCTGGGTCAGCATCAGAGTCATAAGTTTCATCATAATCTGGTTCGAACACAGACTCATCAATGACAGAAACCTTGCGCTCAAATGACGATGACTTCTTGGCCTCTTTCTTGGTCAATTCCCCACTGTCCATGTGCACAACATTTCGTTTATCAGAACCTGATATGAATCCCTTTCTTTGGCTTCCTTTCAGTTTGTCACGCAGATCATAGGACAGGTCATCGTCGCTGCCTTGAACGCTTCTCTTGCTCTCCTTGGTGCTCACTGTCACTTGTACGCTTCGTTGACTAGTGACCACCTGTCGACGTTTCGGACTCCCTCTTGGATCCTGACTAGCTCTTGGACCACTATGTTCAGGACTCTGTTTTGAGCTCCTCCTCTTTGGACTCTGTCTTGAATTCCTGTGCTCTGGCATACGCCGAGAACTCCTATATTCAGGACTTTGTCGGGAACTTCTTCGCTCCGGGCTTCTCCTGGAACTTCTATACTCGGGACTGCGTCTTGAACTCTTCCGGTCTGGACTCGGTCGAGTACCTCGGCGATCTGATGTCTTTCGTTCAAGACTAGGTCGAGTGCTTCTGTGCTCCGGACTTTGTCTTGAGCTTCTGTGCTCCGGACTTTGTCTTGAGCTTCTGTGCTCTGGACTTTGTCTTGAGCTTCTGTGTTCTGGGCTTTGAAGTGAGCGCCATCTCTTAGAGCTTGGTGGAGATTGATGACGATTTGGAGATGGTGATCGAGTGACCCTGTGAATGTGGGAGGAAACGACCGCCCCCTGGCGAGGCTTGTTGGCCAGGACTTTCTCAGCAGTCTCAATAACTGACCTACACACAACACACATTCATTTAAACCCAGAAAAATATGCACATTATTTTTTTTAAATGGCAACAATATTCCATCAATGGCAAATCACAACTCCAATAATGCCACATCTTTCCAATGGATATCTTACTTTGGCAGTGGCTTTTTCTCCTCTATTTTCATGTGCTTCTTCTTCTTATCAATATCTTCATCCGGCTCTGAAGATGGATCACTGCGCTCCCACTTGGAAAGCTGTGGAGGTTCAGCTACGAGAACAGACTCCTTCACAGGACTTTCCAGATTACCATCACTGCCCTCCAGGTCATATATACCCTCAAATTTGGCTTTGGAGACACCACCAAGATGCTTCTGAATGCCAGGACTTCCAGTTGCTTTGACTTTGAGTCTTGATTCTGGCTTCTCCACTTGTTTCATTTTTTTCACTGGAACAACACTGACCTTGTCCTGGCCTTGACCTGAAGGTGTACGGCTCCTGGATCGCTTCTTGGTGTCAGCAGTAGGCGTGTTGGATCTGCTGCGTGGCTTCTTCTGCACGGCAACAGTCCTGGGGATCATCACATCTTTGACAGGTTTCACATGAATCAGATTGGACTTGGTGACCGTAGATTTGTCGTTTTTCATTCTCCCACTGGCTTCCAAGCTCATTGGACTGACCACAGCACCAGAAACCTCTGTTCTAGTCATCTTATCTCCCATGACCTCAATGGGTTTACTGACTAGCTTCCCTTGCATTTTGCTTTCTGGCTGAACGTCTGAACTCGGTTTATTGGGATGAGGTGTCTTGGCATCTCCATCCAGTTTTTCCTTGCTGTCAGAGGAGCTTGGCTTCTTCAATTTGACCTCTGCTGCACCAGCGTAATGCTTGGGGCGTTTGTCAGCTTCTGATTGGGTTGATACCTTATAAGACTTCTCCTGGGAGTTATTACTCATCCCATGTTTCTCACCACTTCTTTGGCCATCCCTGCTCTCCTTTTTCTTCACCAGTTCTTTTGTCCGTTTACAGGATTCCATCTTCTTCTGCACTCGCTTTTCTTCCAAGTCCGAGTCGGTCTCAGTGAGATCCGTGGAACTGCTGAAATCGGAGGGTGTGTGGCCGCACAATGGAGGGAGGGGCAGATCTTTGCTATCCCTGCTGGAAGCCACCTTCTCTTTCACCTTACTGCTACTGCTACCCCTCAATTCTTTGGGTTTTTTGTCCTTCTTGCTCTTTTTCCGGTCTTTCTTGTGCTCTTTCTCTCTCTTCCGCTCCTTGCTTTGAACTCGTTCATCCAAGGCAGGTTTTCTGTCTCGCTCTTTGTAATCCATGTGATCATCTTCCTTGTATTTGTGGGATCGGCTGCTCCCGTTCACGGTATTTCTCATGGTCTCTGTGGCGATCAGCACTGTCGCGGGGGTGGTATCGAGACCTTGAACCACTTCTGGATCTGGGCCGGGTGGGAGGGGGTGGGGTGCGGGAACCCATTGGGGGCCAACGATCTCTGGTTGAGTGAGAGACATTTCCAGGGGAGTATGGTGGACCTCCGCTATATGATGTGGAGTGGTCATGATAGTGGTCAAAATACTGACGGTAATAATTGAAATACTCTGCCCATCTGGCATCCTGAGAATCAGGAAACCTGCAACAGAAACATCCCATACATAACATCACATTGCCAATACAATTGGATAGAACACACACCACATGTAACAAATTCAGATTCATCCTCAGCGAACACATTCTGGGAGTACCTGTAATCGTCAGAGACATAGTCCCCTCCAGGTGGCATAGACTGAGGCCCCTGGTGAGGAAACGGCATAGGGTATGCCTTGCTCCTATAGGGTGACGGGGATCGCCCCCTACGATATCGACTCCTACCAGACTCCACACTAGGTCCTGGGCTCCCTCTACGACCATAATATGGTGACCTTGATCTCCTGCGAGGAAGATCTGGGGATCGACCCCGGTGCCTCCAAACAGGACTTTGTGATCTCCGTCCCCGTGTGGGAGGCCTTGGGCTCCGTGACCGTGAGTGTGGCTTGGGGCGTGGAGATACTGACAAGGGTGAGCGTGAGCGTTTATAAGGGCGAGGACTCCTGGACCAGGATTTTTTTCTGCTTGGCCTTGGCGATCGAGTCCTTGATCTTGCTCGGGATCTGGACTGAGATCGGGATCGACTGAATGACAGCTTTCTGGTTCGAGAGTGAGAACGACTTCGACTTCGGGTTCTCAGACGTGCTTTTGACCTAGACCTAGATCGTGACCTTGAAAACTTCCTTGGCCGCGACACTGAACGAGATCTGGAAAACAATTACCACATCATAATCAAAATAGGTTTTCAATATTTATATTGAATAAATCTATTCGATACAAGGTGAAGGATGAGTGATGGTGAAAGAGCAATATTCACACATGGCACAACCACTTGAAACAAAGCAGCTACACCTATAACAAAGCGGTGACATTGTAAGACTGATGGATGAGGATGAATCCTTAGATAGCACCCCTTAATCACAACGCCCACAAAGTCGTACAGCTCCAACTAAAGTTCATGGTGTGTCTTACATCAAATCCCCTTTGATTTCAGTGGCACTGGAGAACTAACCTTGAACGAGAACGTGATTTGGAGATGGGGCGCACCGGACGTACGCGAGGTTTCATCAGCTCCTTGGCAAAATCATCCATTGGGTCAGGCTTAACTTTTCTAAAAATTACAGAAGAAGATGGTATATGTAACCAAGGTAAAATAAATTCATTAACTTCGATGAGACAATCAGCTCCAGTATCAAATAATTCAAAGCAAACCTTCTCTCAGTCTTTATTAAGGCAGTCACAAATTAAAATCGACCTACTTTTCAGAAACACGACGTAATCGATCTTTTTCTTTGTAGAATTGCTCCTCGGTGAGCGGTGGTATGTGTGCAGCAGGGGGTGGTGGGAACCGTGGGCCTCCCATTCCAGGGGGCGCACTAGGCATAGGCCCTGTGCCTGGTGGTGGAGGGGGGCCACCTGAACATAGCAAGGCAAAATAGTCATACATTATTTGATAGTTATGGTTTTCATTCCATTAAATCAAGAAATAATATACTCAATATAATAACAGAGATCAAATAGCAGATCCGGCGGACCACAGTTTAGCATCAAATGAATAAATGTTGTCAAAATCATGATTTTTGCTCTCGGTAATTTCAACCTCTGGGCAATCATTAATCTGTGTTTGGCAATTTAAGGTAGCAACAGACAAATAGCTCACCATGTGGGGGTGGGTAATTAGGCATCCTTCCGTCGTTCCTGTTCATCATTGGCCTATTCATGGGCTCTGGAATGAGGGGATGAGGTCCCAAAGGTCTGTTCATAATAGGAGGGGGTGGTCCATTGAGCATGCCCATAGGAGGCCTTGCCATTGGGGGTCCTCGTACAGGAGGGGGTATGTGGGGTGGCATGGACATGATAGGACCCATGTTGGGTTGGTGAGGGGGCAGCCCTATTGGGGGAGGGGGTCGTGCCCCGGGGCCATCCATTCGGGGGAAGTCAGGACGTGGTGGCATAGAACCACTGAAACAAGACAGAAAATCCGGTTCACATCAATGTAATCATTATTGCTTCATTCCCAACTAGGGGAAACAAGGATCCCCACATTAACTTGTTTTCACTACACGATCCTAAATACATCCTGCAAATAAAAAACATTCGAATGTAGTACCCAGAATGGACAGGGAGGCTCATAAGGTGCATTGGAGGAGGGTCCTGAGGAAGGGTAGGTCCCTGCCCTTCATGAGGTCTGCTGCCTGGAGGTCCATCTAGCGGTCGTTGGCCTGGTCTGTTGTAGAAATTGTTACCCTCGAATCCATCTGGGAACAAAGAGTCACCAAAAAGGTTATTTTTTAACATGAAAGACCATACCCAGCTAATGGTGGACAAGGATATTTATAATGGTGAGACTAAAACGTCGGGTAAGACAGAATGGTTACCCTAAGTGGCCTAAGTAACTATGAGGTAGCGGGGGGTACCTACCTTGGCGTGGGACATCAGGGGTTGGATATCTTCTAGTGGAAGTCGTGACTCGTACAATAGCCTGCGAGTTATTGAAGGATAATGAATCCCTGTCCCACACACACAACATTATGTTGATGGTAGTGAAATGAAATTATTGGAACAAAAACACTCAACAAGGTGTTAACACAGGTATCATTGGGCTTATCAGGCCCTTTTTTAAGTATATGCATCCAACACAGATTAATCCAGGTAATATCTAACATATCTAGCACTTACGATGGGGGTGTGGCCTGATGGTTGTTGTCGTAGGGAAGAGCCGAGGAGGAAGGGTTCAAGGCTGAGCGTGGGGGCATTGACCTGGGTGGACTGAGCATCACTGGGATGTCTGTGTGCTGCAAAGAAATCTTGGAGTAAAACTTTCATTTCCTCTGATGTGTCTTTCTTATAATAGGCATAAATATAATTGAATATTTAGAATTAATCATAATTTGTATATACTCCGATATATATTTATGCAGACAAATCAATTGCAGATAAACACTAATTGAGATCTCTACCTGCTGTATGGGTTGATGTTTTGGAGGATCTGCCTTGTGTGAGGATTGAGGTGGTGTGCCTACATCCTGTTGGTAAGGGGACCCACCGACAGCTCTCACTGCAGTAGGCAGAGAGACAGGGGGTGCCACTGTATGTGAATGAGAAGTGGGTGGGTCATGATGGATTTGGGGAGGAGTGTTGTTATAGGCAATGGAAGTGGGCGGAGCTTGTTGCTGGGGTACTGCAGCTGATTGCTGTGGCAATACGGCTGGTTGCTGTGTTAATGCAGCTGGTTGCTGGGGGACCACGGCTGGCTGTTTGCTGGAGGTCACGTTGGCATAACCGGTCTCGTTTCTGTAATTCTGAATGGCGGTGCGGAGGAATCTGTTGGCGATGAGTTGGTCTGGGGACTGTCCAGATTTTCCACATGTGGGACATGTATGGCTCTCGGAAGACAGCAAAGCCTCACGTATACCTGAAGTCACATAAGCAAGATGAATTAAATTCATTACATAAAACTTCTGAATAAAATAACATAAACCCCTATTGTGACATTAATCCCCAGACATAAACCCATTCACCATAGATGGAAGCATAGCTCCAGTCGATTGCTTGCATGTCCAAAGATCAGACACAATTTTCTACAATTATTGGTTAACCTCAAATACTTTATCTCTGTGTGTACTTATAGCCACTGACATTAAGGTGTCTAAATTATACATCTTTAATCTGAAACATAAAGCCATTTGTATCCACTTCTGTCAAAATTGCAAATTATCTTTTGACCAAATTATACACCTACCTATCAAATCTATACACCACCATTAGTAACATATATAGCATCATTCATCAATATCCACCTACATTCATCACAGTAACTGTTGCCGCAGCAGGCGATGACCACGGCATCGGTTGATATCTGATCACAGATGAGACACAAAAGTTCCCTTGGCACGGACCTGTCATCAGCCACTGGTTTATCATCATCTTTACTGGAAACAAATGGCGGCTTTTCCTTCTTGCCGGCGAGATATGCTTTCCTGTCAACCAAGAATAACATAATTGTTATAAACTTTGAAGCTAAGAAGCTTTGACAGGGGTTATAATTGAACTTGAATGCATATTGAAAGTATACGGCACCAATCAGTATCCCTCGATAAGTAAAGAAATAGAATTGTGATTCAAAAGGGTAAGTAATGGTAATTCTCTCACGCATCGATTGTGGGCACTGCCAATTGTCCCCTGATGGTCATCAGAACACCTGGTAGGTTGCTGTCAGGGGCGGAGACTGGTGTGAGGAAGTTGGCAGGGATGCCGTGGGCGCGCCTCATCCTCACAGGGGCATCATTCTCCTGCAAAGAGGGACAGGTCAAAACAGCAGTTAACCTCACAAAGCCATTATTGATCTTCAATGATTAATGATTAATACAGAATCCCATTTTCAGGTGTTTTTTTATATGGCTGTATTATCATCTTTACCTTTTCCACCGGAAAGTTGCATGGAAATACTGAAGATTTTTTCTAGCACCATAATTTAGGCTTCAAACCATGGAAGTGATGACTATTTATTAGTTCCAGAAAACGATCAGAGCAAACTTTGACAAAATTGTACAGGAAGTCACACAGATATACTAACAGTTTTGGCTGTGCAGTTAGCAATGTGATGTCCAGGCTTGTTGCATTTGTAACAGACATAGCCAGGGCGTATGGCAGTGCTTGGAAACCGGGGCTTCATGTAACTGTCACAAAAATATTAAGTTGAGATTTTAAGATTAACACAACATGGAGTGGGTTAGTTTTCTTTCTTGCTTCAAAGCTGCATTAGTTGTTCAACTTCTGAGGGTCATTGTTAAAACTTTTTGGGGGGGAGAACATATTGTCAAAAAATGGGATCTACTGCGAGGATAACAACAACGTATGCATTTAGGATTTTTTTTTAAATGACCCTTTTTGCACTGTGATTAAAGCTACCACTCAACATCATTCATGCTTGAAACGACCAAAGGGAACATTACTAAATGATAAGTAAAGTGTGATCAAATGACATCTCACTTTGTTTGATCATAGTCCTTGGTGGATTGAGTCATCATGGCTTTGATCTTGTCCTCTTCCGAAGCAAACGCATTCACAAGATCTGGGGTCTGACACACGGGCAACAAATGGGTCAACTTTTTAACCACTCTTTACACTTTGTTACCAAAAAATTATCTGTGTACACACATATATATATATAGAAATTTGAATTTCGACCCAAGTACCTTCAGTTTAACAATTAAGATTATATGCAATGAATGTGGAGTAAGACACGCGAGGTAGGAGTATTTACCTGCTTGAGACGTTCTAAAGTTATGGCCGATTCCATCTGTGAAAGGCAAATCAATCAAGACCACAGGTATGTTAACAATAAGGTGGAAACTAATCAACCCAGAAAGTCCACAAGTACAATGATCAAACATGGCATCACTGAAGAATCCAAGGTCCAATGTATTTAATAACACATCATAAAACCACAGATTGTTGGATGGAGCAAAAATGGTGAAACCATCATTTTGTTGCGAGGAGTGTCGTCTACTTTATACCGGCCACCAAATGTATTATGCACCCAGCACTCCAAAAACATGATGGTGAAGTGGAATCTCGATCATATTTCCTTAATGAGAAGGAAGGAAAACGTCCTATAGAAGGATCGATAGATTGGCCTGACGAAATTATCAGATTACCATTCTTAACTGCTGGTAGAAAACCAGGTCGTGGGGTAAGATGGCATACTTGCAAACAGTTATGCAGCAGCATATCTCTAGTACACTTATGAAAGTAGTTGGCCCTCAGATTTGTACCATGTGCACTGCAAAACATCCTCTTCGTGACTTCTTTTCATCTTTCCAAATATACCCCAGGGAACCAAAGCACAATCGGCCCAACAGTCTTCCAAAATTTTCTTGCAGTCATGATAACTTTTTTTTAATTGCTACACAGGCACATTAAAAGCTACCATTCTTCTTCAGTCGAGTCAGACAGTGGAATTGCCAGTGTGGTGTTGCTAAAACTTATGATCTTCAGGCTAGATAGTTGATGAAAGTATAGACCATTTAGAATCACCATGCCAAAGGTACACAGCATGACTCAAACCTTCCCAAATGTATTCCCCACTAAATAAAACATGATATCAATTCTTCATCATGAATTCCTAACCAAACAGACTGATTCATAAAAAATGTGAAAATTAATTGTATCGTAAGCTTGGGCTGTTCATTTCATGACTGCCTGGGATTTTTATAGCAACTGGAAAACCTTTGGAATTCTTCAACCATTCCAATTCAAAAATTGAGCATGATACAATAGGGTTTTATTTGAATGAATATATCTTCCAAATTGTTAGGACAGTTCCAGCATGCATCAACACGGAAAATGTCTTCTCACTTTTGTAAGAAAACAATGTTTTGTGTCCCATTCCCTGTAAATGTCCACAACAGATTACACTGCAAATAATTTTCTTAAGTAAACATCACAGAGCAGGGTTTTTCTTTTGGCAATAACACCCAAGACATATCCCCGCATTCCAAATCCAGGGTGATTCAAATTCATAGCAAGGTTTTATTTCCGCAGAAAATATTGAAAATCAAATGATTTAACCCATTAAATATAGCATTAATTTTATCACCACAGATAATATCAATTGTCATCACATATACCATTCTTGCATATGTCCATTTTTGAATATTCAAGCTGATTCAGCATGTGTTAACAACATGAAACATGATGCATTATCGAGCAAAAATAAACAAACAAATGTAGTTTTCAATGTGTAATATACATATTAATTCATAGGTGATGAGACCCAATTATTTGCAATATTTTGTGCCATGTAACCTATAGGTGAGTTACACATAACAAATGACATGGGTAACTACATGTTCTTGTATAGGAAACAGCAATACACATGACCAGATTCTCTTTAACGAAACAATTGCCACACAACGCCGCAAATACACATTTAGTTCAGATTCTATTTGTATGACTAAGAATATACCAACTAGGGTAGTATAAATTCAACATATTCAACCATGTTGTATGAATATTATGCAAATTTAGTCATATGAGTCCCAAGTTCAACAACAAATAAGTAGTAAACTCCTTCATTCATATGAATGGTCTTCTTCAATTGGAATATTTTGATAGTGCATAAAACATTTACAAGCAAGGTATAAGTGAGAGTGTTAAGTACTGTTAAAGTAAATATTGGGAGTGATTTTTTCTCTTAAGCATCAGACAATTGTATGGTGGAAAAATAAAACATCAATATTAACAACAGAACTTAGCCAGGCAAGAATTTCTGGAGACATTATCAAAATAATCAACAAATAGAAAGCTGGTGATATATTTTGATTGAAAACAACTTGCATACAGCTGCAGGAATGATTGATTAAAGCTTACACACATGTATTATCATTTGACCATTCATTTATATGTCAAAAACCATTAAAAGATCAAATATACATTAACCACAAACAGTGGAAACACCACTAATATATGAATGAGGATGGCAGGACTTTCATCTATGATATATATTTATATGATGCTTAAGATGCAAAGTGGTTATATAAGTATTTATACTGATTGAAAATCCTGCAAAGTGATGTCCTTTCTGGAGAAAGCAATTGTCAGCCAACAGAAAACTAATAGTGTAATGTTGATGAATTATATCATATTGAATTTCATTGTATGCAGATACATTAGTATTGAGTGAACAATGATTTATAAGTAGAACTTGACACTATTTGAACATGCTTAGACTACAAACAACGAAATTCTGCTTTTAGTGAAGAAATCATATAAAATATTACTTAAAAGAACCAATCAAATTCTCAAATGAAATATACACAGCTTCTGGTAAAGTTGAAGCAGAAGTCTGCAGTCAGCTGGATAACATTCCATTTCAAATCACAAGGGCACAGAGGCCCACACAATATACATACCAAACCTCTTAATTTGAGTGTTAAAAATGCGCTGAAATTGTTACCAAAACATTGGTAACAGACTGGACAAAATGTCTCAGACCTCTGCCTTTAACAGAAGGAAATAACTTTCAGAATAGTTGTATGTGGATGGCATTCATAGTGATAAGACCCCACAAGGTAATCTTTTTTCCATGAACCCAATACCTCAAAACCAGATTCCACCTAATAGAATTGGGTTTGAAAGGCCGATTGTTTCTCAAGAAAGCTGCTTAATGAGCAACTAGCCAATGAATGTGGCTTAGTGCACATCTAAAAGCCTTCACTCTTTGACTGAGGTATTTGATCTTTCTACTAAAAAAAAATGCATCATTAACATTTCCAAGAATATTTTTAACTCATCTAGAATCTTAGACCCATGATGTCCAGAACTAAAGCACAAAGATGATATGCAAATCCTGTCTGTAAATACCTTTTAAAGGTTGTTGGTGGAAGTAGTTTGCAGTGGGATTTTTTTTTTTCACCATTTAAAAGACGATCCCAAATTATATGGATACAAAAAGGGGAAAAGAACAGTGGTGGGTGTAAAGCATCCCCAACCAACAACTTTATCAGCAATATCTAAGTCCCCAAACTGTGGACAGCAATATTCAATTCTTATTTCTTCCAAACAAACCTTGGTTGTAACAAAAATTCTACCTGGTTTGCATAGATTTTTTTACATTGGTAAATAAATACACAAATAAGTTTGCATGGAAGGTAATCCATATATTCAAAGATGTGATAATTCATCAACACATCACAGCATGATAAATATCATGACTTTATTTTTCTGAAAACATCAAAAAATAACAAGACAAACATTTTATATGCATAAATGCATAAAATAGGTCTCATCACCCATGACATCTTGTGTAATATATTGCAAATATCACATACATTCAGTGACCCCAATAAACAGGGAAACCTTGGCATCAAAAATATTAATGAATGAAAAAGAAAATGATGAAATCATGACTTTTATACTAACCAAAATGCAACCCTACCTGTAGCATAAAATGCAAATTGAGTAAAGACAAACAATAGGTACATACTCCTTTGTTCGGTTGAGATCCTACGTAAGCTGCATCTCGGTTTGAGGGTTCCCTGAAACACATAACGCTCCAATATGATAGTTGTTAATTCATAGAGCATTGGTTTTACAAAATTAGTTAGTAAATTCTTCTTCTAATAATAATAATAACAAGTATAAAAAAATTTAACAAGTCATGCTGAGTTTAACAAATTGATTTAGATCCATCACAGAGTTAAATTGCCTACTCAATTGTATGATTTGCAAGATGAGATACATCAAAAGTATTTGACAGCATAGGGTTGTACCATGCACTTACCATGGTTTTGAGGTGCTTTGACGACCTACAGGAATCCTCGCTACAACCACAGATGTGTTCTTTGGGATCAGCTCCTCGTCATCTTTGTACACTGCTCAAATGAAAGCAAAAACAAAATATATTCTCCTCAAAAACACTTCAAGAGAAAAAATTAAAATTTGATACTTGCTTTTCTTATACTTAATAAAGTTAATTATAACTTGTCACACAATTTAAATTTCTCCTGTTCCCAAGAATTAACATTTTGTGGAACTGACATACCTTCCCGGGACTGGGCATTGACAATTTGAAGGTCAAAGTCAATGGACTTGGCTTGCTTTTTGTGCTGCAGAATAGCCTTTTTCAAGTCTCCCAAAGATATGTGAAGGCCATCAAATGTCAATGTATCATAGTCCTTACTGCTCTTGAATTTGTAGTGAATAAACGACATACTGAGTTTTTACCATGAAAATTAGGCCTGACACACAATACAATTACTTTTACGAGCAATACCAGTATACACATGTACCACTCGTAACTAGATTAACTAACACCTGTCATAGAGACAGATGTAGCACACGCGACTCAGTCACAAGCATCAACATATGTAGAGATCAGTCAGTGTGTCCATTCCTCGTGCATGGGTCGAAGTAGGTTAAATACATGTTCTGTCAGTGTCGGCAGGATTTTCTTAAGCGAAGTCAAGAGATGGAAATCCGTTTTCCTTAGTTTTTCCAGAGCTTCTCGCCTATCAGCAGATCAGGAAGGTGTTGATCGGTTTTCATCAATCCGAAAAGGCTGCCGGTCGGTCGACAATGAGTATCAACTTTGTCCACATTCCGTGCGCAAAAAAGACAACCATAAAATGATTATCAATAGAACGCTCTGAAATGCGAAGTCAGTGAGATCAATCAGTTCGTTATTGCTGCGAAGAATGCCATGGAATCCAGTAGACAATATCTTTCTCGTGACGTGAAACGTGACAATGGCGATTTAATCAAATGGCGCAGTGTGTACTGATAAATATGGTATTTCAGACGAGAAAACGAAACAACCAAGTCATTTACTGGGCAGTCAAATCCACAGCGAATTCATTGGAAACATACAGCAATAAAATTGCGAGTAAATGATTTGTTTCATACCAGTTTTTTTAGCGGTTTTCATAAAACGGACAACACCTTCATTTCTAAATGGTTATAATTTTGCGTTTCCAACTATGAGTGTGGAATGCATTTATACATCCCTCGTTTCTCCTTTGCTAGTCTAATTCTATGTAACTCTGCCATTTAAGTGATGGTGAAAAGGTTTGAAGATAATTGAGTAAGGTAAAGAATGGCAGACTATATATTTTAATTCAATTAATTAAATTGGTTATTTGAGATATAAAGACACTCATAACTGGAATCAATTTGATATGTGGCACTATAGACATGGAAAATATATTTCACCACTAGAAGTGACTGTGATTGCAAATCTATAATAATTGTCCCTGTTGCTCTATATCTTGCTATTACGATTTGTTTTGTTAACTGGAATTGAATAGCTCCAACTGACATTTCTTTTAAGTCTGTTGGTCCTCGGTGCTAGTTGAACTTTAACCAGCGAAATAAATCGCGGACGAGTTCACGTTGAATAATCGGTTCAAATCACGTTGTCTTTTATAAACTTCCGTTTACGTCATGTATACAAATATCGCATATATTGTGAGTTGAGATGCGACAAAGAACCACATATTCTGTCAGACAACCCGTACCAGATATGCCAACAGTTGTAAAACAAGAAATTCATTCATGTTTTGAAGTGACAACGATTCCTATCATGTATTTATAGCAATAACTTAACTTCGAACATAATACTTCAGTTGTTGTTTTTTTAAAAAAATTGGAGTTTGATATACTTTTGTCGGTTTCCCTCTTACCTTATTAGGTCCCATATTGTTCGTGCATTGGTTACGTCGTTATGCAAGGTAATGGCGTCAGTCAAACGGCCTTATGTACCTAACTACTGTTGTTTCCACTGGTGTACTTTCAAACTTACACCTGACAGACTTTATTATCTTCAATAGTGAATGACATTTAAAAGTGAACAATCACTGGGTATTCGTATATACCTTATAATGTTGACTGATGTATTAAGATCGTCAACGTTTCTTATTATATGCACAATTTCAGAAACAAATTTCGTTAAAACTTTTTCCCTATTCCTGTATATAAGCTATAGCCATTTTTAAAAGGTATGGGGTCAGTGCACCCCTGTGAGTGTGACAATCCGCCCCTGGGTCAATCCGCCCTTGCCAGGATGATGCCCTACCGGGTCGATGCGCCCTCAAGATGATCCGCCCCCAGAATGATACGCCCTGGTATTACAGAATGGAAGCAAATGTATATACTGAATGCAACATATTTCATTTAATAAAGGCACATTATTAATGAATTTATATTTGCTGATATGAAATAAATATAAAGCATAATTTTTACTGTCGAGAATAAAAACATTGCACCATCTGCCCTGGATGACACAGGAACCAGGCACCAGAAGAATGTGTGTGGTATATGTATTATATATATACACGGCTTAACGCTAGCTGCCATCCGAAAGCCCGGGGCTAGTAAGACAGGCATTCAGGCTAGCAGATATTCCAGAATAGTGGATACTACCAGCTGGATCAGGCTAGTGGGGGTTGACATTGGGAGAAACGGCAGCGGACATATTTTTCCTAATGATGTGTGCAAAAGAGGAAGGTCTGCACCACTCACAGCAAATTTGGCGTGCCTGTTACGAAATGGGAATGGGAAGCTTCGTAAAAAGCAAATAAGAAAGCTTCGTGTTTGTGGTATCACGCAGGGTTTATATATATATGTATATATATATTTATGTATGTGTTTCAGGCATGGACAATATTTGCCATGCTGGGATTACAACTAAACCCTCTCCTCCCGTGACGAGCTGACTAGTCAAGTGATGGAAGGAGAGAGTCTGGGAGCTCGTCAGTTTCAGTCTGGGCAGTACACTGAAGCCTTGAATACATTCACAGCCTGTTTAGGAAGACTCCAGTCAAATGAAAACACATCTGCTTTAAAAATAAAACTGCACTTCAATTGTTCTGCTTGTCATCTGAAACTAGTAATTCTTTCTATTGTTATAGAAATGACTACTGTTTGATTTAAGGTGTTTCTTTCATTATATTAAATATTGAACATGCACTATCAATTATTCCAATCAAATTTCATTTGGAAATAGTGTATTTTTCTGTTAACATGCTTTTTTTGCTTACAGAAACAATTTGCGAAAGTTGTTGAACAGTGTGAGAAAAGTAGGTAATCTTTCATGAAGTAAATGTCTGTCTGAGCTTGTATGTGGAATAATACTGTCTTGAAGAAAACTGTAACAATCTATATCTAAGCATTGTTTGTTTGTGTTATCTAAGTCTTGGCATTGGAACCTTTGAACAGCAAAGCTTTAGGTCGCAAAGTCAAGGCGTTGTGTAGTCTGGGTCAATTCAGTCAGGCACTGGATATATCCAATAAATGGCTCCAAGATGATCCTAATGTAGGTACCTCACTCCCCTTATCACACCTTTGTTTGACCTATGATTTTCAAAGGTCAAATTCCAGAATTAACCTTCACTTGTGATGCAGAACATTTATCTGTTCTCTTAATGGTGATAATGTCAGCTTTTTATAGTATATATTGCTTGATGATTGACTTTCAGAACACACAGGCTGGGCAAGAGGTGGAAAGGTTAGATATTGTTGTGAAGGCTCTCAATGCCCAGGTAATTCAATAACATTCACCCCACCTTGGAATTATCTTGTCAATCTGTATTTCTACCTAATTTTATGAACAGTGACCAAGTGAATTACTATCAATGTCAGTGGTTAAATTGTAGTAAGATCTATGTTACTGGCAAGCATTTATTTATCATGGTTAATTGCTCATTGAAATGATGAAATAAACAATCCCGTCTGTATCAATTTAAAAATAATATTGTAGTAAGCTGTAATTTCAAGTCACTTTTTTTTTGCCACCAATTCCTGATTTTGATGGTTGTCCATTTTCTCTTCTTAATATTAAGTTGTTGCCTTCTATGTTAATTACAGGAAGGTGATGATGACGGGTTGGAGATGGTGTGTGAGAGAGTGCCACCTGATGGCCAGGAATCCAATTCCAGTACTGTATCTCCTAGTATCAGTGTCACAGCTTCTCTTCCCTCTGCCTCCAACCTCAAGACCACAGCATCCTTAACGATATCAACAACAACAACAACAACAGCTGCTGCTGGCACACACATCACCTCAAACCCCTCATCACTGGCCTCTGTGCCTGGGGTTGATATCAAAAATGGATCCAAGCAATCCTCTGATAGTCCACGGCCATCTTATTCAAGTAAAGTGAAAGGGAGCAAAGGTAGGATGCCTCATTGTCCTCATATATTTGTTCCTTACCAGAACGTCTGTTTGGAATGTAAACTTCAAGTACTTATAAACTTCGTCATGTTTTTTTAAAAAAAATCAATGTAATCAGTCAAAACACAATGTAATAAGTATACAACAAAAAATATATATATATATATATATATATATATATATATATATATATATATATATATATATATATATATATATATATATATATATATATATATATATATATATATGTTATATATATATATATATATATATATATATATATATATTTATATATTTATGTAATCAGCATTGGTTTATATGTATCAGTTGCTTATGTTTTCTAGTTAAGATAATGGACTTATTGTAGGGTCGCAAAATAAAGTTGGAAGTGGCCGATTAAAGCCTCCAAGCCCACGCACCGTCAGTAGCCACCAGCCTCAAGCCACTCAGGAGGTCAAAACTGCCATCAACAAGCACCCTAAACCTGCAAAGATAACAATCGTCAACTCAAACGGCAACAGTGTGAGTGACATTGACAAGGACAAAGACAGTGAGAAAAATAAGGCCAGGGCTGAAAGCGATGAAAAAATATGGAAATATCGCCCAGCCCCCCGGGGGTTAACTGCCCAGGAATACACAAAGTGTCCCAGGTGAATGGAATCACCTATTTTCACCCGCCCTATTGTGGCATTATTTAAGATTTCCAGGAAGCCATACGGAAATTTAGGTCTATTCTGACCATGTATCACTATATACTTCAGACATACTTTGATAATGTGTGTGTGCATGTACACAGATATAATGAGGGAAATACTGCATGCGGTCTCGGGGAGCAATGTACGTTTGCGCATTCAGATGAAGAGTTGGTTGAATGGAAGGAGCGATTTGAAATGAGGTGCAAGTCACTGGTGAAAGCAAGGGATAGTGACAAATCGTCGTACGCTTATAAGTTGCTGGAGAAATGGATGACTGCCAAGAATCCGCAGGATGTAGTGAGTGGCCTTGTGTTTTTACATCAGTACTTCATTTTAGAGAAGTATTACCTGCTTGGTTCACCTTTTGGAACTAAATCATATATTGCCATGTCAAATGTATATATATTTTAGATACATTTATATATATATATATAATAGATTGAAAAGGTCATGAGGTCATACAGCTTGATTCATGATATCATCCAGGTTTTGTTCAGTTGGGGTAAAAACATTCCTTTCATTGTTGATGTGCTGTGGAATCTGTACACTATGTTTAAACTAGTCAATCGATAGATTTGCATTTTGAAGTATACTTATGAGTTTGGTTATATTTACTCTACAGATGACTGAGATGTTGGAAGGGGTGAACATACACTGTAACACCTCGCTGTCTGCCGTTATCACCTCCAAACAGTCCTCTCATACCTGGCTCTTCACCATCACAAGTAAGGTAAGAAAACCCCATTCAGTTATAAGTAACTCCTGTTCACTGCCTTGCCTCTGATGCAGAATGTTGGTCGTCACTAAGGGCATAACAAATGAGGGGTGGAGTCACCGTATCCATTTATCAATATCACCACACTTCATATGATATCACTTGATATGATTGAAGGTGAAGAAGTGGGTGTTAAACCCAATACTTTATCAGTTCTAAACCATGACTATGTATTTCGCTTCAAAACATGATATGTTAATTGGCTGGTTTTGTAAATACGGTGTTAAATTGTATCATCTTGATTGTTATTTATATTGTCATCATCATCATCATCATCATCATCATCATCCTTGACATGGTTGTCATTGTTATCATTGTCATCATTGTTATAAATGATTGTTTTATTTATTTTTTGCACTAACATTATAATTCTTACACCATCATCTTTGTCATCATCATCATCATCATCATCATCACCACTTCCCCTCCTCTTTAGCTTGTATTACCTCATCATCGAAAATGTCACACATATCCTACAGTACAGTTCTGCTTGTAAATTGTATGTCTGTGTAGATGTGTTTAATGCGGGTGGCTCTTGTCAGCGAAGAAAGTCGCGATCGTTTCATACTTGCCGCGATCACAATGGGACCCAAACGAGGGCAAGAGAAGCAGCCTTTGGAAGACAAATGTACCGAGTGGCTTAATCCTAACTACGTCACTGGAAAGTCACCCAATGACAAAGTCTGCAGAGTCACAGTAGGTGTCTCTCATATTCCAATAAGTGCAGAAAAACTGGGTATGAGAGTTTGATGAAGTACTATGCAATTTATTTAATGGTTTATTAAGTATGACCTAATGAAGTATTGTAATCCACAGTAGGACCCTGCCCTGATGAAATACTGCATTAATTCAAAATATTCAGTATTATCTTATATATAATTTATTGATAGGAAAGTCTAATGTGAATTTGATTACTGTTTTTAGGTCCAGTTCCAGACAACTATTTACGGAACTTTCCGCCAGTGGTTAGTGCTGGATTTTGGTTTGGAGCCAGTCTTGTGTCGACAGATGGTTGTGGAATCCAGTCCACTGACAGACCTTCATCAGCTGCAGAAGGACTTAATGTTGAGTGAACAGAATCGGTGGGACCTCTCAACAATAACAACTGTGCCATTCACACCCAGGTAAGAACAATTTACAACAGTAACATCTGTTTTTTTTAACTGACGAATTGTATAAACACTTCCTTTAAATTGTTGTGGATAGGAATTACAACAACTTTAATAGATACACAAAATTTTGGTTCAACTATGATCTGGTGCTTTAGCATTTAGAAATTAGTCTTCATTATTTGTGAGAAGATCACAGAAAATGTCTTTTCAGCCTGAACTATTATTTCTCTTTATTTAATTCTTTTTTTTTATAGAAAAGCTTGCAATCCAAGACAATTAAAATTCAATAAATATTTTACAATCTTTTGTGAAATGATAATGCTTTAAAGGCCTATATCTGATGCATATGCCATTATGTCACCTCTCTACAGATCCCATGCTCTAGACACACAAGATGAGGAATTGCTAGCCAAATACCCCGCTCCAATGGCCACCAAATTCAAGGCCTCGGAGAGCCTATTAGAACCGTGCCTCACTCTGGAGAACTACAGGATGCGTATGCACCATCTGCTTTACATAGAAGAGATGGCCCAGTTCTCGAGCATTGCCAAGTGAGATTAGATTGTGATTTGTTTCTGTTTTATCTTGGTTGGTTGGTTGGGACGGGGTAGTTCTCTGACATTGCCAAGGCGGTGAAAAATTTTGTATTGTTATTTGTGTATGCTTTGTTGAAATACCTGAGTGGAAAAGCCTTGATCTCTGTCCTTAATTTTATTAAGTTGTACAATTGTCATTGGATGAGGACCCGCAGGTAAGAAAGGGTTGTGCCAAATGTTTAAAGCCAATTAAAGGGAAATGTTCAAGCATCACAAAACACTTTTCAAGTTGTGTACACAGTTTTAAAAAATTTCTGTAAAAAAAGATTAATGTTGACAAAACTTCTTTAGTTATATATGGTAACAATTAGAACCAAATTGACCCATATGAATGAAAATTGCTTAATCCCCTTTAATTTCCCAATATGATCCACAACATTGAAACCAGAATAATAGTTCATTCCGATACCATCTCCGTCTCCCCCAGATTCAACGTACACACGTCCCTGCAGCTTGTCGATCGCTTCCTCCTGATGCCAAGCTGGGGCAGCACTGCCAAATACGCCCACGACGGCGAACTCTTCGCCAGGATGACCCTCTCTGAGGTGCTGTCCGAGGACACTACACATGGCCGTCTCATATTGCAGAACATAACCTCCGTCTACATCGCCCCCCACAAACACAAGGCCTCGTCTCAGCAGCCCGAGAAGGTGGGTTTAGGTGTTGCGAGTGAAAAATTGGTTGAGTTGTATGGTAGGAGACTGGTAGATTTTTTGCAATTTTGGTAGATCCATTTGGCCTTTTATGTCTAGTTTTTCTTGTCAAACAAACAACTGTCATAGTCATTGTCTGGCCTTTTTTAAATTGTTAATTGTTGGTTGAATAGCTGATCAAATCCTATGATATTTAATGAATTTGTAGATAAATCCAAAAGGTATCCATACATTGACATTCTGATGCAAGATTTCCTCAACTCTAATATGAAAGAAACCCCCTGATTGTTAAGTAGAATTTGGGCACTGAAAAAGCATCTTATAAACGGGTCAGTAATCAAACATTCCATTTTGGTTGTGGGATGGGATGTAATCAATCCAGGTATGTGTGTAAGAACAGGTGGAATAAAATACATTTATTTTTTATTTAAAATGTACAATTAGAGGTTGACCATATTGCCCAAATTTTGTAAATTTTATTAACACAGTTCTTGCCAAATTGATTTTTCCAAATAGACCTTAATTTAAATTTCCAATTTCTTACACAGCAAATTGGAAAGAACTGATTTGACTGCAGCTTATGATGTTAACTGAGTCTGTTGCAGGTTTATGAGACAGTCGTTGAGGAGAAAGGTAAACGCTTCCTCTTCTTCCGTCTTTCTGCCACCTGTGTAAATGAGCTCCGACTTCGAAAGGACACCAGTCCTGATTTCCAGGTGATAATTGACATCCCCCACCATCCCAACTTACTAATCTTGCAGCAAGGACAAAGGGGCATTTAAGTACCTATCAAATACCCATTAATAAATCTGTTGACCCTATTCTGATGGTGGCTTGGATTAGCCATGTCTTTAATTGAATCGTTGTCGCCATTTAGGCATCCCTGACCAGTCAATTTATAGGACAATAGAAATCACATTGAAATCATATCATCTCCTATAAATCAGCTGATCTAGATGTGGCCCAATAAATCAACACTTATTTGATTCAGTTCTGCTGACTTTGACCAATATTAAATGCGATTATCGTGGTTGCTGTGAATTGACATGTTATGTCGTTATCAGGTACAGTTCCAGTTGAACCGCATGCCCCTGTGTGAGATGCATCTGGCTGTGGATCTGCTGCCTAACGTCGACATGGTCTTCCCTAATGTGGTCGAGAAGCCGACTATACCTTGGAGTCCTGTTGTGTGAGTTGCATTGACCCAAAGAGTTTATAGCTATGCTAAAAGCACTAACTCAAGCCTGAGCCTGAAAAAAAATGTGAAGACACCACCTGTTAAGCACTGTGTTGCTTTGTCATAGCGTCCCTTAAAACCATGTGGAATTCTCTGATTAATTCTTAGCTGTGGAAGCCTCGACCAATAAGATGACTCCATGTCTTTAACAGACGCCGCTATCTATAAAACAGTTTGAAACTAAACACGTTATGATTTAGTCTTGTCATAACGTCGAATTGTTCGGCAATGGATGTGATGATCAATTTGGTGCATATAAACGTCCAGAACCCCCACCGACCCCATTGACCTTTTCATGTATTTTTATCATCGTCAAAAGCAGCTGAGCTCTAACGCCCATTAACCTCTGGTTTAGTAAATTCTTTAGATAAATCTAGATGAATTAAGCTGTTATTTAGAAATAAATGGAAAGCCACTGGTGTCTTAATATAACAGAAGAATTAAAATGTTAAGACTCTTATCATATGTATAAACCACGGATGAAGTATTACACTTAATTGTGAAATTCAAGTTTATATTTTCGATTGAATAGAACAAATATTGTTGTCAGCAGCTTTTGGCAGAAACTGAAGTCACTAGTAACTGTAGAATAATTGTTTAAGCAGTCTCACATAACTCAATTTGGTTGTTTTTATAGCCATTGGAGTCATCAGTTTGACAGCAAGCTCAACCCAAAACAGAGAGAGGCAGTTGTTGCCATGACAGCTGATTTGTCTCTGAATCTGCATCCCATTCTCTTAGTGGGTCCATACGGTACAGGGAAGACCTACACACTGGCCCAGGCCACTCTGGAGATACTGAAGAAAGAGAATAGCAGAGTTCTTATCTGTACCCATTCTAACAGGTAAAGTATTCATTTGTACCTAATCATACAGGTTAAGTTCCTCTTTTGTACCCACTCCAACTGGTGAAGGTCCTTATTTGTTCCGACTCCAACAGTTAAAACATATAAATATAGGTATCAAATTAGAGAACTATAATTTCTTAGTGATTAGTCATCAGTTACCACTTGGCAATAAACCATATATTTAGCTCACATTTGCTAAGTGGCTACCTTGTTTCTCATCAACTATTGATAACAAGTGTTTGAGAGAACTTACAATGGTGAAATTGACATGTTAATCAACGATGTGTTTGTTTCAGTGCTGCGGACCTGTACATCCAGGATTACCTCCACCCCTACCTTGAGGATGGTAACCCTGACGCCCGACCACTGAGGATCTTCTACCAGTACCGCTGGCTGCAGACTGTCTCCCCAACTGTGCGACAGTATGCTCTCATCAACATGGACGACACCAACCAGAGCTATCAATTCAGGTGAGTGGCTTTGATATGTATTGTCTTACGTAAACCAGTTTTCAATAACCACCCTTCCTACACTTGACATGGTTATGTAAATGCAATTTGCAATGCCCACACTTTCCATGGTCATATCAAGCCATTTTTTCAGTCAACACACTTCTCATGGTCATATCAAGTCAGTTTTCAATCAACATACTTCCCATGGCTGAGTAGACCCAGTTTTAATGACACTACCCAAGGTTACTGTACATAGATTAATAACCTCAAGGTAAGGACTAATAGCCACACTTGCCAATTATATATATATATATATATATATATATATATATATATATATATATATATATATATATATATATATATATATATATATATATATATATATATATATATCAACAACCACATTTTCCATGGTTATATTCCGGGGTTATATTCCGGGGTAATTCTATTACCACCCCAACTACACATGGTTTTTCCGTCTGCAGGAAGCCCAAGAGAGAAGATCTGGATTCACATCGTGTGATTGTCACTACACTAGGCACATCGCGCTACCTACACAACCTCGACTTACCCACAGATTATTTCACTCACATCCTACTTGACGAGGCAGCACAGGCCATGGAGTGTGAAATCATACTGCCCCTGACATTAGCTGGCCCTCACACTCGAGTGGTGCTAGCTGGAGACCACATGCAGGTAAAGAATGGTGTTGGTTTCATATTGAATGTTTAGGGTTCAATTCTCATAAAAATGGTGTTAATTTCAGATTAAGAGGATTTTTTTTTTACACCAATCAGATGTATATTTTGGGGTGAAATTTACTGTTTTTTCACATCAAGTGGACAGTGTATATTTCCCATCAATTGACTGTTAATTTTTTGTTAAATGGATACTTAATTTTACAAGAAATTCACACCTATTTTTGGGATGATCAATATTCAACCTGAATCTTTGCAAAGAAAACAATGCTATCCGTTGTTTGTCCAGACAAGAAATAAACCCAATATGTAATGTTTCAGTTGAGCCCTGAGGTACACTCTTGTTTTGCTCGAGATCGTAACCTTCACATGTCATTATTGGAACGGCTCTACGAGTTATACCCCAGCGACAACCACTGTCGCATCCTCCTCTGTGAAAACTACAGATCCCACAAGGCCATCATTGATTTCACGTCAGAGCTTTTTTATAATAATAAGCTGGTGGCCAGTGGAAATCAAAAGAAACATCCTATGTTCTACCCACTGACCTTCTTCACTGCCCAGGGGGAGGATGAACAGCATCAGAACAGCACAAATTTTTGTAATAATGCAGAGGTAATCTGAAAGTTCACCCATTTTGTCTATTGACAAATAGAAGTTTCCCCAATGCAGTCAATCATTATTAAAATTATATCTGTGTATAACATTTTCTGTGGTTATTACTTTAACAATATTTTGTTGAAAATTTGTTGTTGTTGCTCCGAGAAAGAATTGGTTGATATTCGGTTACATATCAGTTAGTTGTGATTGGTGGTATCAGGTGTATGAGATAGTGGAGCGAGTGGAAGAGCTACAGAAACAGTGGCCCAAAACATGGGGCACTCTGAATGACTCGAGCATCGGAGTCGTTGCTCCATATTCAGACCAGGTTGTCAATTTATCTTGGTATTGGTTCATCCACAAAATGTGAATCCTTTGTAGTGTAAATTAGGAGAAGAGTTTTTACTTTATATTAATGAACGTTTATGAAACAGGTGCAACGGATTCGAGCTGAGTTGCGGAAGAAAAAGATGTTCAGGGTCTCTGTTGAACGTGTTCTCAATGTTCAAGGTAAGTCATCGTTACTGTCTTGTGCAATTCTCAGGGCAATTGCTTGGTCAGTGATATAGGCCAGACACTGCAAAATCACTACCGATGATAATTAAGGTGTGCAGCTTCCTGTATGAGCTATTCTTGGAGATTAACTTGTGCCGTCAGCAACAGTGATCTTTCTGTTTCCCACTGTATTGGCTGTGACAAATCAGAAATTCTATGGCTTGGCTACTTTCGTCCTGTTTTCCCCACCTGTGAATACATGATAGATATTTTCTAAAGGATTGCTGTGGGTTACACCCTCCATTTATCACTATTCCAGGCTTTGTGCCTTCCCCATCCCCACCAATATTCAACCTGTCTTACCCAACTTTTTTATCGGCTACTTTTGTAAAACAAGTGTGAAAGTGATATGTTTTATACCAACTATTATTTCCGTGTATTTGGATTCCTTTGTTCAGTTTTGTTATCCTACGTAAGCAGTTCTGAGTGATTTTCCTTTCATTTGATCCCACCCTATTGATTTCCTGTTAGCAGTTCTGTTTTGATCCTCTTTTTGATCCCAGGTAAGCAGTTCCGTGTGATCTTCCTCTCCACTGTACGGACCAGAGCCACATGTAACAGGGATCCAGGAATGGAGGAGTTTCTTGATTATGGCTTCCTATCTAACGTGAAGCTCCTGAATACAGCCATCACTCGCGCCCAGTCTCTGGTCGCCGTTGTCGGGGATCCCGTCTCCCTCTGCTCAGTTGGCAAGTGCAGGTTAGTGGATAACACAGTCAATCTTAACTCAAACAAGCCTTAAATCTCCCCCACCCCCTCACAAACTGTTTATATATAAGAACAGACATAGGTGCTCTTGTATGAAAAACCCCATCCACCAAAATTGCTTATTTACATGTCTGGTATCAGATACTTGAATCTGAAAAGGCCACCCCACTTCCTAACTGCATATACATATGATTGTGCTGTAGTCTGAAAAAGACCCTCCTTCCTTAGCTCTTATATATAAGACTAGACATAGGCATATGAGTCTTATTAATTACCCCCTCCCTGACTGCTCATATAGGTTTTCCTTTTCATTTGCATATGTTTTAAAACAAAGTGAGGAGGCTGTTCAAAGTGCCTACATAAATGAATTATTGATGATTTGGTATTCCCAATGCCTAGAAAGGTTTACAACCATGTCATTTTAGCAACTACACACACAACTGAAATTTAAAATTGCACTGAACCAATTGCAAACCTGATTGCAGGAAGATCTGGGAGAGATTTGTAGACATCTGCAACAAGAATGACAGTCTCTACGGCATCACCTACACCAACCTCCGCAGCCTTCTTGATGGCGTTGAAATAAAAAAGTCATATGTCCTTAACCCACTGGCCCCTGAATTTGTGCCCAATCGCCTGCGTCATTGTTCCTATACGCCCCCAGAGCCCATCGCGGTAGGGAAGTATGGCTACACTTTTACCTGTGGGCCTGCTGCCACTCAAGGGCAACCTTCATATACCACGCCCACTTTTGCTAGTATGTCCACACAACGGATGACACCTTCTATGAGCTGGGCCATGCCGCCAGCGCAGCAACCTCGATTTACAGTTGCTAATCCCCAGGTAAGGTATTTGTGTTGTTTCAATGTTTTGGGAGGGTTTTTTTTACCTGTTATTGCCTTGGTTTAATGTAAAATTTATTAGGGCTGCTGTAATTCTTGATAATCACCAGTAATAAAATGCGATGTTGACTGCCTGCTATTTATATGACTTTTTACCCTCATGAGATGGCCTCAGTAAACATGGAACCTTCTGTTTCCCTAAGTATGTCCTCAAATGTTACAGGTTACCAAACATTAAATTTTTTTATACCATATTATTTAAACAAAAATAGGCTTCAAAACTGAAGTGTTTGATAGCATGTTCTGTTTCTTGTATATATCAATTTTTATTTTTAGATTTGCAATCTAGTGGTGAGGAGTTATGGCTGCAGCAGTGTATTTCATTTGTTTCCGTGTGTGCTTAAACAGATGCTGAACCTGTATCAGATGATGGGACTGTATCCCATGTTGCATCCTCCCTACGCAGCCTCCGTGACGCGGGCTCAACGCCCAGCGTTCCCCGTCTCGAAATCCCAGAGCCACTCACCTGTTCAGTTACCAATACCTCCCACCAATCAACAGACCCCCTTACACCATTCCCCTGGAGGGCCACAGCGCAAACAGGTGTCCCCAGGTGATAAATCTCGAGACTTCTCCTCATCTCTTTACGAAGGAATGCCGTTGATGCCACCTCCAAATATGATGGCCCCCATGACCTACATTACCCCTGCGACCCCTTTCACAGCACCTCAGGGTCAGTTCATGCCAGTACCCTATAACAATAGAAACATGGGGTGTTTGGGGAATCCTCTAATTTTACCGTTAACTCGACCAGAACCTCCTCCAGTTATCACCCGTCTGCCCGCCCCTTCTCATGTGGCTGGTACATTACATGTGGAAACGAACGTGGAAAAGAACAAGAGCTCGTCAGGATCCAGCACTCCAACGTTTCGGTTTCTCCCAACAGCTTGCAACGTGAAAAGTCCAAGTTTGTCTCCCCGATCAGCTGCCACATCGCGTCAGGTTGCCAGTCAGCAACGCAAAGCAGACAATGCTCGGAGCGCGTTATTTCAGTTAGAACTGTTAAGTTACATGCAACAGACCGAAGGCTCTAAAGTTACAGACTCTTATTATGCGAGTCTGACTTCCCCTGTGTCTGGTCCTAGTATGACTTTGCCTGTAGCAAACAATATACAAAATTCATCAGTTCAGGATGGGAATCTGGGTCAGGGTTCATCGAGTGCACCAGGGATCAGTATCAACAAGTTGACGCAGGACTCAATTCATCTGATTAAGACCTCAACCTGGTCAGCCCCCTGTGTCATGGTGGGTAGTGACAATCAAGAGGGTGAGAATTTGCCATCATTAGTACCGGTCAGCGGACTGGTCAAGCCCGGAATGGCATTGAAAGAGGGGACTTATTTTTGCAGTGACTTGGAGCAGGAGATGGGGATGAACCCAGATGAAAATAGTCCCGCTTCGGCAGCAGGCAGTGATGCTGAACCTGCTATGGATACGTTATCCAACATGATGAGTTTCCTGGATGAGGGAGTCGATGATAAGGGTGCTCCAGGGCAAAAACTCAAAGAGAAAATCGCAAAGTCACCCCCACCTCCATCCACACTCCTCATGGCTCCTGCGTCTGGGCTGGGGGATGGGAAACCTGAGAGGCCTGTTCCACTGTATCTAAGAGGGTCTTTCACTGTTACCCAAAATGCTAATTCAACAACAGCAACAACCAGCATGGCTGTGGTGAAATCCCCTGTTGATGTTCTCTCATATGCCACAGCTCTACAAAGCAGCACCCAGTCTGACGGACCAGCTCCTTTCCCTGTCAGTCCCTCGCAGATACCTCCTGCTACTCCCATCACCCCTTGCGTTGATTCCCTCCTTTCCAATCCTTTTTTCCCCGGCTCCAAAGAAGCTGACATGCCAGAGGAGTCGTTGGAAGAAAACAGCGAGAAGGACGAGACTGACGATCCGCTTGAGGTCTTACGTAATCTTAAAATCAAACCCTCCCCGGCAACAGAAGCTCTGTATCAATACTTTGCTTAGGTAGCACCTGTTGCCTATGCTCACTTTGTAAATATTTGCTTATTTTTCGTTTTTGGTGATGAAGAATATGTCATAGAAAAAAAGAAAAAAAGAGAATTGTACTGTTGCAGGGAAGAAAAATATTGGGGGAAAAAAAATACAAAATGAAAAAATTTGCACAACTAGTGAACTGTACCCTGTTTTGCAATATCATTAACACGATTCAAGAACTAAATATTCAGGATCAGTGTGAAAAAATGGATACAGTGGAGTAAAGATGTGCCAAAAAAATGTTATAGTTGGAAATTTGTTATGTAAATGAAAAATAAACATAAGAGAAAAAAAAATGGATATGTATATAATGTGTAAGAAGTAAGGAAAGTGTACAGTTGCCTAACTTGGGCCCAAAAAATATATATGAGATATATTATGTAAATATGCCAGTATTTGATATGTTGTAATTAATGATATCTGGATGTAGCTTTGTAGAAAGCAGTCAGCCTGAACATCTCATGCACATCTGTGTAAATGCTTTTGTTTATGGAGTTTTTGACATGACTGGATTAACCAGGCAGGTTCCTGGAAGGTCATATAGAAGGTTAGATGGTATTTTAATGTATTTTTTATAAATAGTAATGCCAGTGAATCATTATATCATACCTTGACAAGTGAGTGTGTGTTTTTTTGTGCTGTTATTGGTCATTAACTGGACGTTATTTTGTTATTCGTATAGGGTTGAGTGCCCCGCATTATTAGATATCGTCAGTCCAAGTATTATTTTATGTATGGTTATAGTAAGGCCAAGGCCTATTTTGATCAAATGGGTTTTTTTTGTGATTTCATGTTGTTTGTTGCTGTGTAAATTTGATAACTGCTGATGCTGTGCCAAGCTATTTATAGAGAATAATAACTTTAGTGTTTAGTGCTAAATACGGACATTCAATCAATTTTGACTGAACACAAGATCATGCATCAATTACTGTGTAATAATCTTTAAAAATTGTTAAAATTGGTGGGCCTCATCTGAACAGATTAATTGACAATTCTTCTAATTCACAAATATTATTAAAATCAAATGCAATTTTAGGATAAACAACATTTTATTTTTTGACAAAGAGATCTACATGAAAGATGCCAGGGTCTTAAGTAAAAACATGACCCTCAAGTGCCATGCCATTTAGAACTTGCAAAAAATGTGATCTTTGTTCAGTTTTTAAAACAAAGGTTATGTACGTATTCATAGCTATAATGCATACAGAAAAATGTTATTTTGATACTTGCTATCTTATGATGAATCTTGTTGCTTTTATTGGCTGGGTGCAGATAAATATGATATAAATTCATATAACTGTGGTGTGTATGTTTTGGAAGTGATAATTTTGTCCCTTTTATCTTTTAAATGTAAGTTATTGGAATTTACATGATTGGATGTTGAAGAAAATCTTCACCCCAAGAAGTCCTCTCCACAGTATATTGAGACCAGGGTACTGAATGTCAATGGCTGTTTACCGTGATACAAACTCGTTAAAATGTTCTGAAGGCAATGCTGCCAGCGTGTTATAATGTATTAAGGACATTTTAATGCTGCAAGCTTGTTATAATGTTTTAAAGACATTTTTGTACTGCAAGCTTATTATTGTGCTTTATATACATTTTAATGCTGCAAGCGTGTTATTATGTTTAAAAACATTTTAATGCTGCAAGCTTGTTATATATCATATTTTATAGACATTTTAATGCTTCAAACTTGTTTTATAGACATAATGCTGCTAGCTTGTCATAAGGATAGACATATTATAATGATTAAATCCTTTTATGTTATAATGCTGAAAGTTTATTATCGTAAATTTTGCAGCATTATATACCTGGAGGCTTGTGTTTAGTAATGTCATGGCTAGAAGCTTGTATGGGTGACGTAAAATTGTCCACCAGCAGCACCCTCTTAATGTGGGCACCTTGGCAGGGTCAAATTGATGGCGGCTTTATTGGGCTAGTGTGTGAAGTTGTAACATGATGTTGTGTGAAATGTAGCCTTAGTTTTGTACTTTTTTATCAATTTGAATCCTGAATATCCTCATTTATACATAATATGGTATTTGCCATGTATATCATTGATTGACAGGTGTTGTTTAAGTGGGAGTGTCTTTTAGTTTTAGCAGGAATTTCCACTGTTTTACTGCCACCAGCCATGGTTTTCAGCATAACATCTGGTCATATATAAAATTGATTGTCATCCATTCACTTTACCAATACATTGCTGTTAACCCATAACTGTGAGAATGAGGTTTTGATATCTGTCATTGAGAGATACCAGGTACCTAGATAACTTAATTGTGACGTGGGTTTGGGAAGTGCGTTTTGAGCCGTGGGGAGTGTCAAGATCAACTATGTAGGTGGTTTTTTTAACCTGGCTATCTTTGGAGTGGTTGTAACAACAGTGATCTTAAAACTGATTTTAACTAGCAGTAAATTTAGAAATGGTTTTTGAGAATGAAACAAAATTGTACTGTGAAATTAACAACCAGAAATGAACATTTCATAATATAAAGGTGGTGATACATGTCTCTTTCACCTGTTGACAACCTTCTCCTTTCGCTGCAGTAGTTTTACCCAATAAAGTGTCATTTTATTGTCTTGTTGTGCTACTATTGCAACAATCAACAATTTTTTTTATACAAATGTATTTTATCTCACACATACTCAAAGCAATCATCCCAACCCTAGCCATTTGATAAGGTAGTAGTGTTTCTTTCCTGAAAAACAACAACAGTTAATTGTACATACATACCAGCTAATTGGGTGGGGGAGCAAGTATGCGATTTAAATCTTTGATAATTGAAGGGGGTTTTAACTCCTAAAACAATGCTGTATTTAAATATATATATATATATTTATATACAGACGTATATCTACATACATATATAAAATATATGGCATACCAAGTGTATGATGCTTCAGATTTACAAATTACAGATGAACATCCCAGATGGATACAAAATGAGTTTTTGAAGGCATGACTCACCCACTCTGACAAGAGAAGTGTGGTTGGGCAGTATGTGTTGCCCAGGGATCAACACCATTTCAGTATTGGTCACCTTCTGATGGTTGATAGAGACACCCCCGGCACGAATGACTCTCTCCGCATCCACTGTAACAGGCAAATTAATCGTTAGATCATCGAATCCATAGCTATTGCTAATTAAATATATTGTCCAATTTAGAATCTTGTTGGCTTAGTATCATATTGATAAGTACAATGTGACATGTATCAATGTGGAATTATTAACCATTATGAATAACCATGCGAGGGAACTACTTCAGGGCTGGTTGAAAGCAATTGATAACAACAGGCAGCACATACAAGAATGAAAATATATGATACCAAAGTAATTCACTTAATGCAGCAAGATATATATTGCCCACCTAAAACAGAAAAATTCTCCAAACAAGACGATTTTCAAAAATGCAAAGCAAATGCTAATGTCAAATATTATGAAGCAGTATTACAGTCAAAATCCCTGCATGAGAGTGCTTGTTTTATCCCTTGATATGTTCACCAAAACACAATCACAAGGTCAGCATTTCGTTAAACTTACCTATTCTTCCAAAGCACTTGGCTTTCATCAGAACATCAACGACTGCAGTGCCAGGCTCTAGCAACATTTCGCATGCCGTGGCACCCTGGAATAGCTCGCCCAGTTCTTGTTCGCTCAGTTGTATAAGATCGTCTAAGCTACTGTTGTAAAGAGCCTTGGTACAGCGCAGGGCTAATGCCAATCCGTCCTCTGTGACATACATTTCAAAAGAGATCTTCATGTGGGTCTAACCTGGGGATTGGATGTGGGTGGGGTGAGACTGAAATATCACCCTTTGTACTGCACATAAGGTCCTATATAATCTTCTTTATATTCTGACATTGCCACCAGGGATTGACATTGAAGAACAGTAACAATGAGAAGAGTTCAAGTCACAGGGGGCAATGATTTTATCATAAACATGTTTAACGACGACTGCAAAACAACACGTCCATCTTGGGAACCACATTCATTCCGACACATCTAGCATCCTAGTGGGGCATTTCCATGGGATTCAATCTGACTTGATCGCAAAAGCGATCGAAATCAAAAATTTATTTCAGTCCATTCAAATTCAGAATCTTAAACCAAAACTACCTATGAACATTTTATATTTATCCAAACTGAAATATGATAGAACTTACCTCCATGAACTAATTTTGTCACATTTTCACCCAGTATCATCTGTGCTTTCCTAGCCTTTGGATTAGTCTATATTGGAAGATTACAAAGAATAATCATACGCCTCAGTTTACAGTACAAGGAAATGAAAAATAAACAGTACATATTTCTATGATGAAGTCCTGGCAAGATCATGACAGCTTGCAATGGCCCACTTACTTTATTCTCTGATACAATTGATGATATCTTATCATCAGATAAGAAGGTGAAGAGTTTGAGGTATGACTCCACATCAGCATCTGGGAGACGGACAAAATACTGCACAGCAAAAAAATGGTAAACTGTGCACAAGTGGCCCCTTTGTGAGTCATGTGACTGAATTCTCATAATTCAATTTTCAAGCCAAAAACCCACCCCCATGGAAGATGAATAAACATATAAAATTGAGAAACAGATATGCATGAGAATCAGGCTGTCATACCTGATATAAATCAAAAGGTGTTGTTCTATTGCCATTCAGCCACACAGCATTGCCAGCAGTTTTCCCTAATTTGTCACCCGCCGTTGATGTGATAATGGGTACTGTCAAACCTTTATCCAAACACCCACAATTGTCATTACAACAGTTAAACAAATCTTGCTCTTTTTATCGGTTGGGATTTCAAAATACCAAAGAATGAAAAGAGATTGAATGATTCAAGTTGACAGCACCATCTTAAATCTACTTAAATACACAAGTATATGCAAATATCAAGTATCATCTCACATTTGCCCTGAATCTTAGTATTAGACAATTATATGACAAAATTTTAGTAATGCAGAACCATATTGACTATACTACCATGGACCATTAATGTGATTCATTGAGATCATGCATGCAGGGTGTAGTAGATTCATTGACAATTTACCAAAGACAGGTTTGTTATGAATACGCTGTATCAGGTCGTAACCAGACATTATATTGCCTATCTGATCATTTCCACCAATCTGCAATCATAATAAAACATAATGCTGTAAATCCTTAGCATTATCCAGATTCCATGATCATTTATTTTTCATTTAATTATGTTACAATGGGCAGGTAGAACAGCTGACAAAATCCTACACAAGTATAAGTGTAGATTTATAAACACAAAGTGTGAACTTGAAACACAATACAAATTATGTTCAATTGTTGAAGAGACATACACTAACCTGAATGAGACATACACTAACCTGAATGAGACATACACTAACCTGAACAAGGCATACACTAACCTGAATGAGACATACACTAACCTGAATGAGATATACACTAACCTGAACAAGGCATACACTAACCTGAATGAGACACACACTAACCTGAATGAGACACACACTAACTGAGACATGCACTTACCTGAACGAGACATACACTAACCTGAACGAGACATACACTAACCTGAACGAGATATACACTAACCTGAACAAGGCATCTGTACTTGTTATAAATGTGAAGCCAGTCATAAGCTTGAAACGTCTGGTAAGTGAATTCAGTTAAACTCATGCCTTCTGGGCTCTGTAGGCGACCCTGAACACTGCATTATACAGCAAACATTATAACCAAAGTTCAACATATCAGAGACAATTATAAACATGTCACAGTTTCAAAAAGATAATTGGGCAGAAAAAGGGAAGAGCTTCATTTATAGATCTTAAGGATAGGCATTTTTGAGCATTTGGCATTTAATTAAGACAGCATGTTACAATATAGTACAAATTAAGCTAACTGCCTTTAGCTGGATAATTGATGACACAGGTTTTGCAATTACCATAAACATCATATTCATCGATGTAACAATCTAACCTTTCTCTACCCAGCATTGTACCCATACGGAAATGTCTACCAACAGTGGAAAGGAAGTCTATGATGTTGATTTGACTGTACCATTCCTGGTTCTCAATAATCCTGCGCACATACAAATTTACACAACACATATAAAGGGGCTGTTAGCAGCATAGTAGGCAGATATTATACTTCAATTCAAGATTCTGACATCATTGAGGAAGGAGTCTTAATAGAGGATTTATACCAACAGTTACAATACACTGGTACTATATTTCAAATGAAATAATGAATATCATATTTGCTATATTATATATTCTAAAAACAGAGGTTATGTACCACCAGTTTGAAGTTTGAAAAGTATTCAGTGCTCCATTACAATATTTAGGTTTTGTGTGAACGATTTCTTTAAATTGCAAGCTAGTCATTAATTTGTAATGAAAGATTGAAACATAGATGCAATGTGAATGAGACCGTTTCAATGCAATGCATCTCTGACAATCTCTGGCACAGATAACTATCTCTGATAGTGGTTCTATATGTGGTTTTTCTTTCATCAATACATAGCATTATTATTTTCTTCCTCTACGCGTAAGAGTCATTTCCTAAAGTTAAAGGAGCACTTGATCTGCTTTTATAAAACAGCTTCCGTCATGTAGCAATGCTACTTTGATTATTTGTACAAAAATTTTTGTATTTCCAAATATATACAGTATAATCCTGATCCCTAAGGGAAAATTATAATTGAAAAAATGTATATCCAGTTTGATTTATACTATGCTTAGCTTACAAATGGTTTCTTCTGCGAGAGCTATTCGAGCAGGTACTTAGATACTATAATATAGATTGTAAAGAGTATAAACACAATCTTAAACCTAAGCTTGTTAGGATCATGATTCATTGTGATTGCAAACCCATTTTAGTGGTACTATCCTGATAGTCAGCCCAAGTAAGAAGGTGTCTTATCTTACCTAGCTGGTTTAAGATCACCATCCCTCCAAAAGTATTCTTGATGATTTCTGAAGATTCTCTGCAACGACTCAGCAAGGCTATCAGCATTGTTTCTCACTGTATCCTGATGCATGGCGGGTCTTTCTTTGCTTTTACCACTTGGGTCGCCAATCTGAGCTGTGGCAGTTCCTATCTGAACACAGTTGTGAAACTCTCTGTTAAAGATTGTACTAATTGTTTACTGAAAATAAATCCTGTACATAGCCAACAGTTCAAGAACACCTCACCAATGCAATTATGTCATGACCTGCCCTCTGGCAATGTAAGAGGGCCATGATTGCCAGGAGATTCCCCACATGTAAGCTGTCTGCTGTTGGGTCAAATCCACAGTAGAAGCACTGAGATTTACTGACCAAGGCACGATACAGGTCTGCGCTCCTACAAATATCATATCTATACAATCACAAAGTGAATATCAATAAAATTTAATACACATATAACTTAGAACATGGATGGTGATTATGAAAATATACCAATTTGTATTGTCATACTTACTTCTCATTGGGGAATATGTTTTGGAAGATTCCTCTGTCATGAAGAGTCAGAATGTTTCTATTTTGTGAGGAGTAGGTTCTTTGGATACCTCTGAGAATACATGTTGTGTTAGGTATAATAGTCCTACACAGTAATCTGCATACACAAAACCACATAATGATTGTATCTGAGGGTATAATAGTCCTGTATCTAAGGGTATTTTCAATGTCAGTGCAGTCTTTCGTCAACATGACGCTTTCAGCTATTGGCACGTATATACTGAAAACTTAACAAAGGTGGGTAATCTCGACGCCCCTCCAGTTCCCCATATACACCCCCGCCCTATCAACCATTCTCCTGAGCAGAAGATACACAAGTACCTCTGACTCATGGCAATGGGATCATTTTTGCCCCAGATATAAATACGCTTTTTGCAGTTTAATTAATTATTTTTTAAATCAGTATTTGCATGGGTAATTATATTTCCACCAATGACTTTTTAACTGTCAGAACTAATTCACATCAGCATCAGTGCCATCGTCCTCACGAACGCTGCGGTTCAGTAAACAACTATGGTGTCAATGTGAAATTGTCATTTATCACTTTTAAGCGTATAACGATGACTAAAGGATGGATACAAGTATAGACAGAAGCAAATCTTAACTTCTTGGTGTGGAGTACACAGCTGGGACATTGTGTCTCAAGGTGCAAACGCTGCCCATGTTTACAGCTAAACTGATACTGTGCCCTTTCGGAAAGCGCGTGACCAGGAGGTTAAGTACAGGTCATATTCATAGTGCTTCGTTGCCTGGAGCAGATATTGATAGCGTGGGTACGAGCAACATCCTTTGATCAGGAGGATGCCTATCAACACAACCCTGACTTTTAACCGTTTTCCATAGATAGTATGGTTTGAAGTTCAAAGGGATGGTATTGCAAATGTAACAAGTTTAATGGAAAGAGCTCACTGTGAGCATCCCAAGTCACTAGTTCACATTTTGCTAAAGCTTTCTCTGTGAAAACCTTAAGTAAAAAAACCCCACTTATATGATCTTGATATGCACACCTTACCCTTTAGATATGTACAGCAAGACACAACAATTTCAGCTCGAAAATCAGTCTTGAAAGTAGCTGCTGATTCATTATAATGTTTGCTGTGGATCTGATTAAGTTTGAACTGAATTTGTTTGAAAAGTTCCTCTTTCCATTCTGATTCACTTGCCACAACATCCTCACACACAGATGAATCAGAAAGGAAAGAGAAACTTTTCCAAACAAACTGTCTGTCAAGTTGGCAGTAGCATACATATACGTCCGCGAAAGGCTAAATCAGATCTTTCTTAGAAGCAGAAAGGGGTTTATATGTTAGACTGTTAGAAGGGAGGGTAAAATGAAGTTTTCTTGGAGGATTGTTTTTAACTGGCACCATTTGTTGTCCGTAGTCATTTATATGAGACTACCAAGCGGCCCAAAAACGGCCCTGTCCAAACGAGATCGGCACGGCGTTTGGCAGCCCTACCAAAAAAACCATAGATAAACCCGTAAACAACGCCCTTGAAATGTAGTTCGACTATGGCTGATCCCGACAACAAGAACAGTTCTTTCGTGTCTGAATAAAAGAAACCAATAAAAGATAAATGCATACGTGAATTCACATCAAATGATGCTCATTTAAGCTCCCCCCCCCAAAAAAAAAAAAACCCAAAAAAATTACAGAAATTGGGAAAACATACTTGAAAGTCGTCATGTTGTTTCAGTTTCGTTAGTTTCGTTTTTGATGCCGGACAAATTATCTTGGTATGTGTATCATCATAGCGCACCCTAAATGCACTTTCGCCTCTGGTCTCCGGAGCATAAAACAGAGCGCTTATAGCTATGCTAAGATTTCTCACTCGCGATTCCGTTCAACAGAAAAATGTAAACGCGTCACCGGTCTACAGCACGCTAATCATTATAGCCACTTAAATAAACCCAAAATGGAATTTTCTGGTCTTTTTTTGGATGCGGTCGTCTCCACCAATCAGTAGACACTGTTGTCTTCAACATAAGCCGAAAGGACAATCCCAAAGACTTGAGAATCAACAGTGCCATATACCTTTGTTGATTTTATATTAACACCACCTGACGGTGGGCGTGTTTTTTACTCATGGAAATGCTTACTGCACTCGTTGGGAGCCCTCTTAGCTTACAAGCACAATTTTTTGTTGGATTAAAAAGAGAGAATTAGGTGAACAAGGGTAGCCCGATGAAGCCATTGCAAACGAGAGTGCAATGGTTCTACACGACTACGCACGTGCTTTTCGCAACAAACTTCTAGAATGGAGATTTTATTTACTGTTTTTTTTTCTCACACAGAAACAATTAAATATTTGGGAAGAGTCGGTGATCCGGATAAGCTTTGACACTTCATTTGTACCCCCAAAAAAGTTGTGTGGAGGTGGGAATGTACTGTTATGCAATGCTGGGAGTCGAGGTCAGGTTCAGCAACAAGGAAATATCGCGATAGTGATGAATGAGGATGATTATAATGCCTGGACACAAACCCGTTGTTATTGATGATGATGATGATGATGATGATGATGATGATGATGATGATGATGATGATGATAACCTTAAGGCGAACTGCAGTTTTCTCGCCACGTCTGAAGAATATTATTTTTTAACATGGATCGAGTGGCAGCTTAATTCGTGTCTCAGTACACTTAGGGGCGTCGCCAGGGTGATTTGGATGGGGGGGTGTAAATAAAATTTGCCGACTGCGGGATGACTATCTAAGCGTAGCGCCACCATAGGTTGGCGCGGAACTTTCAATCTGCCGACTGGACATGATTTTGCCGACTGTGACGCGGACTGTCGGTTTGAAAGGGGAGGGGGGGGGGGGGGGCACACACCCCTACACCCCCCCCCCTTTGGCGACGCCCCTGAGTACACTGCATTGTGTCTGCTTAGAATATCCGTATTCTCAAGAAGCGAACCAGACGTTTTGCTACTGTCATGCATTATGCATCAATACCCACGATGGGCCCACCGCACTGACATCTTAAGCCATGCTTACTGGAGATCTTGTAATTTGCACTGATGAATCCCCTTCTTTATCACAACTATTATTCATCAACCTGACTGTTATTTTTTAGCCGAATGAGGAATTATTGATCAAGGGTTCTTAAATAAATGGAGGATTTTAATTCGAGCAGATCACTTTATAGAAAAAGATTTAAAATATTTATAACTGTGTCAAAATCATGGAATTCAATTATAAGAATGACTTTATTAATCTAAGCATGTACCATGTTTATGTCTGTAATATAAGAGCTACGAATTAGCTTCTCGGAATCTATATGGAGTTAAAATCAACCTTTAATGATATTTCAGTAAACATATGTTGCCCACCAAAATACGATTGAAAAATCACAGGGGTCCCATTTGTTTTGTATTTAAATTGGCGATTCCTTATCACTAAGAAGATTTAACGACCACCAAATCATTTCTGTTTTTCACATATTTCACAACTTGAGCTTTCATATTACTCATATTGATGAAACTGACATTGTCATTGACGCTTTATTTTATATGAAATATCGTTTGTCTCAATAAATCCCAATATGCACTCGTTGACCTCTGTGTTGCGGAACAAGGAAATATATGTCCCTATGCAGATAAATTGAACGGTCAAAGCCCCTTTAATGAAAGTCATCTGCAAGAGATTCCTAGGTCTTCATCCCAAATCCACAGGAAGTAGCCCCACGTGCTGACAGCATACCTTAATACCAAAACCTTCCGGCCATCCAATATGACCTCAAAATATCCTCATTTAAATTGTATTTGCAGCGAGAGCAAGTTTCCATAGATCATAGCATTCGGGAAACGCACGATCATAACCAGTTTCAACATTCATTTTATCTCTGTTTTTTTTCCGCCGCTGAGATCAATATAAAAGGCCGAGAAGTAGAGAGGAAGCGTACAATGGCTCAATGGATTCTCCAAGGTGACCTTCAAGGAGTCGTTAATCAGCTGCAGAATCTCCTCAGTGAGAAATCTCTGGGGTGGTGGTAAAGATAGCCGGAACACAGTTGTTGTTATCTCTGCTTAGGTAGAATGCCGCTCCTTCTATTCAATCTATCTAACCTGTAGGTGTTTTACAGATATCTATTACCATCTAACCTGTAGGTATTTTACAGATATTGCGTTGAAATACTTAATATTGTTGCATACACTCTTTTAATCTGAAAGTCCATTGACTTGTGTCCAATGCGTTTGTTTACCATTGGGTCATAAAACACCGCACAAACAAATCACTATCTAATACATAACCATTTATTAACATTTTGAAGATGGATTTTGATATCATAAAGTGTTATGCTGCTGTGTGTCCAAAACAAAAATGAGAACCCATCTATCATGCTGGTAATAAATTCGTGAGTACTAAAAGTACTACAGTATCCAAGGTTAGTTCTACTCTTACACGAAAAAGACAAACTCATTTCGTTTTCACTGTGGTAAATTGTTACAGTGCTTGAACTTGAAATTCTTACAAACCAAATACATTTTATGTACATATAAGTTTGTACAAAGATTAGCTATGCACTCAGTACGATATATATGGGTAGCCATCTGCCGTCTGATCCTTGATAACCAGAGAGTCTTAAACAATGTAGTTCCGAGTTTTCGTGTTTAGCTTAATGTGTAGACATTCTTGTTACTAACAACACTACGGCGTTGGCAATTGCTGGTGATGATTTCTCCCTTGAAACGCAAGGCATTTCAAGTTGACAAAAATCCCCCAGTGCCCTTATTCCTCCCTACTGCAAGTAGAGCCACCAATTACTCACTCGAGGAGCAATGAAATTGGTAGGTTTTGGCTTATTTCGTTCAAGTGGTAGCTTTCAGTTACTGCTTGGTTGGAGCACGTTTTGAGGACACCACTGGAACAAAGAGATAAAGTGGGACATTTGAAAGACAGACCGCTTGACTTGCTCGTGCTTAATGTGTTTGTTGAAACGTTACAGAGCTTTATTTATCTTATACCGTTTTCGCTTTGCTTAGCTAATTGCACGAGCACCCATCAATCAGTGGGCTTTGTTCTGAGCCCAAAGATTCCCTCAGATTGCATCGAAAGTCAGGCCACTACCTTCCATATCAGCAGAATTGGAAATAGCAATACAAAGCTGTCGGGGCTAGGTGAAAGCCTTAGACTTATGTATTGTCACAAGTGTGGACGACACCAGGAAATACCCGTCACCATGGGACAGTAAAGTGTGAATCTGTTCATCGGGGCTAGGTGAAAGCCTTAGACATATGTATTGTCACAAGTGTGGACGACACCAGGAAATACCCGTCACCATGGGACAGTAAAGTGTGAATCTGTTCAGTTGTGTTAAAACTAAAAATAGACTAGTGAATTAACGAGCAACATAGGTAAAGTATACCAAATAAAGTATACTCACACAACCCAGGTTGGGTTAGGTGCGGATAAGAAGAGCCACTATGACATAATTAAGGTAAGTACTGGGATGGTGCGATAGATAATATATCATTATTATACAGGTTTGTATTACAGCCCGGAGTGGGGGGGGGGGGGGCACTTAAGTGTATACAGGTAGTATACATGTGCCGCGCGACGGGGTATGTTTTTTCGGCCTCTCGACTTGTACGACGGGTTTTATTGGGCCTCATACTTGTAATACGAGGTATATTTTTCAGCTTCAATCTGTACGAGGGTTTTTTGGGGGGCTTTGTTTTGTACAGTAGTGTATGTTTCCTTTCCCATGCAGTATGTCGAGATTTTCTCCCGGGATTTCCCGCCGATGACAATGCAAATGCAATGAACGGTCCCTGTGTGGCGCCCCGAGAATCACACGCTCAGCCACATATGGTTTATGTATACATAGAAGATAGCGGCCGGCCGGCCAATACAAATCCCTGTGGCTCGACCGTGCAAGCGCGCAAAGTTGTTACTGCATGTAATCGGAAATCTGCACATAACATTTTGAGATTTATCCGCTACTTTTATCCTGCCTACGACGTACGACAGATTATACGTTATACATTTGCATAATACCTTGTACGACGGGGTACGCCTTTTAGCCATTTTCACCTTGTACGACGGGTTATACATTCGCATAATACCTTGTACGGCGAAGTATGTTTTTTGCCATTTTCAACTTGTACAACGGGTACGGGTTTTCGAGGTCCCGCGGCACAAGCCTATCCGAGTTAAGGCCAAGTGCCCCCACCTGGGTATTACAGGTGGCTCAACTTAATGAATGCTACGAATACCATCAGCTTGGATATTCGTATTTGTTAACTTTACTATTATTTATATTAAAATAAACACATGTATGGCTATCGATAGAATATAAAATGAATTATCTACATATCATGCTGTTTGTGGTGCAACAAATCAAACTGATCGATTTTCTTAACATCCCACGAAACGTAAAACATGCTTACGAGCATCGTTTGTAAGCAACACATGCAGAATTCACAATGCACCCATGCCTTATTGCTCTCTTATGATCATGGGGTTACGATAGAGATAAATCAACAATCTAAAAATAAAGTTGTTCACCCTAATGATTCCTCGGGGAACTGATTAACAGTAACAGACGTGGGTTTTCCTGGGGGACGTGCCCGAGTCGAAGCAAATTGACGAGGAGAGTTAAGTTACTAGCGACTATCTTTGACGTCACGCTGCAGATACAATGCCCTCAGGCTCCACCAAACAGCGCCGAGATTCTAAAAGGTGATAACATAGCAACCAGTCTTAGCGTTTAGCTACGGCTAAGGCTCTTTCTTACCCCTCATGAAACGTCTGACTTATAAGTGTATAGAGAAACGGTCTCGAGGCGCATGGGGTTGAGAGGAAGAAGCGGGGTAAGGCGAAATGGGAGTAGGGGTAGGGGTGGAATATGTGGGTCCAACTTGTAGCTACAACAGAGACCCTTATATATCATTATAACTGTGTCCTGTGCAAACCTACATGCTGCCTCCCTCGCTCTCCCGACATTCAGCCCCTACAATCCCTCTTCCCCATAACCCCGTCATTCCAGGAACCCTTCTTATTGATCGCAGCAGCCCATCTGCATCATAAGAGGCCATGCTAAGCTCAGCTGCTGAGGCTGCAACGGTCTCGCTGACCGCCATTGCTGACTCGACAAAAGTAGACCTGCGCGGCAGGTTGTGAGCCGGGAATGCACTCGGCATCAACTGGTCACATGACCATTCACCTCGCCAAATTAGTGGACGGACTTAAACCCAAGCGTTGCCACCAGTACGGGTGGGGAACAGGTCACGGGGCATACGGTGATTTCGTGAAGTTTTGGCTTGGCTGTCAACGAGATATCGATCGAGATCAACGGTGTACGTTCGCGACTAAGGTATTGTGTGGACAGGCAATCTATTTATGTTGGAATGGTTTGAAGCATTCCGCAGTCGTCTGCTAATTGAAGACGCGACCAGTATCCGAACAGCACGTGTTTTTGTTTCCATTTCTAGCTTCTGCGATGACGAAGACGGAAACATCGACATAATTTCCGTTCACCTTGGGTAAACAATGCGATGAAACTATGGCGCCTGTTAATTGGCTCTGCAACAGCTCCCTGTTTCCTGCCTGTCAGCTTGAAGCTGGAACGTAATATAATTATTGTGAAGGCGACAGTTTACGCGTGTCGGGCCTCTCCAGGGAACGGCTTGCTGTATGTTTGTGATTATCCTGGCTTTGACAGAGTAAAACAGCGGCTACTTGACGCCGAAATCAGCAACATGTTCCAGACAAGGGATGACGAAGCTTACCGCGGGATAATCACGCAACTAGGATATTTATTCCAGTGGTTACCATTAGCCACTGGTGAGAATTTACATTAGCGTTGCCTTATACGGTGTGAAAGCTGGAATACTCTTACCGACATCGTCATTTTTTATTTGTGGGGTACGCCATGGCGGGAATGTCATCGATAAGTAAAGCCTGTATAGAACTGTCTAACAGCATACGCGGGTTCCGTTTAGGAAGGAGTGCGCCGCCAGAGCCAGGCTCTGCTGGTGGTCAGGCGACTGGTGGAGTTGGCGGAACACCCCCACCAAGTAAAGAGGGTTTAGCTGCACCTGCGACAGGTGCATTGGGCCGCGCAGCACCTACAGCACTAAGCGTCACCAATACCATTAGCAGGGCTATTAAATCAGCCACGAACAGAGTCAAAGCTTTTGAGCGAAATGGTCACGTTGTTGCAAACGGAGCCAGTGGTACTGGTAGCCCTAGTCCTGCGTCCAGCCCACCACCATTACCCCCACCCGTGCTCAAATCTCCACCACTACCCCCTTTGCCAAATATCTGGCTGGAGGAAAAATTCCTTATGAGATTTTTCAATTTCTTCAGTGCTAGCGAGCGTTGTGTTTTGGCTCAAGTGTGTGTTCTTTGGAGGGATATACTTTACGATGAACAGTACTGGACTGGAATATGCCCTTTGTTCAATTGTAAACACTGGTCCAAAGACGCAGATGCTAGAACTGCGTTTTACCGGGCTATTGAACAACGGGGGTTCGATTCCATCTGTTTTGTTGGGGCCACAGACCAGAATATTATTGAGGTCACTAGTGAGTTCGTGTACTGCAGAAAGAATATGCGCATGGTGACTCTGCGAAGCTCTAATATCTCTGACACTGGTCTTCAGATGCTCATAGAACGCCTGACTGCCCTCTTTCATTTGGAACTCTCAGGATGTAATGAAATCACTGAAGCTGGGCTCTGGTCAAGTCTGAATGCCCGAATCCTCTCACTCAGTATCAACGACTGTATCAACGTAGCTGATGATTCGATTGGTGCCATTGCACAACTGCTACCGTCCCTCTACGAACTCAACCTGCAGGCGTATCACGTGACGGACGCGGCCTTGACCTTTTTCAGCGCTAAACAGAGCTACTGTCTTTGTATACTGCGTCTTCACTCGTGTTGGGAAATTACCAACCATGGAATTGTCAATATTATCCATTCCTTGCCTAACCTGACCATACTCAGTCTCTCCGGTTGCAGTAAGATCACAGATGATGGTGTGGAACTCATTGCTGAAAATCTGAGAAAACTCAAGTCTCTCGATTTATCGTGGTGTCCTCGAATTACGGACGCGTCTTTGGAATACATTGCTTGTGATCTTGGACAACTGGAAGAGTTAACATTAGACAGGTTTGTTTTGTTGGATATCATGTTTTGTTGGGATCTCTTTTACCAGTTTGTTAGGGACACAAGTTCCCAATGTTTTAATGTGCCATTCCAACCCTGCCCAATATTTCCTTCATTAGGATGGAAACATTGCATTAATAACAATCCGTCCTTTCACCCCAAAATATTGGTTGCACAAAATCATAAGAAAAACAGCTCTGCTACGTTATTACTTCATATTCTCTCCGCAGAAATATCTCACTTTCATTCACATCATATACTTGTTCATAATATATCTTTCATTCAATTTTTCTTAACTCCCCTTGCCAACTATCAACTCTGTTAATTCTCCTCCAAACCTACTGACACATATGCCATCCCCTTCCAAGCCTCATCTAACACATCTCCTTCTACCCATGCCTGTTTATTATTGCCTCACTCGTCAATGTCCTTGGCTGACGTCAGCTCGCCGGTGATTGATCGTTCCAAATATTGTCCTTCTCTAGAAAATGCTTTCGCAACCGAATCACTCTTGTCATCAAGCAGAGCATGTATTGACTACATGACATGAAAACCCGGTATCATCACAATAAACGTGTTGTGACGTCAAGCCAGTTAATTTCCTTCACGTTTATGACGTCAGCGATGTTTCCCGTTGTCCCTTTCTGACCCCGCATGTTGCCTCAACAATCGGATTGCGATCGTTTCACCGCAGCACGTTAGAGTTTGGGATTATATAAAATACTCATGATCGTTGCCCAAGGTGCTGCTTATCCTCGAAAACAGCACGTTGTCGGTTCTATTTAAAGATAAGCTCAATGTTACATTATACAGCACCGACGCTAGGGTTTAACTTTAACGAACCTTCCATCAAGCGCTCATTCATAAGTATTAAAGGGGAAAGGTTGGTAACTCCTAGATGTACTGGCCGAAATGCTGTAGAAGTTAAAAAACGGGTTTGGCAAGATAGATTTGACGCACTGGACACGTCACGTGACGTCAAACAATCTGCTTTCCTTCAATGTGTGATACCAATAGATATGTCTCCCAATGTTACCATTCTTAAACGGCATATGGCCTCATACAGGTTATAACGATCGTTTAACGTAGCACGGATAATTTTTACAAAATATAAAACATTCGTGATCACTGGCTCATCAAGAGCAGCGTGTTGTCTAGTCTATTTAGAGTGCTGAATATTGCATTATATCGCACGGACGCTTGGGTTGAATATTTCCATGAACCTATCATCAAGTGTTATATGGACGAGAAAGTAGGCAACTCGTAGGAGATCGCTAGATCAATTTGACCCGCTAGTCTCTAATGATATTATCCATTACAGTTAGTAATTGTCTTATTTTCGATGTCGTAATTTTGAAATGGGCGAGGAGGTTGCGAGGAGTGGTGTGCCAATTTGCCGTGATACTAAAGAAGCATTTGTGCCAAGATTTCTTTCTTTGAGAGTAGTCTGATTGGAAATGCCCTCACTTCCCCTCAAATGGCCGATATGATCTTGTCTGTCTGGACGAATAATCAGACTGGCAGGGCACGTCACCTTAACCTTATGTTGAATAATCAGACTGGCAGGGCACGTCACCTTAACCTTATGTTGAATAATCAGACTGGCTGGGCACGTCACCGTAACCTTATGTTGAATAATCAGACTGGCAGGGCAAGTCACGTAACCTTATGTAGAATACTCAGACTGGCAGGGCACGTCACCGTAACCTTATGTTGAATAATGTACAAGAAGAGACCAATAATCAATATCTTCTATTAAGTAGTCAATGGTTAGCTTAAATAATAGTTACTTCCGAAGAAGCGACCATTTTAGCGTGGAATTTACGCCTTAGTATATCGTAGGATATAATAAACCAGGCATAGTTAGTGTGGTACAGGGCAAGGGATTTGTGTATGCGACCAGAATAAGGCGATGCTGTTGATCACATTCGCCATGCTTGCATTTGCAATGAATACATACTACGAGATTCATATATAATATACAGAACACTTCACGAAAAGAAATGTTTTTCACCCTCAATCGCCTGTTATGCGATTTCGTTTTCTGATAATTGTTGCACGGAGTGTTTAATTTATGTTACACATAACAACCCACCCATCTTAGAACGCCATAAGTTATGAAGTAATGCTCAGCAACCATGGATTGTTGTACAATCGCGGATATATTTGCAAGAGGCATTATGTCATCGATCACGGAGTGCGTAGCTGATAATTCTCCTGACATCACAACCGCCGCGTAGCATATGCCATCTTGTTAGTCTACAAGGTGCAAGCAGTGGTTTCCAATCTCCCGTAAAAGTTTAATAATCATTATGTATCTTTCTGACATTTACATATTAGCCTATGCTTTAGGAGGCCAATCGTTGTTTACTCGGTTCTTAGCGAACCTGTTATCAAATAATACTATGTTTCCCAAACGCTGTACGCATTTAACGACGCAGCCTTTAACGGCGTTATACAGCAGATATCGACCCGCGTTGAATCATTGGTTGAGCATTATACTATACGTGGCAACTTAATTATCCTCGGGCTTACATTGGGATGTGATTTGTTTGTATCACAAGTTTCTGTTTACTTCATTGTGTGTTTGTTTCTACCTCGCTAAAACGGCTTATTGTATTTTCAGATGTTCTCACATCACGGACATTGGTGTCGGGTATTTATCAACAATGACGTCACTAGTCCGTCTCTTCCTGCGATGGTGCTGCCAGCTACGTGACTTTGGCTTGCAACATCTTTATACCATGAAGAATCTTAATGTTCTCTCGTTAGCTGGTATGTATATTTATGCCTTATCTAATCAACTTTATTTGGCATTAGGAAACATTTTTGTTTTATGTATAGACAAATGAGCATTTTTACGCTTGGGCCGTTATTGAATATTATGCCTGAACATTGTAACAGGCTGTAACTTGCTGACTCCTAGTGGACTGACAGGTCTGATGCAGCTTCGCGGACTTGTAGAGCTGGAATTAACTAACTGTGCAGGCGCCTCCAATGACGTTTGTCACTACCTCCGTGAGAGCATGCCCAGATGTCTCATTTTAGAGTGAAAGACCTTAAGCATTCATTTGGATACCTTCAAATAGCTATGTTGGATTGTTCGATTTTTTATTAAATTATTGTTAATGATTTATTTCCTATACAAAAAGGAAATACTGTTGATATAATTCATTGTGATATAGTTATGCTGGACTAAGATGGGTCTGGTGGTCACTGTTGTGTTAAATATTAAATTGTCATTGCTCACATTGAGTTATCAATCAACTGATATAATTTAACCTTGTCCAATCAAACGTAGCTATAGAGCCAAAAGCAATCTTATCTCAATAATTTAATAACTTATTTTATGTTAACTTGAATTGTATTTGTGATGGTTTTATCGGATGGTCGATGTACTAAATTGTTGATAATTATACGTATAAGTTAACTACACAAATATATTGTGTGACATTGGATTTTCGTTCCTTATGTTTAATTTGTAAAATAAAAGTGCTGTTGAGCATGTCTGAGGTTAAGTACGCTGTTGCTATTTAATGCTTTATTAAAAATTAGTGAAACCAACTAACATCGTTGTGAGCCAAGCAGAATTGTTGTAATTGGCGTTATAAATTTGATTATAATAACGAAAGGTGAAATGTTGTTTGCACATATTGTTGTTGGTAATGACCTGTAACATAGGGATCAGGGTCGCACTGTCTCATATATTAACGCGCAACATGGTATTTGATATACGGCACGTATTCGTATTCGTTTTGACAAACAATGTCATGACATCACTATAGATTATGTGATCTAGTCAGCAGATGGTGCTGTTCTAGTTTCGTTGATTCATTGTCCCCAGTATAAGTTTGGTCGTCCAACACGCATTGTCATCTTGTTTGAATATGTTTGTTGTTGTTTTTTTGTTTTATTGGCATTTCAAAAAAAATAAAATGTGAAATATTGTTGCATTGATTGGTGTTACCATTACCATCGTTTGGTTTCTGTGGTGACAATTTATAACGCTTTCACCACAATGCCTGGACACCATCCGTCAAAGGCCCCAAAATTGATATCACAATGACATGCACTCATATGGTTGGGTTGTTAATCGATGGAACGTATAATTGCTCAGCAAGTTCCTAATATTTAGATACTATCGAGTTGTTGTATGAAAAAGTATGAAAATGACATTAAAAGAACGTCAGGGCTCGAAACATCTGGATAAGCATGTGCTGCTTACGAACTCTTTTAGATGCATGGGACTTGGTTAGACATGACGGTTGGCGAGGCTGTAGGGATATTCATTACGATTGAGAGGCTCCTAAAGAGACCACAATTAACAGGCAAATTTGGTGACGGCGGCGAGCTCTGTCAATTTGGTGTGATCATCAAAATGTAGTTAAGAAATACAAATGTGAGAGCGCAAAAGTGCGATTGTGTAAAAGTGACCTTCTGTGTGCTGATGAGTCCCTATCTAAGTGCCAGATGGAAATTCGTTTCATACTCCTTTTACTGATAACATTAGTAAATGCCACATTAATGAACTAGATAGTAACTAATTCATATGATATTACACCTTCATCTTCGGCAAAGGTTATCAGTCAATTCCGATGCCTGAGTGTGTAGTAAAGGTTTGGAAATGATCACTAAGTCGTAGAATAATTCATTTCCAATCAATCTCTTCATGATTAGCAATGTTTGGCACACTAATCAAGTGATTCAGTCTTACCAATGTGCCATCTAACGGTTTATCATTGCTGAACTGACACCAAAACACGCATAATGCCAAAGGATAGTTCTCATACAACTTGCTCAATCGTAATCAAATGAGGTCTTTTGTGTTGCAGTAGTCTCCACATACACGCTAGCGATTGTTTCCAAGCTCCTAAAAGGCTATTTAACAAACCATTGCACGGTCAGTTGTGCCTTAAGATTGTTTAGATAATCTATTTTGAAGGTCGGCCAGACTTGGGCCTTTGGAATTTCATGTTAATGTCGTACTTAGTAACCCAAAATGTATATGAATTTAAAAACCACCACCTTAAAGTAGATGCAACCAATATGTATCATCGCTGCGTCAATCAGTTGAACAATTAAGGGCTACATTTGCTTCCTTATCAGCATCAAAAGTATTAATGAGTGCTAACAGTCATATCAAACTTAATAAACCTTCTAAAATTTATAGTTCTGCTTTTTTGCCAGGAAACAGCCAGACTCATGTATATAAAGCAAATTATATGCTGCTTTCCCTAGAATCGGCTCCATTCCCCACGTTAGTACCCCTGTTTGATGTGAATGTTTTACATGTAGATTTCATTTGAATTTAGGATAACCTGCCTGTGATCTTTTAACCTTTTTACCTAGGATTTCATATATCGTCTGGATCCAGTTGGAACACACTGTAGTTACTTGGTACCAAATTACTTGCTTATACATTTATCCCCACGCTCACCGCTAAATATAATTTTCAACCATCCCCCAAATTAGCTGTTGTACTCTTTCATTATCCTTTTGTCCTTGTCGGATCATTATCTCTCTGAATTTTTCTTACCATATCCCCATCCGTACCCCATCTTGCATCGTACCCCATCTTGCGTCCAGACCACGGTGTTTATGACCTTAATGACTGTCATTCATTACATTTTACAACCCTCTCATCTCCATCACTTGCCTGCCTATGGGCTAGCATGTATGATTTGGCTCATCTGGCTGTTATGCCTATCCGGAAGAAGCAATATGGTTTATTAGCATTTATGCATCATTCTGCTATTTACGCATTGATCGATGATTTAGGAGAAGCGAGCCAATCATAAAATGTTGAGCCACTCATGTGTTATTTCAGTTCTCGTTTAGATGCATGGGTAATAGTTAAGTATAAAGGTTGGCGAGGCTTAAGAGACATTCGTTATTAATTGGGAGTTCTTTAGCAATCCACAATTCATATTTCTATTTCGTTACTTAACTTTATGCTACCAAACGTGGTGAGCAATGTCAGGCTTGTGTGATTATCAAAGTGTATATTTGCAAAATACTTTGCTCAGGTGTGCATGTTGGATTGTGGAATAGCTATTGTTTACGTGTTAATGTATTTAAACCCCTTAATTGTGATTAGTTTAGAGAGGAGATGGGCGCCGCCAAACTCTATCAAGCCATTGAAAGAAACAAAGCAGGTATTCTATTACAAATTCATAATCCTCCAATGACTGATGAGTCTAGGGAGCGAGCGAACGAACGAATTATGATTATGAATACAAGACATCTGAAGTTTCTGCCCAGCAGAATTACCTGAATTGAATCTCTATATGACTTATAACCAACGTTTCCACATTAAGATAACGACCCTTATTCAGAAGAGCATATAGTATGACTCCACATGTAAGTGACAATCTTCATTCGGGATGTAAGTGCGGATTTTAAGCGGTTTATTCTAATTAGATTATCCAAGCGAAAAAAATGATCTTCAGGAATTTTCATTCAAGCCGCATATTGATATGTGAAGCAGACCTTGGTGTTTGCAACATCGATTGCTTTATAAATGGGTAAATATGAACAATGTCAAAATGTTACACGATTGATATAGCTATTTTAATATTCATTGCCTGTCTACCACATTTATATTGGTAGTTTCTAATTAACATAGTAGTTGACATTTTCATTACATAATGCGGATAAGTAAATTCTGACGGCCATTTAGAGTTGTGATTATGATTACCAATGCCAAATCTATGTAAAAGAAATCAATAATCATCACTATAGTTCTTTATTTGCAATGTCTGGGAAGAACACGACCATTGATTGCATCAGCAGCCTGGTGATGCACTTCGTTATTATAGCAAATATGCTTATCCAAATTCTTACCTGAAAAAAATTTCATCCATAAAGAGATAACAAATAGTAGACACTCACCATCTGTAACTCTACAAGCCAAACCGTTCTCTTTCATCCAGTCTCGCGCCAACTTCACATATTGACACGCTCTTACCGATGCTTTCAGCCTACCATTAGTGGGTTAGCACAAATGATGCACCTTCATGTATATAAGCCCCGATCGGTGTGCAACTTACATATTGTAAAGGATGGTTCTATTCAGCCAGTGATTTTTGTGTGGTTATTCACACGTTGGTGAGACACTTGCCACGTACTGTGGTAGCTCGTTCTACCTGCGCACGCATGTTTTATAATCGGTCTGCATGCTATATATTGATATATCCCATTAGTAATCGAGCGAAACTTCTGAAAAATAGGCTAGAATTATTTCTCACTGTTGTTATAAGTTATTTAAAAGCTTCTATATCAGAGGTTTCCATGCCAACATGTTAATTACTATTAAGACATAACACTTCTATATATATATATATATATATAGAGATATATAGAGATAGAGAGAGAGATAGAGAGAGAGATATAGATATAGAGAGATATAGATAGAGAGAGAGAGATATATATCGATAGAGATATATAGGATATTATATATATATATATATATAGATAGGTATATAGATTTATCTGTATATTTTATATATTTATTTATAGATATAAATCTATATATAGACAGAAATAGAGAGATATACAACAAAGGAGAGATATATAGATACATAAGTATATTATATATATTTATTTATTTATAATATATATCTATATATATAGAGATATATATATTTATCTCTCTCTATATATATATATATATATATAGATATATATATATATATATATATATATATATATATGTGTGTGTGTGTGTGTGTGTGTGTGTGGCGTCTATGTTATATGCAATATGTTATTACATTTCGTGCGAATACGTCGATTTCAAGACGTACAATTCGAATTACCATGACCATTACCATTGTACATATGCAATTATTATTATAAATGCCCCTACAGATTTCATGTAACGTTTCCTATCTCACTTCTCCTGTACCGTGGTACATGCGTTAGGCATGCTTCGTTGTTACAACCCATCGGCGAGACATTTTCCAGACCCCTCACAAGGTCGTTAAACAATTTTGTCACCCATTAAGTCGATGCCTAAGGAGCACTGTCCTGGTCGATATTAAGAACCGCAAGGTTCTTAACGAGCTTATTCTGTAGTTGTAGTGTTTGACTTTATACCCATTTAAAGCCCCAGCCATTAAGCGGATGTTGTGCATATTAAACAACGCTGAGGCAATTGCTTTGGTATCGCATCACTACGCTTTTCCCTAATGGCACTTCCACGTAGCATCGTAATCATCAGGTTTTCAATAGAGAGTTTCATAATCCAAACTGAATTGTAGTATTTACCAGCAATATTGAAACAGGTCATGTCGTATGAGACATACCTTAAAATACTGCGACAAGTCGACCAAGATACTTAAACCCACACACCGTGACTCAGTTGTGATTAACCCGGTGAATTTTAATTAGAAACGGTCGCGTTCTCTATTTGGAATATCATTAATGATGAAAGCATACACTCTTAAGCGTTTATTTTTACAAAAGAATAATCAACACTATTTCAACAACTGTTACACCTTGTTGGGTATGTTAGAGCATTTATTTCAATATTTTGCTGGATGATTCTGAGCAATAGAAAACCAATTGCTTTAATACCTACATCTTAATGCACATTTAAAACAATATATATTGTCCATACAATACGATTTTTACACATTAGTATCGCCTATGTAAATAATAAGATATAATTGTTCAATTAGATGAAAAAACCCGTCAGACATTTGAATAAAACAAAGAATCAATTTAACTTTGAACACAACATGTCAATCGCTTGATTTTAATGTTGGGTGTTTGTTATGTGTGTGTTCTCACAATGATTGGTTGCTTTTTATTTTTGATTTATATAAACATTGCAATTTTTATTGAGGGCCATCAGCTGATTAGTCTTTGATCATTTTCTAAACCCGCATGAAATAGACAATTCAGAAATCACAACGAAAACATCAAATAAATGCCACAAAATGATACATAAATCCTTATTTGGACCACTGAAATATGTTTTTATACAGAAACAGTGATTTTGTAGATGTTATCAGTTATGATGTAAACCTTGTCTTAATGCGTGTGGAGTTGTAAAGATGAAGCGCTCTGACATAATTCATAAACGCGCACATTGTGCTCACTTACAATGTTGGAAAAACCATGCATGTCATCTTAAAATGTGTTTGTTAATAACGCCTCTTAAAAAGAATAAACTGAACTGTTTAATCTATATCAATATTTCATCATAGATAAGTGTTTATTACAGACAAAAGATTTGTATATGTTGTCACATTAAACCATTTATATCGACAAAATGATGTCACTATTTAAAATACAGACACTGTTATATTCACTCACATTCTCGCATTCGTATTCTTTGGGGTGCTAGACCATAGCCCAATCCTTACACCACTTCCCAGTAACATGCACTTTTCCAGCATAATTGATCGGATTCTGCGTTGATGATGTACGACCAAACAAGACGCAAGTAATGGCTTCTGAATTATTCAGCCAGGTTTTTGCTGTTTTGGGTCCTTCAATCGGTTCACCGTGGGCTCTTGTCTATTTTTAGGTCTGCCTCAGTCATATTGGCTTCGCAGGCCTTTAAGAGCGTGCTGCATATATTGACCGAACAGTTGCGCTTCATTATTTCTCTGCCAACATTGGAGCGCTGATGTGGGCGTGGGTTACAAGCTACACGTGTAGATAATCCACATCAACAAGCAATGTCTGTATTCAATGAGGTTAGAACTCTCCAAACAATAATAAATTAGATATACTCACATGTCATATGAAGCAGCTGGGTGTGGGAGATATAGAAAGCTGCGATATATTAGGTTAATAAATATTTCGCAATATTATGTCTCCGTTGCTATCACATGAAAGACGCTAGCTAAGGATCTAAAACAGAGGTGTGTAGCAGGGTGGGACATATGTGTCATACACACACTGACATCTAGAGTAATGCATTGTTAGTTAGGACTTCTCTTTAAATCTGTTACTGACATACTGTTTCCGAGAATTTGCCAATTACGCATATATATTGGAATACTGATTACACATGTGTGTAAGTGTGTTTGCGCTGATGTGTGAGAGCCGGTATTGTTGTGGGAGCTAAATGTCTGTATGCGTTTCATCTCGTGCGTGTGCATATATGAATGGAAAAGCTATTCTGGCGTCACTTTATGTGATAGCTCATAGTATTTGTTCTCATCCCTTCGTTATCTTCTATGTAAATATAATGCTTTCAGACCATAGAGTGTTTTAGTGCAGCAACAATGTTCTCGTCTTATCACCAATAGGTTCGCTCATGACCATGCATCATTAAACTGCTAATTTTAATGTTAGGCGCTCAGATAGCGTTTTCCGATTACATGCATCTATAGTCTTCGTTCCCTTAGGGAAACATTACATTCATATTTTATAAAAGGAGATTGTTGTATGTTCATTTTAGATTAGATGATGTTGTTGCCGACTGACATCATCAAGAAGATGAAAAGGTCTGGTTATTATGTAGCCGAGTGAGTGCAACGCTCACTTAACCAGCCCTGCATTCATGTCCATGGAGCGGCTATTTACCATATTTTGGAATCTAATTTTCACTAGGGAGCATTATTTGAATCATTTTGTATTATTCATATTTGCGTTTATTTTTGATGAGCAAAGACAACTACACAGAATAGCATACACTGCCTTGATTAGGCTTTTTGGACAATAAATTAATTGATGAGATACTGAACGTCAACAAGTCCTGACGCATCGTCACATTATACATTTAAAATTCAATGAACGCATAGGACAACCTTAATGACGCCGTACAACAACAACGCCATACAAATTCCAACAATCATGGCTGTACAAATGCCGTTTAACTTGAAAACGGTTTAAGGAGGGGCATGCAGCACATATCGACTCTCGTTGTGTCAATTAGTTGAGCATTATATTGATGTCTATGCATTATGGCGTTCCGTTATAAACGTTTACGTGGTGTGCTTTAGGCTTGCAACTGTGTACTGTATTGTGCTGGAATGTCTGAAGCAATGAGTCAATTTACGTTAACAATTGCGGTACATGAAAGTATGATATTCAAACATCTTGGCACCCGGATTATGGAGGCACCATGTAGACATACAATATCTGCGTTCACTGAGGTCAACACTCCCTATGCTTGGCTGCAAGGTATCTGTGCATGGCAGATAGCTTGTAAAGCACTTTTTTGTTACTGAATTATTCCGTGTCTGTGGTGTCACATTGATTATGTAATCCTTCCTCAGCTTCGATTACGGAAAGCGAAATAGTTTGGGCTTGTGCAGACGTGTGTGAGAATGTGTATTCTTTTACATTTGTATGCATAGTTGTATTCAAGGATGTTGATGTACGTTAGTGTATCTGCACAGCCATGAATTATATATATATTTCCGTTAATATTCACTTATAATAGATCTGTAAATGATCCTGCAACACAATACCTATTTCGTTATGTTTGTCTGATCGCTTGATGCTATCAACTCACCAACACTATAAATATCTTTGAAGGAATGACTATGATCACTCGGTGAGTTGGTGTGTTTACGGGAGGGCAATCTGAATAAATCAACGCAAGTTTTGTTTCGCAAACAGTTGTCTGTTAAATTATATTTGTCATTTTTGTTAATGTAATGCAGTTCCTAAAAGCATTGTCGCGTTCAAGTGTATCACTTTTCTAGGGTTATATCGTCGATGCCAACTTCGTGTAACTATTTATGTTGTAAAGCCAAGCATGCAGTACATAACTGAATATGTTTCATAGTAAGATACAGAAATGGCTCAATTCACGGCACAGTTATCAATAATATATTGACAGACCTATCAAGATGATACCAATTCCTATTGTACTTTGACATACGGATATAGTGCGTGTTTTTTTGTAATTTTGTTTGCATACAGATCAGCTATATTCAAACTCACCCGTATATTCAAGTCATAACTGGAGCTAGAGCTACGACCTCAGAAAGATGTAATCAGACACTACGTCCACACACTACGTCGATGACAGTAAATTTGCCTGCTTTCATATATGTATGTATGTATGTTTGTGTGTGCGGTCAATATATTGACACAAGGCCACGTGGCATTGATTTTCGTGACAATTTGCCCTAAACTACGCCAGTTCTTAACCCATACAACCTCCTCAATCGTGATAAATTGAGGTATTTTGTGTTGAGTCAGCCCCCTTAGAGACACCAAGCTCCTCACAATGGTATTCACCTAGACATGACCCCTTCTGTTGTAATTAAAGAGTGCTTGGCTGGTTAATTTGGTTGGACTCAGTTCTGTGCAAGATCATGATTCAGTCATGCTTTGTAACCTAAAATATACGTAGATTAAAAAGCACTGTCTTTAAGCCGATATATGTCAACGCTGCGTCAATCAGTTGACCATTATATCAATACCATTTAAACTTGCTTTTTATGAAAAATTACTGCAGCTGTCATTGATTCCCTAACAGTGAAACAGCAGTTAATAATGTTGTTTGAATAATTGAACTAGTTGCTATTGTAGATTTTCCTTAATCGCGACCTTGGCTCTGAGTATCCATCCACGAAGACGTAAGTGGTGCACTTACACATGAATAAGTGCAACAAAACCAGCATATCGATGTTGATCTGTCACATCTTACGTATATCGACATAGATAAATAAGTATTTGTTTGGTAGCAAGGACAATTAATATATCATTATTAACAACTTTTCAATGGCATAAGCAGGCTTTATTTCATCAAGTCTATATGAGTTTTACGTCAAACAAGAAAAATAACTGCTGCCAATGCCTCAGCCCATAGGCACAAACAATTAATATCTTGATATATTATCTATCCATTAATGTTCAGCCAAGTGTTTTATTGCCAATAGAGAGTGCTGGCATCTATACGGAATATCACAACCGCACCTTCTCAAATCGATAGTCCTGTTTTTTTCGGCCGTGGAGTAGTGATAGTCATACATATATAATACTATATACGGTCACATTACCCATGTATCAGAGTTCTGTCAGCACGATATCAGTAATATGAATTTACGCACAATTTGAATTAAGAATACATTGCATGCGAAGTTTTTTGAAAGAGATATCCTTTGACATGTTCTTTAGATTGGATGTCATATATCTTCAAGTTTAGATCCACATATTTAGTAATCTGTTATTACCGGTTTGCCCCATGTTGGGACATAAGCACTGGCTTGGTTATTTACCTCACTTGATTATTTATCTCTAAAGAATGCTTTCTCACAAGTATTCTTAAAAATTGTTGTTTTACTCAAACAGTATACCTTTTGTCCCCCTACAACTATGTTAACCAGTATCTCACCAATTCAGTACCTCACCATATCCCCCTTCTCGCTTCACCATTCCGATTGCATACTCAGCAACTTCCAACGTGTTCCTAATCTTTATTTCATATTCTAGCCTTCAAACAGTTGTCCTATTCCTCACATTTATATCGCCAGTCTCCATGGTACTACCCTACTTATTCGTACTGTCGTCCCCCATACACCCCAATCCCACCCCCCCCCCCCACCCGCCACCACCACTTAACACATATTCTATACACAGGCACCGTTGAATCTGTTGTGTCACCATTCCTATGCCCTTGGTGCTTATCTTACCGATGCCCTTGGTTGCCGTCGGCGCACAAGTGATTGATCATGCCAAACCTTGCCCTCATCTAGAGGACACTTCCAACACTGAGTATCCCTTGACATCCGACAAATCACGTATTGACTAGCTGACATACAAAGCCCGTCGGAACATAATAGTCGTTAGGTGGCATCAGGCTGTCTGTTTTCCTCCACGTAGATGGGTTTACATCAAGGGGTATGAAAAAGCACATAGTCTCAGAAAAGCCACGATAGTATTACGCGCTACGTTTGAGATTCAAATGACTATAGAAAAAGTAAATGGCTGGCTGTTATCAACCTAAGAAACAGCAACTTTATAATCAACAACGCGATATAAATTTTCCATGGAATATCATAAAGTCAGCGTTAATACGATCCATGATAATCAATGAGAGGATCTTTACCCATTATATTCAAACTAAATGGGACAATAAATACGTGTCCATAGCGAGATTTCATTTATAATTAGTAAAAACAATATTTCATTTTTGCCACTAAGTAGCCATAAGAGCTTCAAACGCACTGTTGTACTTCTACCTTTGGTTAAGTTACGACAACAACATATATCAGTACTGAATTTCTGTTACTATTTATATAACAGCTACCCAATCCTGCATCCTGCAATCAGAGTGAATGCGCACCCACTATGAAATATTGCACATCCGCTGATATATTGGCGCAAATTTCGATGTCATTGATCGCGAAGTATGTCGCTGTTTGCCTCTCTCCTACAGCGCTTTCACATTTCGTATTATCTGTGCCAGCCAGATTGTTTGGGATTTTCATGCTGGTCTCGCTTTCTGTGAGAAACGAACGGTGGTTTCCAGACACTCGTGATGATGTACTAGCTAGTATGTATCATTCAGGCATTTGCACATTGATTAATATAACAACGGGCGAGCCAATCGATGTTACGGAATGCACGGAGCTCATTATCGCCCAGGTACTAACTCATGCTCAAATATATATAGAGACGCATTTCATCAGTGATCCGAGCTACTCATGCGTTATTTAAGCTTCATATTTATATTCATGGAGCTGGGTTTAGCATATAGGTTGGCGAGACCTTCATTATGATTTTAATGCTCCTTCGCGCTCTATCATTCACATGCCTATTCCGTAACTTACCGTCATGCTATTGCCTATTGAGGTAACCTTTGCTTGCGTGACCATCGAAGAGAGACTTGCTTAGTGTTTTGTTAAAATGTGTGAGTGTTATTGTTATTGTGAAAAAGGGATCGATTATGTATCACTGTAAGCATATACATACCTTGTTTGTGAATGTGAATACATGACATATGCAGATTCTGTTGAGCAGGTATATCCAACATTAAGCGCGATTGATCACTGGGTCATTTATTGTCAATAGTTTCGCATTAAAATAGCGACCCGCAGTCGGCAGAGCAAATAGCAAGAATCCTCTCTGACTACTGGGGACAGTCTACATTCGGAACGCCGGAACACGATTAATTCTGACAAGACTGACCAAACAACAATATTTTACACGATTGATATGATTACTTAACGCTAATTTCATTACTTCCGTTATTGATGGCATTAGTGAATACCACATAACAACCTCATTCAGAGATACCTTTTTGTCATCCAAAGTACATATGATATAAAACTAAATTCTCATGTCCCTGGCTGGTTGTGGTTATGGCTACAAAAGTCCTAGGGAAACTCATTTTTAATCAACCTATCCATGATATATAATGATACGGACTCTAACCCGAAAATATCTACTCATGAGTCGCAATGCAAAATTAATGTCTTAGCGGGTTGGTGCTTGTATAATGAAATCATCCATGAATGGAAAAGAAAAGGGAAATTGTGTGCGGACACAGGATTGTCCGATATGATCAAGTTACGTAGCGGGTCTGTTGTGTTACTAATGAGAACGCTACTGTTGTCCAGCTTTTCCATTTTGTTATGCCCAAAAATGCTCTTCAATTGCTTAACGTACCAGTATTCAGTTAATTGAGTATTATCTCTGTATTTTGAAATCGAATTCGTTGGCAATGCGGGTGTACAGTCGAAAGCAACACTTACCATGATCTATACGCAATACCAATCAAGCTATCCGGTTTGGCAATTTATATATGTAATATCGCTTCAGATAGTGTTCCGAATTAGCCGTGTGCTTTTTATGCTTATTCACCCTTTTGTGGAACGCTCCCGCCTACACACCCATGCTTTAAATTCTCACTGTATGTTATATATCTATGCGACAGAATGACTTCAAACTTAAGAAATTAGCTAATAACAGCTACCACAATACATACAGCGTGAACAATCAACAAAATTAAAATAGATCCCTGCTTCATACCGCTAATTGCCTACGGCCAAATAACGCGAAGGGACAATGAAGCCGTTATTCATTTTGAGCTCTTGTTATATATGGTTATGTTGGGTAATGTGCTCAAATCAGGATGTTATTTCTAAAGTGAACGTTTACCGATATTACTGCGGTTTGACGGTAAATGATCCGCCACCAATATGATATATGCCATTACAAATGAATCAGGGTATGAAACAACTGAGGCATAATGATGCATTCAATATCAATCTGGGTAGATGAAGGAATTGACATCACAATTGTTTATCATCATTGTACGCAGTGCACAACTCTTGAAGAACAGAGTGGGTTCAGATACTAGCAATCTACCAAACGTTGACAATATCATCAGGAAATATCGTATGGTTTCATACTGAAATACTTCCATGTAGACTTCGATACCTGAGACAACAGCTCCCATTCTTCTTCTTGGACTCTTGCTGTCCTGGCACAATGATCAAAAGACTTCCATCACAACTTCCATGATTCCTATTGGAGAAGAGCAAATTGTCACATGGGTTTATCAATGACCAAATAATAATCATACAGCATAAAATGAATAAACTCACACATGTAATTGGCACAATTATGTGTGGCTGAAAACCATCGTTATTTATTATCATTTCTATATTTGTTAGAATTTTTTTGTCACACAATGAAATACAGAGTGAATTACAAATAAATACAGTTCCAATTCATTCCAGTAGTCTATTTATCGGATACAGGGCATCACACCATTTAACTTATATAAGTTATTTGTATCTTCTATGAAGTGCATTTGATTGGATTTATTATTATTGCCATCACGTTTGCCTGTCACTATCTAAATGACTCACCCACTTCCCCTTCTTCATTATTATCCCGAAAATAGCGCTACGTGAGTTGAATTTAAGAATTTGTGGACCAGCACAGCTCTTGCGGCATTGATCCCATAACATTTTTATCGTCACTGAATAGCGGACTCATCCCTTTACCATCTCCGATTAACACGCCACTTGTGCCACTACGATTGATTAGGTTCTCTCAAGGTAATGTACAACCCACAGAGACATTATTGGTGGCTTTCATCCTCTTCAAAAGGATGTTCAGCCATTTGTCATGGCTTGAAGAACGCTTGGCTTGTCGATATGAAGGTCTATATGATAGCGTGTTTTATGCTGAGGTCAATCTTTGCTTATCATTCTGCGCATGGAGCCGTGTTACGCTAATGGGAATGCTGCAGATATAAGCCCACATGTCGCCTATTGGTTGAGCACTGTACGACTATTCTGGCTACAATGAAGCTCCTTAATTTTCCGTACATGTATACTTGGTTTTCTTTCATGTTTGTTAACAGAAGACCACCAGATGGCCAGCCATGCTCATGTCCCAGCACCATAAAATATTGACCATTTTGAGCCCACATATAGGACATTGCATGACTTGCCTAGTAGGTAACGCTTTCGATGCGTTTACATATTGTATAATGCCGATGCATATTACATTTCCTTGTGAGAGGTGTGAATTCAAATGTTGAATATTTGGCAATCTTCAATAGTGTTAATAAATATGTTGAGCAAAGCAATCACTTCTCAAAGTAATTCAGCTTAATAATAATTTCTAAGAGTCTTTGACAATTATTGTTTATGACAGAATGTAATGTCATAATAATGCACACGAAAAAATGACTAATTGAGTCGTTTGCCATGATATACATGTAACAATACCATGCGATGGCTTCACCAATTCCAAATAACTCTTTGAATGCCAACATATACAATCGATAACATTGCAAACCACACGAACCATCTCCTTTAGCGTTGGAGTGCCTCACAAATTTGAAACTTCTCACTTGGTAAAAACACTTCCTATTAACATCAGAGCGGACAAAATGACACCATTGTAAATGGATATCAATGCCTGTAATATGAGAGCATCTGCGAGAACGATTTGTCTTATCTAAGCGATTTCCATAAGAGCGCTATTATCACCAGAGCAATGAATTTGTCTTATGAAATATAATTTCCTACTGGAGTCTTAAACCGCATTCCTAAACTTCTCAAACATCTACATAGCTTCAGCTTTGATCTACTGTACAATTGTTCTTGTGTGACAAGTTTATTGAAATATGTATTGATGTGATGAGATTGTTATCAAAATGTATTTTGGTGTGATGTGTAGTGTATAATATTAGTATGAGATTTGTTGTGGCACTGGTAGTTTGAATGAAGTGGTATAACACAGGTTAATGCACTAAATATGTATAAATAGTGTGCTGTAAGATTGTCATGTATTAGTATCTCTGTCAGAATAAAATTTAAGCTAAATTATATTGGCTTGCATTACCTATCACATTTTTTAAGCTTATCTGATGTTGGTTACAAATTACTTTAAATGACACTTTAAAGTTATTATATTGTATAAATGAAAGATTTTATGGTATAAATGTAATACAAACTACAACTGGGCATGTCAAAAATAATTATTTGCACAATACAGCAAGACATTGAAATAATGATAACAACAACATGAATAGATATTTTTTATTAATTGAAAAGGACTTGCTATACCCTGTACATTACCAGCTTATATGGATATATACACATTTAGGAAATCAAGAAAGGTCGTTTGAAGTTCACAAGGATCTGCTTTATGTTTTCGTAATTGTTAAGCATTGCAAATTCACTAAATTCCTTAAATGACACTTTAAGCCACAGAGATCTTTTCTGAATACTCTGTATAAATGAACTGCAGTAAATTTTCTGCAGTAAATTGGCCTGTTAATTTGTTTTTAAATGGGGGTATGAATTTGACTCCTGGAGGCCAATCTCCTGCAATGGTAAAACCTCTGTCACCAGCATCAGGTGTCTGCATCAAAAAACATCTGATTCTACGTGATTTTTTTTCCGACGCCCCCCCCCCCCCCCCACCCCCAAATGTCAGACACATAAATGATAGCACCGGTAGGACTCATCCCCACAAGAAATTTCACAGTGCTATTGTGTTTGTAACTTGAATGCTGTTGCTTGTGGTTTTCCATAAATTTCTCTGCAATGCTCATCTACAGCGAGCCTATTGACAGCTATCATCCAAGTCCTTCTCTAGTGTGGGTTGCTGGGAAAGGAATAAAACTTGCATTCCGCAGATAAACTATTGTGGGCGCAACCCAGAGCACAGCAGTGGTTACCAGCTGACTTGAATCTCAAAGACATAACGATATAGGAATATACACTTGATTCACCTTGCACGTTACGCGCAAATATGAATTTTGGTTCGCTTCCATGTTGACGAGGTATTTCAATCTTGCCACACACAACGTAACGCACAATTTCTACTCATGTTCGTTCGTTTAACTTTTCATCTATAGTCGCATTGCGCACCGAGCAGATCTGTCAGAAAGCAGACAGCCTGACAGCTGGGTTGTGAGATAGAGCTCGTCAAACCGGAAGTCAACATAAGTTAGTTCAAAATAGCTCACCAGGGCGGCGCGCGCGACAACGCGAACAACCGAATAACACCACTTACAAAGCAAACGCCGTGTGTACCAGCATGCTTGAGTAGATACTTTAATTTTAATGACCCTGAGAAAAGTAGTTGATGGCTTTCTTGCTCCTAAAAAGTTATAATCAGTCATACCCATCCCGACCACGTTTGGAAAAGCTAGTCCTATTACCCATGAACACATTGAACCACATCGCGACGACAACATTATTTCACTGCCTATATATATATATATATATATATATATAGATATATATATATATATATATATATATATATAGAGAGATATATATATATATATATATATATATATATATATATATCTATATATATATATATATATAGATATATATATATATCTATATATATATATATATATATATATATATATATATCTATATATATATATATATATATATATATATATGCATATATATATATGCATATATATGTATATATATATTTATATATATACATGCATATATATGCATATATATGTATATATATATATATATATATATATGTATATATATATATATATATATATATATATATATATATATATATATATATATATATATATATATATATAATAAAGCAAAAATACCTAGAGGCATTTTGTTATTCATAATTTATAACCAGCTCTTTCACTGCTTCTGACATTAACCGTGCAAATCTTGTATATTTCGTCCGAGGATATTGCTCGAATCGGTGGGTGGGTTTGTCTTTGTATAATGGTTCGTGTGAATCGGAACGCTCACATTTAGATGCTTCTTTGTGTTTTATAGGTGTCTATATACGTATATTCCTCTGGATAGATGAAACAATTCGCATTGTTATCACGCTCTGTATTTATCTCAAGAGGCTTTGATAAAGGTGCAGCAGCATCCAACCTACTAACTTCTGTTAATGAATTTGCTTGATGTTATCAGCTAGCCGGCTTTGATTAGTAGAAGTCCTTAAACAAATGATTACACTAGCAGGCGCCGAATCGCAGTTGGTTTCTCATTGTGTTTGTGATAAATTGGTACTCAACCTGAACTAATTAATCCAACAGCTCGTCGGTTAAATCGTATTAAGGATGTTTCGTCTTTGAATAAGTTTCAAATGGGAGCAAAAGTGACAAACATTGTATTGATTGAATGTGGAGCTGCTCCCAAATGCTTTGTCGCTTAAGAATTTATGTTGGCAACCTCTCAATTTGTTTGGTAACAAAATATGTCTGTGTTCGTAGTAATTTTTATTAAACTGCACTGATGTAGACCGATAGTGTTGATTTAGAAGCAATAATACACAATAACGCCATGTGGGCAACATAATCCCTAATAATCGTCAGAAACACGTCTACAAAGACTGCCATACAAAGTTTGAACACAGTATTCATTTTGATGTACATACATTTACTTGCGCTACAAAAACCAGGTGGTACAAGGACTCACGGAGAGACAAATCTGCAGTCAGCAAATGACTCTATGAAGATCAAACACACAGTAGGAAATAATAACCTCGAAAGTTAATCGCTTACACAACAGCTGATTGTAAATTAAATAAGCAAACCTCCATACAGCTACTCACCATAAAGATTGCAATCAAGTTCAGTGGCTTATCGAACTTGTCAACAAGAATTGACAGCTAATGTCGTACACGGACTATGACTTTTAATCATACGGGGTTGTCTCTGTATTATCTACAAACAGCGAGCTCAATGTATGCACTAAATATACCATCCACATGCAACTGTAGTGCATTGCTAGCTTTTACTGCCAATGTTTAGCCATACTGCGTGTCTCTGATAAGGACCATCAAATACTTAAAGACGTCTTTTCAGTGAAATGCTTACGTGGCAATAAATACAAAGACTCGTGTTACCATGTGTCTTTCTATAATTGTTTATATACATATCCTGAACGTCTGCACATTTGTATATATGATATGTTATATCGTGTGCATTGCAGAAAGAATGTGAAATCAAACCACCTTAATACGTACTGTTTATTATAATCACAGTCAATATTACATGCGGTGTCAGCTGCTTTTAGTTTGCACTGTGTCCTATCCCGCAGTCCTAATCATTTTGATCAGTTATGGGGAAGACTAATGTCTGCCATTAAAACTTTCATTCACAGCGTATCTCAGTCCATTCCGATAGCTGTGTTTTCGGTTCGTAACACTAGACCCGGCTATTTACAGTTGTAGGATGTGGCGCTATATTTCTCTTGTCACAGCATGAATTATGTGTTAAAAACCATTTTCATTAGTAGTTGTTAATAGTCAAATGTATAATTCATGGACGGTTGATAACAAGGACATTTCTTACGAAGACCACTAATTGACGCTGACTCGCTATTAAATAACGCACATTCTGTGTACATACTAGAATACAGAGTATGACCATGGGCGCAAAAGTCGTTTAGGTTACATTACTATCTGTGTTTGTGCAAAACCAGTTTCATGGTTTTGGAAGGCAATGCGCTACATTCGTTGTTTGAATGTCCCCGGTTTAAATTTGTTCATTCACTCGCTACGCAAACATTATCTGTATTGTTTGAATGCGCACAACCTGGTTCACATCAATGTTGTAAAACCTAAATTATATCATTTAACTATCACTGTGGCAGTATTACAAATATGCTCTTTAAGCAGGGGCTTGGTTTAGCGCAAAAATTATTCGAGAGTTACTTAACAATCCACGTGCAAATTACATGACCTCCCATTTGCTACAAATATCGAGGAGCTTTCTCAGGTTTCATAAATATCAAAGCGTGGATTTGCAGACTGTTTTCCATCGCAACTTTTGGTATGTTTATAGCACAGGCAAGCCAGACTATTACCAAGCGTCATATATAAAGAGACCATTCTGAAAATACAAAGGGGACGACGGCGAGCAAAGAAGCCACGCAGTCTATTCTATCAAGAGTCACCTACATAGCCGCGCAATAAAGGTCTCCTAATCCTGATAAAGAGTAATTGATTAATTATTAACACTGATGTTAGCGTCAAGAGGGGAAACTACATCTACACCAAAACTATCCTCTTTAATATCAAGCAGCAATTTGCCGGCGTCTATAACGTTATCAGATGTTGACAACCATTGACCATCATTTTGAGCTTGTGTTGCTGCAAATTATTTGCAATGGAGAATCGTTAGCCTCTTTATAGTTATAGTGTTTTCATTTTAACAATGAACTTATGTGTTTGCTTCCAGCTGTAATTAGGATACAAAGGCAGTGAACAAAATGACGTTCAATTGCCGTCCGTAGTCACTGTGTGAAGTGTGTGTTTGGTACGCAGATGTTTTGTCTGATGGTGCGAATTGGTTTGGGTGTGATGAAATCACTAACCTACCTACAAACGTAGGTCTTTTCGCTCTGCAATAAAATGCAAATGGAAACTGAAAGATCACATTTGCTGATGTAGACCCACTTTGAAGTGGGTAGCATGTCATGCGATCATGCATTATAAATACAGATACTTGCAGCATCTATTCTTGTCACACTGCTGTAGTTCAACAAAATGTAAGAAGAAACTGAGAAGTCACACGATGTTAACTTGGTGTTGCTGAGGATGCCTCTCGAGGCAATAAACCACAATTAAGATATCCAGCAATTGGGCCGGGGCAAGTGGCAAGAAATTGGAAAGGGTATAAGAAAGACGCAATACGCGCAAGAATAGTGGGATATTGGATGCCAGTTTCATCCCAGGAATAATCTCATGACTTGTTAACAATTGCTTTCTATCACGGGCATGAATGCTGTGTAACAAGTATTACATTCTCAATCGTACCACTCGCAAATCGCATTGAAAATTGTATGTCATCATTTAATTGCATTTACTTTACTGCATCACCATATCTACAGCATATACTGGAGAATGAATCCGACAAATTGCGACAGCAATGTTTTTATTGGACGTTACAACAAATGTATTCAAAGGTGCCATTCAACAGTCACGCACAGTAGCAAATGGTAATAATGAGAAAAGGTCCTGTAGAATCATCGTATTCATTGCACAAACTAAAGCACCCAAGAACACCCTGTCACATAATAATAATGTTCGATGGAACACAAAATGTATATGGCCTATTACGACACCAGATATTATTTCACATGTATAATGCACATTTGTATCTAATTTAATATAGCTATACGACTGTGCACTCTAGACGACAACTCCTTAAACTGTTAAACTCCAGCTTTCATTAGTCTATTTGTTCTTGACATGGTATCTGATGAGCAAATACTTCAAACTGCACACACAACAACCTGAGCAGTGTAAATATGGATCGCAGAGAAGTCACGTAGTAAGTGAAACTGGTATTTCAATGATATGGAAAACAAACATTCAAATCCTAACAACTGGCACTGCTCTCTACAACGGCGGATTTGAATGCCATAGTGATTAGAGTATTAAACATAGCAGGGTGTTTTTGCATTACAATTCAAACTGCAGAAATGATATTTGCAATGTATGATGCGATATTTTGTACCAGAACGTCATTCGAAATAATAGCAAACCGAGATAGTATCATTATTTCCATCGCAGTTATGTGCATGTTGTAATAATCGACATTATATAAACTTTCCTGATGCTATGATAATTGATCTTTTAACCGGAGATATCATTGTAAACGATGATCTAGAAAATAATATTCCCGCCCCTATCTCAGTAATATCGTCCCGAATGACCCAATAATTATTGACGTACTTGAGGCATGGGACCCTACATTATGACATGTGCGGATTGCTCGTATGCCACAAGATACCAATCAATATAAGGAAAGGGGAAAACCATTTTGAATGGGTTGTGGCCTAGCACGCTTCGTAATACTTTCGAATATTTCACAAAGGATACATCAAGTGATCGAACCATTCACTACTCATTGCATTGTATCTCGTAGATATATCATAAAATTCTGCGCCAAACAATGGTTTATGGTTATTATACTGTACACGAATACATGACGCGGATAAACGTCGTATATAATGCAATACATCTAACAATAAAATAACTGTTGAATGTGTCATAATTATTTGACTTGCTAAGAGATGGCTTCGTGTATTGCTAGGTCCATTGTACGTTCAATGACACATTAGCGCGCACATTTACACGCTCATTCTCCCGCCCACATATACAATTAGTGACATAGAACCATCTCCTTTGGCGTTGGGCGGCGTTACATATATGCTGCATCTCGCGTGGCGCCTAAAATATTGACCGACTTATTAACAACAATGCTGATAAATTACATCAATGTTAATACATATTCTATGGCAATGTCCGCTATGTGAGAACATCCCCATCAGCAATCAGTTAAATTATGCAAAATGTATGAATGCATAATTATGTGGTGAATTCGAGATAATGCTGTCCAGTTTTCCAACAATCATAACAATAAAAAGACAAAGCTGCGCCAAAACACACAGCTATCTACTCTTGAATATTAATAGGTCATCTGAAATTCATCCATTGCATAACCCAGTACTTTTACTTAGGACCGGAAGCACTTTGTTCTGTAGATAGACGTAGGTGTGGAAGGACACAAATGCATTAGACCAGCGTCGTGCCATTTGCTGAGCCAGTTGTTGGTGCACATTCTGTTCTTTGCTGGCTCCAATTATGTATGTCTGCAGTCCGCATCAATCCTTTGGTTTTGTTCAAACAATGAACCCATGTCTTTGTTGCTTCTTATTTGAATATTCCTGGTTAATGATAATGCTAGTATTGGGGTTTTACGTTACGACGAGGTGAAACCGTAATGAATGAGGATGATTGGGATGCTTTGGATACTCCCCTCTAGTCCCAGTGCCCATGGGGCTCAGACGCGTTGCCAAGATTGGGCTGCGAAACCCACGCCGCTGAGACGAAGGCCCAGTACGATACTATTGAGATACCGGGTCGGGTGCATCCCCTTACAGAGATGGGACCGCCATTTACCGTCAAGTTCAACGTTCTTCAGCAAGCATAATATCTCTGCGTCTGCAGGGTCATTATGCAGTATGTCAACACAAAATGCTGCCTCTGAACTCTCTACGTAATCTACCTATTCGCATGGTGTGGGACATAGTATACGTCCCTAAGATCATACTGCAGCCCTGAAATAATCAATCGTACAACAGTTGTGCTGCTTCAGACGCTGAATATCGGTACCAATACTTCTGTCATTACAACACGCATGATACATTTGGTACAAACTAGCCTATAGTTGTTTGTTCCTAATGACATAAGTCTATTGTTATTGTTAAAATTCCTTGCAGTGATATGTTAGTGGGGTATTCGACAATTCTTTAAAATTAATGGTGATCCTCTGTGGGTGAATTTTATATAACTCCTTAGGGTCAATTATTGGATCGTTGGGAAACATAATTTAGGGATGTGTATGTATGCATATCAATATGTGTTGCCATAGTCACCATGCTTGTTGCCGCTCAATGTTTATTGTTTGATAATGTACTAATATGTATTGCCCACGCCATATAATATCAGAACTTAGCCCCACAGCTGGAAAGCCAATGCTCATGTTCTCGAGCCATCTTGTTTTGATAATTCTGAACCCATAAAGGAATCGGTTGCACGAGTAAACACCATCATTGCGTTGACTCTTTGTATATTGCATAACATGTTGTTAGTTGATGGAGAACAGAAATCGCAGCCATAACCTAAATATTCACATGCTATAAGACCGAGTGAGTCTAGCGGGCGACTCCATTGGTTTGTACACGAATTCCTGCAACATCAATTATAGACGCATTTGCTATATGATATTATCAATGGCGCCTGGGAGATTTTAGGTGAATAACCAGTCCAAATCATTTGGGTTTTTTTGCTCGAATGTTTTAGGTGCGCAGCCACCGTCTCATTCCCGAGAATGCTTCAGCCTGTCGTTTTTTTTATATCAGAAGTGGTTATATTGCAGAATCTTCAACGGAACCAAGCAATTGATGGGGAAACAAGCACATGGGCTAGTTCAATATGATCTTTTTATCAAGCTGGTATACACATGCCAAGGTTGGAAACACGTTGCTAGGCAGGCCAAAATCTGCTGCAGACATAACTTAAGTTCCTTCAGGTCAAACGTGACATGCCGCCGTCTCTCATTAGAAAAAGAGGCAAGTACAATCGGCAAGCCGTGTGTAAAGTGGGGGCACTATGCAATCCACCAATTCACAGAACTATCCCCGTTTCAGGTTCTACATGTGTCTTTATACCACCAATTTCACACTCCACTTTATTTACCCCTACTCCTGGCCATTTCGAATTAATGTTCACCTCCTCTCCCCTCACAAAAAGAGCACAACATAGCTACAGCGCTAGGCTGGATCAAGAAAACGAGTCAAACAACATGATCGCTTTTCTGTTCAGATTGATGTAGCTGTACCGCATTATAACTCATGGATATATCTAATTTATCACTGTGATCACATTGTTAACCTAAGGGGTGCTGTCAACAAAACCGGTGATTGCTTAACAAATAAAGTTGCCTCCATGGTTAACCTGAGAGCGCTCGAATTATGTCACATGCAGATTCCGGTCTGTGCGGCAGCGTGTTTTCTGACCTTTTCTTCTGTATCGTACCATCACATGCGAGCCTGGTGGCAGAAACAGAATGGGCTACCCTGGTGGTATAATACATTTAGTGACTCAACACCCTACATCGATTGTCCTCATAATGCAAAATGCCCATAAAGCGAATAAATCACGAGCTCCAGCTTTGTATCTAAAGTGCATTACGTAAACTCATACACATCATCATGCGCTATGCGAAATATATTCTCCTCTTCCATTGCAGCGCCACTCATTCCATCGCCATGATTACCCTTTACCAGTGATTGATCGCTCAAAACATGGTATGCATCTTTATAGGGGGGTATGGCACCAGGCAGAGTAGGAATTGAACCCATGACGTTGAAACATTGCTACGTCACAATATCAATCACACGATGCCTAAAAATATTTGCTCCTCGGTATTTGCATGATGCTTTTTATCCAGAATTTGACTCCCATACATATTCAAATTAAAACTGTGTGTAAATAATAATCAACGCAAAAACAGCAAAGCGCGATCTTGATATTAAGATAAATAGTAAATTCACCAGTGAATGTTAAGTTGATGAATTAGAAACCCTCAATAATAAGGATGATTCACTGACACAGCCGTAAAACGCATTCCTTTATTAATTGACTTATTGCTATAGATATGCACTCATATCACGACATTAGCGTATCTATCATGGATGTTATGACTGCGCCGCCTTTTGATAGCCCATATCCTCTATAATGCATCACCTACATGGCAATAATTGTCTACGACTAAGTAATCTATCATCACTGACCACCTGTTATATGTGGGCGATGCGTTATATGTGCATATTGGCACATTGTTACCAATCCCTAAAACTCACTGCTAGCAAAGTTGGATATTGAAGCATCGATTAGTGTTTAACTAACAAGTTTCTATACAAAATTGATCGTTGAGCTTCGTTACATCAATATCACCTTAACGCATGTAAAAGTTCCTGCCCATTTGGCCTCATAAATCTCTCAAACGGAACTGTTATATTTGAATACAAAGGTCTAGATGTGTTCAAAAATTGTCTTACCTGATATGGAACTGTGAATCATGTGTTTGCTATTATTTTTATACCGCATTTCTAAATTATTCGCT
>CM067344.1:71694808-71772308 GCA_034190875.2 Urechis unicinctus | reverse complement strand
TGCTGCTAGCTAGGTTGGAATAAGAAGGTGGAGATTTATAGACACATAAACAAACTTTTTCAACTATATTAATCAAGAATAAATGTGCTGCCTATGGAGATTAGCAGAGATCTCCATTGATTGATAGCTTAAGAATTCGTTCTGATGTATTGTAATAAACTATTCATATTAATGAAAAGCTATTCATGCTAAATGTGGCTTAATATTTAACGCCCGCTTGCAGCAAGATACGCTGGCCTGTCAAGTAATAGTTGTTACTCAGCATTTGTACACTTAGCACCCACGGACATGCACATAATAAGACTCATATAAACGCACCCATATAAATGCACACATATGCATGAACAAAAGCACATTCACAAACTGAACTCACTTTCAAAATACCTCAACCAAATGCCTCATGTAGCATATAAGGGTTGACTGTAATAGTGACGTCTTCATATGAGTGTGATCCTACAATCGAGTTGTATCTACCCGAATCATACAGCCAAACTGGCATATGATGTGAATTATCTAACGGGACTTATAAAATACACTACAATGTAAGCTGCGCATAAGGTTGTCATACAAGATTATCTTTAGAGCGGTGATATAATGTTCATCCCAACGACGTAATTTCGGTTTCTATCAGCTGAATTCTCTGGAGAGGTTTAGTATTGAATGGTGCCGGGTGGTACCTATAGCATGGGTAATAGCGTTAGCTCCAAGTGCTTACAAATGGGAAAATAACAAATAGGGCGGAGGGTGTGTGTGTGAGGCGGGGAGGGTAGGGTGTGGGTGGGGGACTTGGGTGTTGTGGGTCGCTGATAAATTCAATGCAGGTAAATGCGTCATATATTGTAAGTGGTGGTTCATCTATGTTGTTTTATAAGATATGTGGCGGTTCAAAATACACATGAAACGCCGTGATGCACAATCATGCTCGAACTTATATCGTCAACTTTGATGGTACTGCACACCAATGCCGTGATGTGTGAATAGCTACAGCAGCAATTACGTCCATTATTCAAGCATTGTGACCTACGGATGCGATCATGTTAGCGAAACATACATCACACTGAGGGGAAGCCGTGATTGGCAAGGCATTGTAAATAAGGCGGTAATATAATGCTCAATTAATTTGACACACCGTTGTTGGATATATAGCGCAACTCTTACAGACTGCGGTATTAGCAAGGTATTAAATTGGGATACTTCATGTAACTCATGCATGGGCTGACCAATGACCATGTTGACCATAAGATCGACTTGCCAAGCATTCACTAATGGACAATAACAAGTCTGAGTAACGTCTTAGGGAGCCTGCCTACCACCGCATGAGTATATTAGGGGGCATGCTACCACCACATCCGCCAGTCACATATCGGCCAGCAACACAATCTGTTCCGATAATCTCACGATCGTACTCGCGCATACACAGCAGGTTGTCAACGTCTCCAACGATGAAAGGAGAAGACGATTAACTTCTTTCGACGAATAAATATGTTCCACAGCTTTAGAAAAACAAACACAGCTATTGAACCATCGCCAACGTTATCAGCAGGAATTGGTCGGCATTGATTATCGTTCTGTACAGTCGGATAAAACGCTTCTCAGTGCGTGTGGGAGGGAGGCGTGAGGCTTAACGGTTGTGGCTATATGCCATGCCCGTACAAAACCACACGAATTCAAACCAGCTTCCCCACCACATCCACTAACACACGTTGCCTCTGAATGGCAACGTTAAAGATGATTGTATCCTCTCATCACGTTGGCTGTAGCGAATAGACCTTCGCATCGACAAGCAAAGCGCTTCCTAAACCTTGGCTGAACATCCTAATGAAGAGCTTGCAAACCATCGATTATGTCACTCTTCGAGTCGCACATAACCACTGGAGAACCTAATCAATCTTGGTGGTACAACTGACGTGTGCTTAGGAAGTGATACAGCAATGGGGCCATAGTCTAGTGGGATGAAAATGCTATGGAATCAATGCCACGCGGGCTTGTGCAAATATTTCAAGGGCTGTGTCGGTCCACGACAAATTATAGCTAGCTACACCTGAGCTCTTTATGAAAGCATGACGAGTAAGTGGGAGGTGTCATGTATATATAATGACAAGAAAGCACAGCAGTAACAATAATAAAACCAATAACATACAAGGTCAGCCACTGAGACTAACATTTATAACCGTTATAGAAGTACTGTACTTGACGGGAACCATAACAACTCGACAGTTACATCTACCACGTTAATAAGCCTAACATACTTCAGTTGTAATGATATGATATAATATGATAGAATGATATAATATGATAGTAGGTTGATTTCGTCGATATATGTATACAATTGGATGTGCTGCAATCACTACTCAGAGCCACTCTCTTTCGTGTGTTCGAGGTTGTCACGGAAGGCACGTACTAATCCATTACTATGGTATGCGAATGGCTGATAGAGTATACCATTTCAAAGTACACTTTATAGATTAAGGATTAACATAATTTGGCGGGGCTGGAACATTACATTTCATGCGTGATGCAGCAGGAGGTTAATGTCTCATTGGTTACTGTTAATAACGATATGAGACGTCCATTCAATGCTTCAGTATGATAAACAGAGCTCCAATACCATCTTCGACGTAGTCAAACAAACTATTACGGCTTCATATTGGCTTTGCAGTGTAGGCTAAAACGTAAAACACACATATATATGTGCACGGTGAGTGCATCTTTTTACATATGTTGGATGGTGGTTTGGTTATTTCATCATTAATTCATATGCCGTATCCTACAATGTCTACTTTGAATGTGTCATGAAGCTTCATTACAACTAGAAACAAACGCATACGTTCATTGTTAAAACGCGAACAAAATGGAAGAAGCTTCTCTTGTAACGAGCATTGATACAGGCAGTTGTCATTCGTTATTCAGAGCCGACTCAGGGCTCGACTTACGCAAACTCAGATGATTGGACGCTGGCTTAATTACTTTTATACCCATCGACACCTACGCAGCTTCTTAGTTATGTACAGTTGATACTGAGCGTTAATTTTGTGACTACGAATGGAAGAGTCTAGTGCGCCATAAATATAGTAACACTTGAAAGATGTATAAATGTACAAAAGAGGGCGGTGTTCTGCCTCTGTGGTTTAGGCGGTTTTAGGATTTCACCCTACACTGTGATGTTGACATTCAAACAGTAAAATGCTTACAGCGTAAATAAGTTCTCCTAAATGACCTAGTAACCCAATTGTGTATATGTTATTCATAGGAACAGTGACGATATTCCGATATCAGCATTGAATAACATTAGCAATTCATTCTCTCTGCTACCAACATACATGCACATTGACACACAAGTACCAGGCACGTGCCGAGCCAATGGTATCAACAATGGACTACTTATCAAGTTCAGTTAAAACATTGCTTTAAACCTTTGTCTTCAACATACAAACCGGGTTGGCTTTCGAAAGAGATCAGTAAGCTGGATGAAATCAACTCGGCTGGTCAACTAAGTTAAGGGATCACAGCGCGATTGAAAAACCTATTTTTTCTTACCGCTCTCCTAGCCATATGTTTTGTCAAAGTTTACAAATATCCCCGGGGTCTTGAGTCAAATCCACCCCAATATTATCTAATCTATTGAACATTTTGTAAAACCACGTGAGGACCTCACGGAGACCCCGTGTTTTAAGAGAGCGCAATCTTAGTTCGTAAAGCAACACAGACATACCTGCTATGATCCTAGCAGCACGCCATTACAGGCATACCTGATATGATCCTAGCAGCACACCATTACAGACATACCTGCTATGATCCTAGCAGTACGCCATTACACCCTTTCTCATATATTTACGTCACAATATTGGCATGCTATTATGACCAGACACCTAGCTTTGAAATAGTTGTCCTATCTCATTTTGCTATAGAAACCATTCCGTCTGTAAGAGCATCATACTTGTTCTCACAATGCATTATACTTCATATACCCCAATAATTATCTTATTACGTGGTCATGTGCCACAATTTAATAGCAATAACTACATAAATCAGCATCGAATACGCAATTGATAGGGGCTACATATAACTGGGCCTCTGGTACACAAATCCTACCCTGCAACTTTAACATACGATGAATAGAAAACTTCTAATGTTCATTTCGACTAGAACGATGAAGAGAGTCGGTGTTCGTAGCCGAGTGCGTTGATATGATGAACAAACCTAGTGCATGTATCATTTCAACTTATCTTTTATGTTATCAACAAATATATGCACAAACCAATTAGGATGGTATGAATATTCAATACAATGTTGGCGAGTGGATGTGATATTCATTGGGAACGATCGCTATATTATACAGCGAACAGGTGGTTATATGCTTAAAAAAACACTTGATTGCACGCCTTTGATCTTACTTTAGCCAATAAATATAGATAGATGTCAACCTATGGAGGGACTTCCATATATTGAGTAGATTATTATGGAAGTCAGGAATATAACCTACAATGTATTAGATGATTTTTATCCACAGGTTGTGGGTTCGATACCAAGGTGTGTTAAACTGACTGGCTCCCAGTGACTCGGGTGATCACTTTTAATGGCGGTCCCATCTCTAGAAAGGTATGACCACGTAACTCAATAGTACCGTGCTGGCCCTTCGTCCCAGCGGCGATTGTTTCGCAGCCCGGTCTGGACAACGGTTTTGTGCCTGGTCAGCGCTGGCACTAAAGGGTAAATGTCCAAGCATCACAATCATCCTCACCCATCACCGTCGCAAGATTACCTCGTCGTTGAAATATTGCCATTTTGTCGCATTAGGTGAATAAGAAAATGATCTACTAGGCAGTGATTACATTTTCTCTGAAAATAACAAATAACTTACATCTATCAAGTCATAGATGCTATATTGTGACAAAAATCAATAACTGCCTAACAGCACACATTTTGCACTTCTGCACATCTGAAACAGAAATTACCGGCGTATACAGGAGGCAGAGTATTCTTTCATCACTGTATATTTAGGTTTGACAACAACAAAAATCTTCTTCGTGATTACTACTTTACATATAAAACCCTGTCTGTCAGGAATTACTCAGCGGCTAGATTAAGCTAGTTGAACTTGCAGTAAGTAATAAGTTATTTAGAGCAACTGTCTAAAAGTGTCCTCGACAAAATCAGCCTTTTTTGCGTATAACTAGAGTTTCTAACATCTATATAATTCACAATTCCCAAGATCATATGACAAAATGGTCGAATTTTAGTTAATATATGCATCGAGAAGAACCTTAAATGTGGGGTGGTGATTTTGAGACGAATGAAGCAACTATCCATTTTGATCAATATTACACTACATTGCACTAACCTGCACAAAAATCACTATACTCTTAGCCTACATTGATATTGCCATTAACCTCTGTGCACTGAACTCAAGAAACCCATTTATTTAACATTTTCAGATACTATACGTTTTATGGCTGAACTTTCAGAGCGCTATTGCTATAACAAGATCATGAACATTGATAAGATAATTATCGCAGCTCTTGACCATTTTAACTCATTTGATACCATCAAACAATAATCGTTTGTGTCGGAGGAGACGTTAACTTCAAACAATGTGCAACATATACTGTAAATTACTTGGATCCCTGGCTTTAGCAAAAGCGTTATTGTGATACCTCTTTGAATAGCAAGTCTATATGAATACATTATGCATGTAGTAAACGCCTTGCACAAACATACCATCAAAACCTCCGTGACATGTCGATAACTTCTTCGTCTGTCGAACTTTAGCGCTATGGCATCAGCCAACAAGGATATCACGCAAGTAAAAATCTGAAACGACCCAGGCAACAAGAAGCGTCGATGCCGTCATCAAATGGTAAAACCAGCCCCATTTTGAAGCACCAGTGAGCATGCAATAATGTTGTTTGTGTCAAGAAACCTGTCGTTCATACCGTTTTACCGGTGATCGATCCAGTCTATCTATCCAACAGTGCATACATGGTACATAACATGGATACCGTTATTTGCAATACCCTTTTATATTGTTATGCTTATGCTTATCATATAGGCAATATGCATTCTATAGTAGCAAATCCCCACCAAAAACACACCGCTTGTCCTGCACAACTGAGATAGTTAAGAAGACACAAATTCAACTCATGTTTTTATAGATAATAAATCATGGTACATGGTAAATAAATAAACGGTGTGTGGCTTTTTCACTTACGCAACTGAATTGATTAATTTATAAAGAACTTATTATTATATTAGCAAATTGTCAGCGCGAAATACTGTATGCACTGCAGTACCCAAACTGGAAGGCGTTCTATACTTTCCGCAATTGTAATGAATATTTAAATTACTCAATCAAATTTGGTATCTATCCCAATTTAACTTCATACCTGTCTCTAGACACGAACATTCCGCTACGTTGTGGTGCATCAGCATTTTAAACATAAATTATGGCTGATGTATATTTTATTTGATCTGGCGAACGTTTAGATGACAGGAAAAAAACACTGCTTGCACGGTCATGTCAGGTCATGCAAAAAGTTCCGTTTACTCATACATCCAAACGTTAAAATGCAACGAGCCATAAATATACCATAAAACACAGGTTTCCATTTCTGTTAAGTGTAGTTGTGTTGTTATTATTGATACCATGATATAACTGACACCACAATGTCGTATGCTGGAATAGTATTAAGCTTGAGTATAGCGATGTAAAGACCGATTGTAGAGAGTTGTTGATATAAATGTACAATTGCGGGGGCGATACAGGCTGCTTTGTATCAAAATCGCCCGAATATAGTAGAAAACAGTCGTGTTGTCATGGTCGTGCTGTCATGGTCGATATTTATAAAGCCAGTGGTATATCGTAGTTATTGTGTGTATCATCACTGGATCATCTTTATAATTATTAACTGAATGCAAATGCAAATGTTATGTTAAATCATGTGGTACTCGTTGCTAGTAGATATTGAAGCCAGTTGTACATTTGTCATGACTGCTTTAAATACGTTGTTTTAGATTTGAGCGTTGTTGTGATCCGAAATCCGCAATCATACAGAATGATATTTACGTTTCTGTATACTATGAAATGTCTTTGCGCTCCACTGATCAATACTGCTAAAGCTATATCTAACAAAGTCCGAACGAAGGGAAATAAACAAACCGATGCTATTTTTGGTAGATGAGACGGATGCCGGATATGAGGGTTATGGTTAGGTGCTTCGTACAAAGCAATGTATGGGCAACTACCACAGAGTGCGCACCAGGTATCAAGGTAAATTAACCGAGTGGTATGACGTAGATGTAAAATTGCTGATGTGCTGACATTAAGAATCTGTATGGCCTGAATCATATGACAGTAGTTTGTGCAAGTATGGATGCGGAATTAGGTCCAGTAGACGGTATATATTTGCGTAATATAGCCTCCCAGCATTGTAGATTTGGCTAAACCAAATGAAGAGGTTGTGATGAGCAATGAAAGTAACACTATAGCTTAAATTAGGCGATGAATTACTTTTTGCTTTACAAATGTTATACATATCTCGCAACTTTCCTTATCTCCGTCAAAGGATACAACAAAACTGGTGCAACATCGTAATTGCTCTGTAATGCATAACTCATATTTTGCATACCAATTTAACCTTAAGAAATATCCCACTGTCCGCCTCCACAACTCTTGTAGAGGCATTTGAATGCTGTAAACTTAGCATGCCTTGTAGTAAAATAGTCAGCCAGTTTGCTGTGTATCTAAATCAATCGCGGCTAATCTTATGTATGGCTATTTTATTCCATTGCAGTAAGCACATTAAGCTGTGAATGAACCATTTGATGCCCAAGGAACAAACCGGCATATTTTACATCATTCTATCAAACCGACGCCTAATACCACATTTGCATTCTTCTCGACGATTGAAACGAATGCCTGATTATCCTTTTGGGAATTTGGCCCCAAGAGGATGTAATAAAGCACATTACCGAAGAAGCTATAGAGTCCTTTGTACACACTTGCGGGGCTCCTATATTCTGATATTTATCATATCAGTTCTTGCCAGGGTAAGATACGATATCATGGTCTACAGCACTACAGCAGGGCTTACTTTATGATTACTTCTATGTTACAGCAAAGATGACGCAATACATTCATGATATGTAATGATCCCTGAATCATGGTCTTTCAGTAATCAAGGATTTTATTATTCGCCTCTTTTTGGAATCATTGTTTCAGTTGCGTATGATAGCGCTAAATGACTAAAACACTTAAACCAATGGTCCCAAGTAGGATATTATTTACCTTAAACATTCTCTCAGTGGCTTTGGAAGGTAGGTTGTTTTCCACACTTTGGATAGCAATAATTCACTTGGTCAGCTTTTGATCATCGCGGTTTTGTAATATCATTATGTTTCCTCTGATGTATTGCAAATGATAAAATAAGACCAGGTGCACCGATGACATTAACCCTAAGCTAGCTTAAAATGAAAGCTACATTTTTTATAACGCAGTAGCGGCTATAAATGCAGTAGGTATTTATAACCTCCAGTTTAACTAAAACGCTCCTGTATGATTATGTTATCAATGACTGTGATGATATTAGGGCTGAAGGTATTTTACAATGCAGTAAAGCATTATGATTTATGAAGTTTCAATACAACAAAATGACCGTTTAGTTCAGTGTTAAAACATCGCTAACCGCAGGTAACATTATCATATCTGCAAGTGAGTAGGAAGCCATTAGGCACCAATACCGCATTCTGCTGGGGGCAAGCTTTGCCCTGAACAGCAGACCCCAATTTAAGCTGCTTAAAATCTGCATGCTGACAATACATGTTTTGAATGAATTTGGAGTTTTAATTACAATCATTTCTACGTCAACTCTGGAACAGAATGCTAAGTAAGGAAAAAACACAGCACCGGACGTAAAATTACAATTATCGCGTTTTAAATTTGTTTCATGCTGTTACATCATGGAGAGCTGATATGAAAGGGGTTATTAATACTAACCATACAAGTAACATAACTGTTAAAATCTTTACAGCGATTGTTCCAGATCGAATGACGACATGTAAGAAACTACCTCATCCATCACAATCATATGTTCTAGAAATAGCACAGCGTAAACTCAATATGACATGTTCTATTTCATCAAACCTGTCCACAATTTATACAGCCCTCATCTTATCCAATGATCCCACCTTCTTGCTCAACAGTCAACATTTATTGAGCCCATTTACTTGCCTTGCTCCGTTTCCCCTACTTTATATCCATATTGAAGCTAAAGTCTTTTTGAGTGAATACTGCGCCAATAAATGTTAGCTTTATGACACCACCCATATACTTCATGAAGCTTTACTGAACAATTAGGATGTCATAACAAACAACGCACACACATATTTCGGTAATGGTCAATATCTTTCAGCATACTTAGAGTTCACCGACTGTGCAATAAGTGAGCCACAATGCGGTATGAATAATTAGCTGCCAACTGATGAAATGTCACCAAGATAACCCGAGGATCATTGAGATGATAACGGTTCAAAGTATAGGTACTACCATCATACGGGAATGGAAATATAGTTTGTTTTAGCATTATTGGACAGTCCTGATTTGTCGGCGTGATATTTGTAGCTTGGTGCGATTTGGAAACAGACATCACGATGTACTTGGAGGCTATAATACTGTGGCCAGTTGGCGTCATTTAGCAAATAATTATATAAGAACATAAGAACTTTATAGCATTCAGCATTTCAAGAATGAGCTGTATTCATTCACTGACGATTTAAGAATACGTAATAACGAAACGGATGTAACACGATATTTCTTACAGTGGAATGGATCTGGGTTTCTGACAAACTACAACTTGTCTTCTAGTGCAATCAATAGTGCAAGTCAAATTATCAATCAGTTTTCAATTACTGTCTATTAACTTGGTCATATAACTACGCACATTTAATGAACATTTACAATAATTTAAGTAGTATTCAGTGATGCACACTCATTCACCCTTTGTCTTTTCTAGATAACCGTCCTTAGGGCCAATTGAAATGTTGGAAAAAGACATTATATGATATTTCCGAAGATTAGACTTTTACTCAGTGGTGACATTTGCATCTATATACCGCCGCACTGTTGAAAGGGTACAGGCTAATCCTCTCCTTTGTGGCAATTAACTCTGGTAAGACAATCTAGTAAGCCATGCTTCCTGACAGAACTGCTGTGTCGATTGTCAACGGCATCCCAGCGTGTCATTGGGTATGAGTTTGTAAAGTTTGTGTCAGTCTTGAAGCTACTTACCAGAGATGGTAATGGTCTCCCGGTGTCTTTCCAGTACAGATATATAACATCGACTGTGCCTTTCTTTGTCTTTTTGTTTTGTCGCTTAAGCCAAAACACACCAAGAAGCAATCTACCGTAGAGGAAGGCGTTATAGTAGGTAGTGTACCAAAGGCACCTTTAAAAGCATTTGATTGTTTGTTTCTTATCAGTCCATTCGGGTCCTAATATGTATGCAACGATGTCCATTTCCGCGGATTTCTTACACTAAATTGCATTTACCCGTTTGTATATGTTGGAGCCTGGCAGTACCAACCGAGAAATAGGCGGAAAAAGGATTTAATTGTTAACCGATAATCGATGCTCATGTTCATGATATGAGTACATCTCTCAACGATTAAAAATAATCAATGGCCATCAATCTTAGAATCCGATTTGCGCGTGCAATATTTAGGAGAAACTCAATTAGCTATAATAAAAGTAAACCTTAGGTTAATACAATTTACACACTGCAGTGACAGCGGCGATAAAGTGCACAGTTGGTTTATATCTAATGCTCTTGAGTGTCGCAATTTGAAAAGGCGTCGAAAACTTTGAATATACCATGAACAGGGGCTGACAGTTTGCTGAGGACCCTCACTTTGCTCCTTATGCACTGTATAATATGAGTAGGTAACAAAACGGTCGCATAACATTCGCGCCATCCTTAGGCTGCATGGATGAGTCACAAGTTTCCATTTCCATTACTAGTATGTGATGGTGGCTCGTTGACTTTAAGGACAGCTATTTGTTTTTTTTTTCCAATATTCATCTGAATGAGACCTTAAATGTTCCAAATGTTGGCTATGTAGGCTATAATGAAAATTGCAGATATTATATTATATGTTTATATGGGGTCGTAGGTGCAGCAATTTTGAATTATAATAGCCCCTACAGAAGGGCAAGCAATGCAGGTATTGTAAAACAGAAACAGTTTAGTAATGTGCAGTACTCGAGGAATAGGGGAACGAATAACGTAATAATTGATAGATGACCAAAATCAGTGATATGAAGACATTTGCAACCGATTTAACTACAATTCTGTACTCGGTTTCGGTTATGAGTGGGAGGCAGAGCGGGAAAAAAGTATGACAAGGATAAAAAAACGCGTGTCTAATCTGTTCAATACCAGGAAGGAAATACAAAGTAATACAATATGTAAATGAGCCAAACTTATGACTCTCAAGCACATGACAACATGGCAGAAATTTGGTTATCGCAAATCAGGTTGATGTATGGCAAAAATAATAGAGAATAAATGCGCTGTTTTCCGATCATTTCAAGCTTAACTTCTTGCCGCTAAATTAATGCAGCCATCACCGTACATTGTCAAATAATTGTTAGTGTTTACATTTATCATCACAGGCGGCTGATGGATGTCCATGGCATGTCACAACATGCTATGGATGTACATCGGGGGCACATCAATCCATTGTTGCAGCATTTAAGCGGGTCCATAGTGCGTTCTGGCAGGCCTCACATGTCCTTCGATTAATTATATCAGCAATAGCAAAAGTATTGAATAGTTTGCCATACGATATCATTTTCTACCTCGATGTAATTATCAAGGTTGAACACTATCACTTTGAGAATTGACTGCTACTTCATTAGGGCCCAAAGGGATTTCTTAGATTACTGTATTACCTGCTTTATCGGGAACGATGTATCGACCATAGCCTCAAACATTTGCACCAAATTTAATGTCAGCCAAACTTACTAGTACTTAATGGCTAAGCCACTACCAGGAGTCTCAAATCAACGATCAAATGACGCAGTCTCTCTTTGCCATTAGGAGATCGAATTCCCAAGTAATTGCGCGACCATTCCTTTGAACATGGCTCTCCAATTAAACCATCATTTTCTCGCTATCTACCTATTCAGCCTTGTACATCATGCATATCTCTCAATAAAATTTCGCAGCACATGTAATCATATAATTACCCTAAGCATCACCGTAGTATAATTAAATTTAGCGAAAGGGATTTAGCCTGTGCTCTAACTTGAAAGCCTCATCGCATCATACGCATTATGTCAAACACAGTTATATATATATATGGTAATTTAAGTGACGGAAGTGATTTTTATCAGTCGTCTAGCAATTCTGATATTTCATACACGCAGTAAAACAACGTCACTTGTGAAAGACATTTCATGTAGTAAAACTTATGCTAATTCAACAATCATTTACATATTGCAGCTTCAACGCGATTTTTAACAATATGTCAAAGGAAACAGAAAGCTTCAGTAATGCATATATGAATGGATGCTATTTTGTAGTATATCTAGATGTTTATGTTGAATAAAATATGCTGAACTTTGGTTTAAAACATACGAAATATACCGTTTCCGTTTTTTAGGCTTTTGTACGCACGAGCATACATGTGTTACAAACACACATGCTTAATTTTATGAGAACCGGTTCCCGTGGCGAAGTTGTAAACTGCGTCGCCTTTCGACCCACAGTTTGTGGGTTCGATATCAAGGTGTGAGAACCTGACTGGCTCAGCGTGACTCGAATGATCACGTTAAATGGCGGTCCCATCTCTGAAAGGGGATGCCCACGACACGGTAGCTCAATAGTACCTTGCTGGACCTTCGTCCTAGTGGCGTGGATTCTGCAGCCCGGTCTGGGCAACGGGTTTGTGCCATGTGGGCACTGGCACTTAAGGGGAGATGTCCAAGCATCACAATCATCCTTACCCGTCACCGTCGCGATATCACCTCGTTGTTGAAAGTGACGTTAAACCCCACTATTACCATAATAATTACCATTTACTCTTATGAGTACAGACTGTTAAAGTCAATAGCAAATGCATATCGACTGCTTAATCTATGTTATATACGGGCAACAATGATTGCTAGAGGCAATCGAGTTGGGGGGGGGGGGGTGCCAGCAACATTTACCACAAACCATAAGCAGATATAAGCTGCACACACATATTTGTGACAACAGACAGGCGTAAAACTCCCATGAAACAACAAAGAACAACACTACATACGGCACATTAAAATATATCACAATTCAATGTATAGACGAGAACAACCACTCGTGAAAAAACGTAGCTACACGACATCGTGTAATTTTCTACCCGCTGTACCCATCGTCTCCGGCCTCAGAGGGAATATATGCTTCTCCTTCATTGGCCACATTCGCATTTGACTTTGCCTGACTCTAAGCACGTACAGTACTGATGATCATTTCAAAGGCTCATATTGCCCTGGTTGTACGCTTAATGTCAACACTCTTTGCCTCTGCTTCAAATGTGTCATGCCAAATACATCGTAGAAAACATTAGCTAGCTGCGCCCGCGAAAGGTTTATAAAAACGAAAGGCGTTCATAGGAACTGTTAGTTTCCCGTTCAAATACCAGCATGAATGATAAAGGTTAAATTCCTTCGCTGCCTTCATATATTGCATGGGCATTCAAATAAAGTGCACTTAATTCAAATTCCCCGAAAGGGACAAAAAACCCTAGCACATTGTCACCGTGTGTATGTATGTGGGTGTATCTTCGTTTATATGTCTGATTGTTGTTTCATTGTCACTAAAAGGCCAAGTACAGTGCTGTGGAGGATTAGGCTCCATATCAATCGTGGTTTATTTGTATGGTCAAGTGGTTATGGTCAGGTATTGTTGCTACGTATCATACATGAACGCTGTGGTGAAATTATTTGGCTTTTGGCATCAAAAGATAATTATATGTTTTACTGCGTATTTTGCTCTTTTATCATTCATGTCTTTTCTGCTGTAACACTGATGACGTCTTTATGAATGGCAGCTTCATGATTGTGCCTTTCTATATTGATTGGCACTTATAAGATCTTAGGCGCGCATAGGTAAAGACAGACGTTAAACAATAAACAAGAGGGTTAGTGATATCATCTCCTTGTCAGTCAAATAACTATCAATCAGTTAATTTACACAGGAAATTAATTCGTAGACTTTATCGGTTGCGACGCTGTTAACATTCACGTTACATAGGACCCAGGGCAATTTCGTTGGGGTGCGGGGCGGATGCTTTTCATTTTCTGTGTATGATGTCACAGCGTGCTTATGGCCCCCGCATCAATCTGTATCCTTCAAAAGAATCATCCTGTCGGATACACATAACGTCTATGTCTAACAAAAAGATACTATGTCTTTAAGTAAGGATAATTTGATTCATTACAACCACAATATGGCTTGGAAGTGGCTGGAATCAATTAGTAATATAATAAACCATCATTAACAAATATTTTGTACGGGTCGTTGCATGTTTTGGCTTAAATCGCGCATAAATAGCCTACCTTGCATGAGTAGTGAATGAACGTGTTCCCAATGCTGAGATATGTTATTGACTCTTATTCATGAAATATTATAGTTTTGGATTCTTGGTTTAACCAAAGAGTTTATAGATACGCTATAAACTCTTTGGTTTAACGTCGTATTTGTGTTATAATCGACATCGTCGGGAAATTTCATTTGGATACTCTGCCGAGTCTTTTTAGCAACACTGGCTCCGTGCAATTATCTGTATATACCTAGTACCATGATTGTACGAGTGCGTCGTGACATATGAATATAATAGCACTCTTAACATTTTTACCCTTTAGCAAGGGCAATATGAACAAAATGACATGTATAATACATGATATATAACATCGGCGCTCATACTCTTTGGGCAAGTCACTTTTGATATTTGAGTGGTACATTGTATAATAATGCAGGTAGCGCTGATTGCTGGACAAGCGAACCTGCGCGATGCAGGGTTCTAGATCATTATACAACTAATCGGACGTAACTGAGTGCAGGATACATTTAGGAGTATGACATGCAACTTGTACAGCAATGTATTCAACGATCACATCAAGTTGGATTATAATACCCCACTCTCCTGCAAAGATATGCTGTGCTTATTGAATACACTTCCTCTTTTTCATCATGACTACGGTGACCCTAGAAACGCATTAGAGCCGTGTACATTTGCTTTCAGCGCGCTGTGCTTCTATATGTGCAGCACCTTATTTTAAATTGGCCCAGGTGGTTAACGTGGAGCTATTTTCGTGATCAATTGCGTTAAGCATCTTCCAGCAAACGCAATCACATTAATCATTGGCTCTATCACGCGTTTATCAAAACGGGGGACATTGGTTGGTAAAATAGTGGATATAAATAAACTTTGTTAAGAGGAGACTTCGGGCTTACTCAGCATCCGCAATCAGCTAAGGTCATCATCTATTAATTACAATACACCAATGATAGCTAGAGGCGCACTTATCACAGATGCTGGACACAGATGGGGTCGGTAGATAGTGCAGGCGTAATGAACTGAAGGCTATAGCATAGAAATGTTTTGAATCAGAGCATGTTATATCTGCAAAAAGCTCAAAGAATAACGCAACCGATGTTTCCGACGGACTCACAGTTAGTTAATGCTCCTTAATGCGCCGATTGGAGCCGACCCGTTCATGATGTTCGCTTATGATTCATATGAAACAGAAACGATGCAGCGTCACTTTGTTATGCTGTATCACTCACAATAAGAACGCGTGGTCATGCTATTTATATCCCTAGACGGTGATTATTGGTGGGGATATTAGGAATGCACATGCTATTCGTCAATCCTAGGTTATAACAATGTAGTTACGTTGGTCGCAGCGCCCTATATGTCGTCTAAGGACAATGTCTGAGTATCTTTGCTTAATCACTTTCTTTCATGATTGTTGTTTCTGAACCCCATATAGATGTCAATGCTTGTATCTTATAGTGTGTCGCCTTCGGGGCCAATGTACTTCTGCAATTACAATTAAACCTCTATAGAACGCAGCTGTCTGATTCAGTGCTACAGACCTTATTGCAGCTAATCAAATGTCACGAAGTGTATAGCATCTGATAATAAATCATGCAGACTTATTATATGTGCTACAGTCGTAACATATTCTACAGCAACGTAATTATATAACCAGTTAGTTTGTAAATATTTTACTCTTCTGTGATGATATTCTCTGATAAATATAAAAAAAATTGTTAAATCATCATGATAATGGTTGTTATAGATGCGTTAAAGCCGTGCATATGTACTTTCTGCATACTTACTCATTGACAGTAGAGCAGCGTATATCAACAGCTGGGTGACACGATACTGTCTTCATCATGCGACTTCCATTTGGTTCAGCCTCTTCGTTTATACACATCACCTAAACCAAACGGCCGTTAACGGGAACATGGACTAGTATATTTGCTCGCATAAAAATAGATTGGTGAGACGATGTCCTCGTGATTACTGAACATATACACTAAACCAAGGTTATAATTAATCTATTTACGTTCAACCACAATGCTCCAATGACAACCAGATGCGTATTTATCACAGCGGCTGAAGGCAGGTGTGGGCGATCAATTGTGTGACATGACGTACTGAAGGCAATAATATATAGTTTCAATGCACTGCTAAGATTATGTGCGGTATCTGAGCATAATATATCTGCATAAAGTGCGATGGATTAAGTAATATAATTTCTACTCAATCAAAGTCGAATTATGCTCGACAACGCATATCTGACCCGATTTGAAGGTTGCGATTGTCATATTTTCAAATAAATCCGATATATTAACGATGTTTGCATTTGATTTACATGCCTAGATGTGGGTCAATAAAAGTCGGTTATGCTATAATAACCACTAACGGAAGGCGTAGTCATGCTATTTAGGTCTCTTGGTGGTCATTACAGGAGGGCGCAAAAGAACTGTACGTGCCATTTGTCAATGGTTGATCATGAATATGAAGTATCGCAAGTAGCAGTATCCCATACTTCTGACGAAGACAAGGTTAAATTTGCACGCTTCCTTTCTTTTATTATCAATGTTTTATGTACCTTCATAGATGTATAACAATTCTTGAACGTGTTTCCTCTTCGGTATTTCGTTCTTGATGATAGCTATCTGCAACCACGAAGTGGTGTTTATATAATTCTCTTCATTGTTGCTCCACGAAATCGTATCGCACGGTTGTGTAATAATGTACATCACTTATGGCGCTTTAGTTTTGGACACGCCGTTAAAGCATTTGCTCATGCAAACTAGTTCATTGCGTTGGCTTGAAAGCGCTTTCAGAAATGACCAAGCAAATATATGCCGTTGTTATCAATGCATTGATTGCAGAATATAATGAGCATTTTATGTTGAATCAAATGCTACTTTTCTGTTAACTTTACATAGCAATGTTAGTCCAAACAGTCTAAATATAATGCTATTCGGGTATTACAGAGAACGTTTCACAAACAATTTAAATGTATAGAAAAAACAAATGACATCGTAACAGTTAATATGGTTATCATACGAATGATTGCGCTTCTGCTTTAACTGAATAAATAAACCCCTGTTCTCCTGTTACAAAATGTGCATATATTCATTAGTAATTTTATCAATCGTAATCTATATATGATATGTGTGCCTTTCATAACTGAAACATATTTTTGTGCAACAAGACTACAAAAGATGGTAACAACAGCACAAAAATCAATGATTAAAGAAGGCCGTTAAATAGTGTTACGGTGTCATAAATATTGCCACACTTCTTTCCCACTTTGAACAAACAGTGTTTATCCTTACAATTGGATAGACATTTACTCTTTGTAATAGACAGTGTTATTTGCATACTCCTTGAGGATTGTGCGGATTAATCACCGGACTAATCATACATTGTATGCTTACTTATCTTCAATTTATTGTTTGTGATATGAACATCAACAATTTCACCGACGCAAATTTACAGATCCGCTGATTCATGGATGCTACATCGATAAATCTACTCTCGCCGTTAACATTGATACTTATCTATAGCAATTTTCATCAGCTTGTAACACGCATGCACTTATAAATAAGATTCATTACTCAAAATATATTTTTCCTCAATTTAGCATCAATTTATTATGTGCGCGGGGTACCATCATGCCTTGGTATGACTTCGTTACCATGTGCTATGGTTATAATACTCTCAATCCTAACCAATTTAGCTACCCAGTCTGATATTTTGACAGTACAGTTAATGTTTCCAGAAAACTTATCACCATTCCCTTATTAGACAAGTCACAATATACACCATGCAGTTTGCTAGATATCAATGGATATCAGTGAGTGTATGTGGTTGTTATAGCTTACACAATGCACGGTTTTATAACAGTTTGTTCTTTGATCCATCAATTATGTACCAATATTGTTGCCATCATTTACTTCTGTACATATAACAGTTGATTCATGCTGTAGCTTGCGTCAGGGTAAGAGGAATGACATGATCACTTCGTACAAATTTTACGTAATATTATATATTAATGCATCTTTTATCGTGGCTATCAAAGCATCCAGTCAGACCAATGGGTCATTATATCATTCCATATATTCCATGGAAGGGTAGCATAACAACAACGTGTTTGGTGACATAAGAGAGGAAATAGCACCACAATGGTATAATTCCAATACAAGTGCAGCATATAATTTCAACCCACTGATTCCACGCACTCGGCATCATCTTCCGGTTGAAACCATATGCTGGTCTTTAGTAACCGCATTTGTACCCATTTGATGGACTGCCAACACAAAACCTCAATTGCATGCAAAAAAAATCGCATTGCATACGTCTCGATTGCTTGTATGGTGTATCCCAAAGGATCCCTTGTTTCAGAATCAAGTGTATTGTGACTGGCAATAGTTCAGTTGACATGCTTAGTATGTATGATGATGGCGGTTGTATTGTGCTTATATATAAATGTATATATCTATGTGCAAGTGGGTATGAGCGTCTGCATGATGAACATGTGCGTATCAAGTTCATTGGTTGAATGAGTATAGTCACTATTTATCTACAGAGTGATACGACACCACACTCTCCAGATGACCCCTTAAAGCGACCGTGTCGTGTATATCTGTCAGTCGTATATTTGGTTAATCGCAGTATCATAACCTTACCTAAGGTTAAAATCAAGAATTAACTCTCTGAAATAGGAGATGCTGGTTGCCCGTCGATATATTATTCATAACATATGTCCAAGGCCTCTTCCATCACCGATATGCGTTGTCCTTTATTGGAGAACACATAAATATGACAATTTATCAAGGCGAATATGGCAATGCCTCGTAAGTGCCATCACAAACATCAATCACAACCTACGATATATTAAAAAACACCGAAGTCAGGTAATTATTATTAAACAAGGGCTTGTAGCTTCCTGTCTGCTATAAATGAAGCTTCTTACAGACAAAACTACGGCAATGCTACTCATGTGGCGCCGGATGACGTGGGCTGAACAAGCGGAAGGAAGCAAACTCTTCCATGGGTATGATGAACTTAAACTCACTACTATATCTAATAGCCCTAATGTACACGCCCACGTCTTCCGTATATCTAAGTAACAGCGCAATATGCACGTGTGATGTCATCCCTTAAATGTTCCAATCAAAGTAACGTCACCTACGATGACCCTAATAGTCCATTTAAAACACTACATGCCCGATGTACAAATATCCATGTACAGCAGGAATAGAAATTAAGTTCGACGGGAGATAAATAGTAGCGTTGTATTTATGCTGTCGATGTGTTAAGTAACAATGTGCTTCAAAATCATCCCATTTGCGACACCGATGATTTATGAATGTCATCGGTCAATTTCCTATTCAACCAACGTTTGTGTCTAGATGTCAAGCGTAAGCGGCCTATAGTACAAGAATAATTTCTTCTCTATTAAAACATGATCTAAATACAAACAATGCTATGTGATGAATTGCAAATGCTATAATAGTATCGAAAGTAATTTAGTCTTTTATGATGATATGTTGTGGATGATAATTTAAGAATTATCCTGTTCGAATTACTATTCAGACCAAAGAAATAAGAGAGCACCGGACGTAAAATAATTAATAAAACCTGAACAGCAGCTCTTATTCTCCGCACATATGTGCTAACAATAGCACAGTTTAAACTACATATGGCGTATTCTATTTCATCAAAGCTGTCTCGTATTTTCACAGTCCTTACGCCATTCAATGATTTGGCGCTGTCCAACCTCTTGAACAACAGTTCTGTACATACATCACTTCCAATCAAGTTCAGCTTGATAAATAAAGTTCGGGCAATCTGCTGCAGACTGCAAGGAGTTGTCAGCTTGTGTCCGGTTTCCTAAAAAGGCCATTCAGCCATTACGGTACCCATCGAACTATATGTGGAAGCTGAAGGGGATAATGGACCGTCGATAAAAGGTCTACTGGTTTTAATCGAGTCCATTTAAAGGTCATGTTAGTTCGAACTTTTCATACACTGCATAAAGCATCGATGTGAAAATATATCACTATTGTTAATATGAAATATATATATATATATATATATATATATATATATATATATATATATATATATATTTATGCATATATATATATAAATATATATATATATATATATATATATATATATGCATTTATACGCATTTATAGATGTATACATATGTATAAATATAGATATATACATACATATTTACATATATTCGTAAATATATGCACATATATATGTTTATATATGTATGTTTATATATAAATATATATATGAATATGCATATATATATATATATATGTATATATATACATATATATATACATATATACATATATACATATATATATATATATATATATATATATATATATATATATATATATATATGTATACATATATTTATGAACATATATGCATACATATTTATGCATATATTTATCAATACATATATACGTATATATATATATATATATATAAATATATATATATGTATATATATAGTATATATACACATATGTATACACATATATACACATATATATACACATATATATAAATATATATATATATATACATATATATATATATATATATATATATATATATATGTATATATATATATATATATATATATATATATATATATATATATATATATATATATATATATATATATATATATATATATATATATATATATATATATATATATATATATATATATATATATTCTCTGTGTCGTTCGAAAAAGCCCCTTAGAAACAACCAAGTTAGCCATATATTCGTACAGGAAGCTGCTGCGATTGTCGATAACTAAACGTCAGCTGCATTCAATTGTCTCATTTGGTATACTTTTGTATTGTTGGTGTCATTAAAACATGTTCGTCAGGATGGTTGCTCAAGAACTCCTGCAAATGTCCATTTCCGAATATGCGGATTTCTCACACTAAATTGCATTCATCTTTTGTTTTAATTTACATGGCACATTGTTCACCATCGCAGGTCGCGCACTTGACAACACTATCTCAATAATGCCATTTTCGATAGATAATCATTGCTAATAAGAACTCCATTAAGGCAATAGCAGCATTTCCGCAATCACGTTTTCCGCAAATATAATTAGGCTCAGTATGCGTCATGGGTTGGATTTGCGTGTGCCATTATCTAGGAGAAGCACAATACATTTTCTCCCAAAATAAACCCTAGGTATATATAATTGACACTAGTGACAGCATGATGACAGCGGTGATTCATTGACATACCGTTGCCACATGAGTTACTTATTTATTGGGAACTCCCAGAATACAAAAAGCCGCGCTGACTTTTAGGACGGCTATTTTATTCAATATTTATCTGAATGAGACCGTTGATATTCCACGATGTTGGGTTATAAGGACGTAAATACCGGTTGACTTGTAAAAGGGAAATTGCGGGCGCAGTTCATCAAAGTAATGACTCAAGGAATCGGCAAACAAGTGATTTCAAAATTGACATCAGTAATGTGAAGACATTTGCGACCGCTTATAGTATTATTGTTTACGTTTGTGTGTGTGTGTGTGTGTGTGTGTGTGTGTGTGTGTGTGTGTGTGTGTGTGGGGGGGGGGGGGGGGGGGGGGGTGATAAAACTGGACTTAAATTAAAACACAGTCAATCGCGCAGTTCTACCACTTATTGGAACAGCATTGTTTTTAGCTATCCGAGCAATCCTGAAGGTTGGCGTCCTTTTCAAATTATACCAAATCAGTCATACCAGAGAGGACTAGAAAAGTTTTCTAATACGTGAACGAGTCTCCCTATCAACATTTATGAACTCATGACAAAATTGCAGGATGTTTGCTCTGAAAAATGACATTAGAAATCTTTGTGATTATGGGGCACTTATTTTTAAGTGATGGAAACAATCATCCGGCCGATCCAAATCGAACTCAAATGAACTTATTTGTACTTAAATAAATGCAATTTATGATTATCAATTGTGCTACTGCCACAGGGTAACTATATTGTTAGTACATTGTCAGATATCGTCTCAATGAAACATTGTTATGTCTGAGCGTTCAAATGATGCCATGGACAAATTATCATTCTTCGTTGAAACATCTAGATGCATCTAAACCCAAGCAATGTGCGCTTAATTCTCGATGAAATTGATGATCGTAATTCCAAGCATTTACAAGATAACTGAGATCGGAAGCTTTCTGTCATCTTGTATTCCCCACCCCCTCATAACAGCAAGCTGCATGTGCAATTTCAAACAGAAGCAACATTTTCCCTTAAATAGCCCAGTAATGGGCCTTAATGAATGATATTCGTCAAATATTCCTATCATGGATATCAACGCAAACTTCCAATACACTGCACACCGTTTGTAACATATGATGCGCGTAGAATGATGATGAAACTATATATATATATATATTTATATATATATATATATATATATATATATATATATATAGAGATATATATATATATAGAGATATAGATCTATATATATATATAGATATAGATATAAGATATATATAGAGATATAGAGAGCATATAGAGATAAGAGAGATACATATAGAGAGAGAGAGGGAGAGAGAGAGAGAGAGAGAGATATAAGAGAGATCTAGAGAGATCTAGATCTCTCTATCTCTCTCTCTATATCTCTCTAGAGAGAGATCCTATATATAGATCTCCCTCAGAGAGAGAGAGATAGAGAGATATATATATATAGATCTATAGAGATCTAGATATATAGAGGGATCTATATCATATAGATCTCTAGATATAGAGATAGATCTATCCCCCTCTAGAATATCTCCCTCTCTCCCTCTCTATATATCCTATATAGATATATACATATAGATATATACATCTCTATATATATATAGATCTATCTCATCTCCTTTATATATGATATATAATTTATATATCTATATCTATAGATATAGAGACAAGAGGTATATCCTATATAATGAGTCTCTATCTCTATACTATTTATAGATATATATATATATCTATATATGATCCTATATGTATATATATACATAGAATCTATCTATAATATATATATATATATATATCTCTGAAATATATATATATATCTGTGTATATATATATATATATATATATATATATATATATATCTATATATATATATATATATCTATCTATATATATATATATATATATATCTCTATATATCTCTCTCTCTATCTAGAGAGAGAGAGAGAGAGAGAGAGAGAGAGAGAGAGAGAGAGAGAGAGAGAGAGAGAGAGAGAGAGAGAGAGTCTATCAATGGCCTTGTTACTATAGTAGAGCTATTCATTTCGGTATTCGTTTATTCAAATCAAATAAAGGCAGTAAATTATATTACTGTGGTATTTCCGCTTTATTCGTTTTGTACCGTAGTTCCTAGTTGCACATTTTATCAAGTCTCATTTCCCTTGCTAAGATCTAAGGCGGGCAATTATGCAGCTTCTTTCATCTATAAATCATTTGTACCTGCCGTTTAATATCATGTTTTCCTGTCAATATTATAGCTACTGTTCAGCATATATGTGACTCGTGATTTCCTTTCTACAGGTGCTCTGCGGTTGAGCGAGATATGTTGCTGTGACAATTAAACGTATTAAAACGATGAGTAGATGATCCACATTCTCTATGTTTATTTAAACTTTAACAGCGAAGTGCAAAAGCGTCAGAGTTTTTAGTGAAGTCGGTCAATAAAATCGTCCTCGAATCGATCTAATTTTGTTGTAACAATAATCATCCTGTTTACAAATTGGAGTTTTCTTAAAGAATAGTCAATGATTTCGGATCCATTACAAGAACAATATTGTCATCGTTCCCTCTTTTATTGCCACACGTCTTGAGCTGATAGTGTTTATAATAAGGATGTCAGCGATAATTTTTTGTACGTATCACCAAGCAGTTAATAAATACAAGCAAATCGTTGGCTGCCAAATCGAATTTAAGTTCGACTCAACATAAGGATATTTTAGCCTCCTGATGTCAGAGGTGCGTAGTCTCAGCAATAACAAGTTCTCTGGGAAACACAGTACTATCTTGATTTATATTGGGAAATAATCAGGCGGAATTTAACCCATGTCGTGCATTGATTTTGTTCCTGATCACTGCAGCCGCTAGCAATCAATGATCATTTTATCAACAATCATCACAATAATCGTATTGAAATGCAGATCAATATTGCAAAATAAGGTACATGATGACGAGTAGGCATATATGTAGACGTTATGTTACTTCCCATATGGAGTGCTAAGTAAAGCTGCCGGCTGGTTGGAAACAACGTTAACCAAATTGCCTGCAAAATGTAGTACATCTTATAGCAGATAAGTAGAAATCTGATGCATTGTCCGGGTATATCAGCAGGATGTTGATATGATAATGATTATAGCCACAATGATGTACGAGTAAAAAAGCGTGAAATACATGCCAACCTTGCGATCTTTATTGGTGCAATTGTTTTTGTAATTACATTCCTCATACCAGACAGCTGATGGACGGCCGTTGCGTGTTAGGATGTGCTGTTGCAAAAACATTGGCCGCATGTCAACCACTTGCTGCAGTATTGCAGCATATTTAAAGCAGCTAGTGGAACCATCCTTGCCGAGCAAATGCACTCGACTATGCTGGAATTCAATAAAGTACATAACTAATTGAGATTTAGCCCTTGTGATGCGGAGCACAGAGTGTGCATTGGCAGGGCTCTATATCCTGATATTTATCATATCAGTGTTAGCAAGCGTATTAAATATTTGGTGATACGATCTCATGTTCTACAGCACCCTCAATTAGGGATAAACCTCTATAGAACTATAAAGATTTGGCAAACACCGATGTAACTGCTACTTAATCAGAGCCAATTGGTTATCTTAGAATACTTCATCCTCCTCTTTATTGGATAAGCTTTATCGCCCATATCCCCGGATATTTGCATCAAATCGTATGTCAGCCAGCATTGGTCCCTTACTTCCATATCTCTCTCTGCCTTTAGAAGACTGAATTACCAAGCGAATACGGCGACCATTCCTTAGATCAGGACTAAGCAACACCATCGTCATTTTCTCCTCTTACTAGGCTCTTTGTATCATTGATATCTAGTTATTAAATGTGTCAGTACATTATATTCCCTTACTATGATTAGCTCGACTACATAATAGTGATTACAAAGAATAAAAGAATTCAGCAAACGCTTCGGTGCTAAGAGTGTCATAAATAATGATTGTTCATGAACGCATATTTGTGTGCATGTGACTGTTTTTGCGTGTGTGTGAACGGGTGTAGGTGTCTATATCAGATTTGGTTGATGAAAATATTCCTCATACTTTGAAGCATATGCCACATTATGTTATCATACTTCATAGTTATTTAGCTAATTATATCATTTACAAGTATACGAGGTAAGACAATTGACAGCGGAATCTGGTGATTGAGTTAATCGGAGCAGTGTGCATTTTTCTTTGACTGCATTTTTATACACAATACATGCATATAGTGATACTGTGCAACTTTGTATGTATTCCAGTTTGTGTCTTCTGGTAGTATTAACTGCTGCAGGATGGATAAGTGAACCATTTTCAATTAAGTTCCAGACTATAGATCACGGAAAGAACAAACGGGTAATACTCTTTTAATTCCGTATTACAGGATGTAACAAAATGTATTAATTATAGAGTGATAACCCTGGTGGTACCGCGTCCATGGTATGCACTGGTTTTTGGTTGTTTTTTTTTGGGGGGGGGGTTCTATCACATCCTGATATGTATTATATAAGTGCAAACACGGGTATTAAATACTTGATTATATTATCTCATGTTCTGCAATGCGCGCTCTCTATCGATCGTATACCTCGATATATCCGTCAAGATTATGCTAGGATAAGATTAAGACTAGGATATATCGCGGCAACTATTTCAAGGCCCACGGGTTATCTGAAATCACTGTATCATCCGCTTGATCAGGAAAGCTTATTCGTTCATACATCCGGATATATGCATCAACTTTTATGTCAGCCGTACTTTATATTACTAAATGGCTAACACGTAAACACCAGTGGCTCCGAATGGACAATTACTTAGATGACACATTCTCTCTTTGTATTTAGATAATCGATTTGCCTAGCTAGTTTGGCGACAGTTTCTTTTAATCAATTCTGTTCAAAACATAATCATTTCGTCATCATCTACGAACAAGGTCTTTACATCATGCTTACCTGGCTGTAAAAAGATATAATTATAATGATAACATACTGTAATAATTGTCATGGCTAAAATTATTAAGCCCAATCTTTTGCTTGGTAGCTTCAATACACCACAAACTTAAATATCATATGGAAGTATCATACACAAATATTTTGAAACCCCTGTTGCAAAAGCCACACATAGTTATTAACCGAGACATTGCCGTATAAAGCAAAGCAACAATCATTTACACTACGTAGCTTCTTCTTCTAATCAACATTGCATGGTGATTAACCTACACAGGTGTTTGCTATTAAAATAATGTTTATATGAATGGAAAAAAATATTCATAGTACATTTCGATGTTGATATTGAATCGTTGGTTAAGAACGATACTATGGTCTCACGTCGTCAAACTGTTTAATGGAATGAGATACAAAAATTAACTGCGTGTCGCTTCATACATTGTCCATGTTACGGAACGCAAATATGCAAAAAGGTTGGGTTTGCTGGTGTGCGGCAAGTTTTGTACGAATGTTGCATGCTATACTTTTCATTGACGAGTAGTGGTTCAACACCATGGTCTGAAATATAAAAAAGGTAATAACTCCCTGAAAGCGTGATTGCAGTACAGGTACAGCTTATCATTTGTACCCATTGCCCTAACTCATTGTCAACTACCAGATGAAACCATACAATCTTGCATGGCTGCTAGCAAAACAACATCACATACGCAAATTTCAGCATTGCGTACACTTAATTTCTGTAATTAATCATCAACTGTTCATTTTTGTCAATTTCCGGCATTCCACAGGATGTAGTACATCATTATCATACATAAAATGGCCCATTACGTACATCTCGTTTGCTTGTCTCTCCAAAAACATCTTTACGTAGAAGCCACCATGATCAACTTTTGGGTATCGAGACAGGCAACTGTTCAGTTGAAATTCTTAATATGAATGATGACGGCGGTTGTTTGCATGTTTAAATATATCTAGATGTCTTCAAGCACGTGGCTGTGAACTAGGGGTGGATTGATGTGCGTATTAATGGTTAGTACAGATATGGCTATTATTATTATATGACATCCAACTAGATCCGGAAACACCCATATGTGATCCAATATATCTGTCTTTTAGCGTGTTAAGCCCGAAAATCATTAAGTCAGCCGTATATCTGTTACAGAAGAGAAATATTTGACACATCGTAAAATCAGGACCTAAGTTCGAGGCCTCTCCCATCGCATATGTGTTGTGTCATTTATTGGGGAACCTATAGATATGGTAATAGACCAAAAGATTAATCGTCATAACTGCCATAAAGAATGTCAGCCATAACCGAAAGAAAAAACTCGGAAGCCTGGTATTATAATTTAACACGTGCTTGTAGCTTCCTCTCTACGACAAATGAAGCTTTTTATGGCGTCACATGTCATGCTGCGCTGGATGAGTTGGTTTGAACAAACGAAAGGTAAAACACACACAACTTCCAAATATGAGCAAAGCACTTACAACTTGTGTACCTAATGCATAAAGCATATCTTATAACTGAAGCCCACGCCTTCCGTTTTTCTAGAATGATTGGAAAGGTTTCCTAAAATGTCATCCCTTAAATGTTTTAACCAAAGGCACTTTACCCACAATAATCGCATCTTGCAGAAGTTGTCAATTTTATATCATTCATGACCCTTCAAATTACAAGTCAGCAAGCCCAATGGTTCCACTTTACCAGGAAGAGATGGTGTTATTAATGGAAGAGAAATGGTAATTTTGTAATCCTGCTGTTGATGATGTATTGTGTCCAAATATAGTAGTGACCAGCAATTAACGTAGATTTTTTTGTAACGTCGATGAATATCGTCTATTAAATAGCTTTATTACCATCCTTTGTCAGCATCATCTATTCAGGAATATTTTAAGTGTATGGTAGCTGGCTACATCATTATGATTGTTGCTGTTAATTCTGAGTGAATAAATGTCTTTGGTCTAAACACAGCGAATAAGACTGATGCAAAGCAGGCTGATGTGGAAATAAGAAATCCGATTGCAAATAACAGCAAATACACCCTATTCCGCGGAATGAAAATTGTTTTGCGAGTGTAGGTTATGGTCGATTTAGTAAGTTATGGCTGATGTAGAAACTGTTATCGTATTTCCAACGACAGCGATTCCGAACCAAACGCGGTGCAGTCATAGCAATCTGCTAAGATGAATAATGACAAACTTGTACCTACGCCAGCCAGGTAGAACCAAACAATAATTATGAATACAATCAAATTAATATTCAAATCCATTTGAAGTACTGCTTAATTACTAACAACAGACAGGGCAGATGCGATGAACTCTACCGATGTTTGATATTTGTAATCAATCAAACATGGCCTCCATTATTGTCGCAACATTCATCCCAATCATCATCATCAATGTTATCAGGTCGTAGCCAGGTGTAAGGGGTTGTTAACCCCTAAATTGTAATTTGATACAGTCTGATACCAACAAGCTTTTAAAATGTTGCATTTTATTAACCGAGTAAAATATACATATATCGTTACGTTCGCATTGCTGCGCAAATATGTGGTTGTGTGGTACACTATTTTTTTCGTGAAATCTGAGCAAATCGTTCCGGATAAGTGAACCTACATCTGGCTCACATCAATCGTAGTTTCCCATAATAGCTCCTCAAATCCCCTCATTGCTTAACTATTTGTACTGCTGTTAGTCCGGGAGCAATGTCAGTCATATATAATGACTTGCCGTCTTGAGGTATGTTTGAACATACTTTAATAGCTGATAGTTATGAGACTGTCGATGTGCGATGTATGCATGGTTGACGAGACCATATGACATAGTCTGTGTGGCAATAACATGAACGAATTTCTGTGGACATAAAAATAATACATAGTAGATTGTTCAGCCACTGAAGGTAAAATGCTTAGTTTGATGTAAGACTGGATCCAGCCTAGTGTGTATTGGGTTACCTGCCTATTTCATCAATACAAAGATACTAGCTTAATGTACCAAGGCAGTTTTGTTTGTCGTAAAATGAATGAGGTTTCATTTTACAAATCTTACCAATAATGCGGGTTGTTTCATCATGGTTTATTTTGAAAATATATTTTGCAGCTGTGAAATAAAGCGACGGAACATCAGCGCAAAAAAAAACATTGGGGCCTGGAGTCATATTTCTTTTACCATTCTTATCTATGATGAGGTTTCAAAAACCAGCTACGCAATTTGCAGAACGCACCGCACCAATAACCATTATGCAAATAAAGCCCTCTTGTCATGTTAATGACGCGTAAGGTTAACAACAATATGATTAGTACATCCCCTCCCCCGGAAAGAAACGTCATAATTATCGACACATGTCGGACATGACAGCACATCTTAGCCTGACCCATTAAAGCATTTTTTGGGTAGATTCCCTTCTGTAAACAAAATATTGTTCATTGAAATATTACAAACATACATGCATACATATAAACATACATATATACATACATATTTACTTACATACGTATATGCATACGTACATGCATGCATGCATGCATGCATGGATATATACATATAGGCATACACGCATTCATGCATGCATACATACATACCTACATATATACATACATACATACATACATACATACATACATACATACATACATACATACATACATACATACATACATACATACATACATACATACATACATACATACATACATACATACATACATACATACATACATACATACATACATACATACATACATACATACATACATTCATGGATACATGCAATAATTCATACATACATAGATATATGCATGCAAACATACATAAATACAAACATGCAGGCATGCATGTATGCATATATATATGTATATATATATATGTATATATATATGTATATATATATATATATATATATATATATATATATATATATATATATATATATATATATATATATATTTATAAAAATATATATATATATAAACATAATATATATAATCATGTATATTCATATATGTATATATACATAAGCTAATTTATGTAAATGCCAATAGCTGACTCGTTTATATTTGCTAGTATTGTCCCAAATATAGACAATATATTTTGCCATGTTACATTTGTCAGTAATTATACCAAAGAAAACCATCAGTGGTACTAGCTGATTCGACTGTAGCAACTTCTCTTGAGTACGTATTTCGTTAAATTCAACTGGAAAGAGCAAATGCCAGAAAACAAATTTAGCATATCAAATTAATCGAATTTCCAACTTATGCAGATATAGATACAATTTAAACGCGACACATGGCATCAGATTAATCCCGGTATACACGCTATGCTATGCATCTGGTAATGTCCGTTGCCATAGCCGTGCACAACAAACTGCTTATGGAAAAGTGCATTAGAACATTAAAACAAGAATGATAATAATGTTATTGGGTGACGATATCGTTTCCGGAAGTGACTATGTTTGTTTTCTCTTCAAGTCACCTGATATGAAACCGAATCAACACTGGTGTCAGCAAACTAGTAAATGTTATAGCCACGTATATTATTACATGCTGTAAATTGACATTAAATATTGTTTTTTGCTGTTAATACAATTAAGTATCCGTCATGTAACGTTTATACCCAAAAGTATGTCGATAAGTAAACAAAACAAATGGAAAGTGTACAAACTACCGTACAATCATCTGATATCGTAAAGTTGTTCATCAGAGGAATGGAAATATGTTTGACAACCATTTTCTGTGACCAGAGGTGACGAACCTTGTTTATAATGCACTAGGTACACATGAATGTGTTATGACTGCGGTCACAGGGAATTGCGTTGGCCGGCCGACCGCTATCTTCTGTGTCTACGTATACCCTTAAGGCAGTTTGTTTAACTGTTTGTTAATCAGACAGATGGATTAGTTTAGGCATGCTGCTATGGTCAAATCTACATCAGTTCCTTAGTTGTCAAGCATAATTCAGTACCAGTAGTTTGTGCATATCAGGTTGAAACATTAATTCAGATATAGGAGGTTTCGCTGTGAAGGCCAACCCATCAAAATACATATTCATTGTATAATGTACTTATTGCCATGCTGTTCTATAAAAAATGAAGCCATTCCAATTAAAGCTGTCAAAAAGGATCCATTGTTACTTGAGCAGATTTCATACGTACCTTATTGTATAGGGGACACTCGTTACCTGAAGACGTGGAATAAATTGTCATTCCTTGTTGGCAAATTATGACATATACCAAATTATACACCTTATTGGCGATAAACCGCATTTCTGACAGGGAGGCACCAGAATTGAACATGTCGTCATTGACGGAAATATGTACATCACCAACTTGGTTGCAGTGTGTATTTATTGCAGTTTATTGTCCTGTCTTGTACTAAGCGGGATAGTTTGATTTAGAATAAATACCTCCAGACATTTCTATCGGCGATCATACAGGATATGGATAACAAACATAATATACTGGTCAACCGGGCTTAAATGCTTAGCCTTCAGCGTCCTGAATCGACGCATTCGTACTGGAAAATGTAGGAGGCGTTTGATAGGTCACACAATACTTATTAATTCGATGACAAAGCTTTAGCATTCGTCATAACATTAAGTGGGAGTGAATATCATCAATTTAGTCTTCTTTATATCCGGAAACTCTCGTCCACACTAATGGATTTTCACTATTGTTGTTCCAACTTATTCATTTATGACCGAGAGTAATATATAACTGGCGGGAGAACAAATTGCTATGTGGGCGTTTTTATGGTCCAGTCTTTACTGCATTGCGACATTCGTTCCATAATGTTTTAAGTCATACTCACGCCTGCTATGATATTGACCAGCATAAATGTTAGTGGAGGTGATTAGCCATCACGCTAGTTGAGATATTGCATGGCCCATATAAGGCTAATATCGGCGCTGTGATAGTCAGTTGCCAATGTGATTCTAACATATTCGATTTGTATCTAGACATGCTGAAGATTGCCTATGAAAAAATTTTTATCGCATACAAAGCAGAAAAATTAGATACTTCAATCAAAGATCTTGTTATAATAAGATACCCAACTCGGTCGTTTCTATTGTTAAGCTCGCGACCAGCGCGCCACCTGGTTTCGTGGAAGCTAAAATGTAAACAAACGCGCGTGGCTCAATGGTAAAAGATCGATCGGCGATGGTATGTACTCAAAAATACCGCTGTATTATTAAAATGTAACGACTTTTGATAGAGCCAATACATAAAAACAACGCCAATTACTATTGACACCGTTTTATCAATTTGCCTGACGACAATATTTTTTTATGAACGTTTGAACGAAGTCGCGTATATCGGTATCTACCCCAGGCCTAGCCCCGATCGGACGGTAAAATACATACTTACTCAGACGTCCTGTAGGGCTGAATTTGCCCCTTTTAAGACAAAGTCGGACGTCTAGTCTACCCTCATTTGATGTTAAAAGATTAATCTGAATCATATTGGTTTTGTCATTAGTATGGACATATTTGCGGCGGAATATAAGAAGTCGATTTAAATACATGCTCATGATTTCCCGATTGAATGATATTTTATTTGTCACCCGAACCTCCACCGAATCAACAAGCTGCATTGTAGATTGATGGGGTGCCCTGCGCAGACGTATGATTTTACTGTAACATGTATTCTTGCTTATTTTGAATAACAATATAATGATAAATTATTTCAGGACATAGCATATACTAAAAACAGTGATGCAGCGTGAATGTAACCATCATTAACTCTCTCGCTCTCTCTCTCTCTCTCTCTCTCTCTCTCTCTCTTCTCTCTCTCTCTCTCTCTCTCTCTCTCTCTCTGTCTCACTGTCTCTCTGTCTCTCTCTGTCTCTCTCAGTATCTCTCTCATTCTCTCTCTATCTCTCTGTCTCTCTCTGTCTGTCTCTGTCTGTCTCTCTCTCTCTCTGTCTGTCTCTCTCTCTCTCTCTCTGTCTCTCTGTGTCTCTGTCTCTCTCTGTCCCTCTCCCTCTCTCATATATATATTTATATATAGACATATATATATACATATATATATATATATATATATATATATATATATATATATATATATATATATATATATATATATATATATATATATATATATATATATATATATATATATATATATATATATATATATATATATATTAAGGTCATTACAACTAAAACTCTCAGTCTTAATAGCTTACTCAGGACAACCACAAATGAAATGAGATCATCAGCATACATTAGAAGATTAAGCACACTAAAACTACACTGAACACAACAATTATTTAAAACCAGAGCTCAATTCATCCATATAAACACTGAACAGATAGGTTGACAATATGCCTCCATGTCCTATGCCATTAAACACACCAAATCAGCCAGACATAGTTCTGTCCCATCTTACACACACACATCTGGTTGTACCATGCAACCAACCATTCTAACAGTATATCCAGGGACACCTTTGTTCGACAAGCTCCCCCCACCACTACAATCTTAGGTGCAGTAGTCCTATATACTGGTGTGGATTTATGATAGAATAGTCCTTGTATATCTACCATAGATGGCTTTCAAGGAACTAAGTAAACAAATATCAATATTTTATTTTTCGGAAATCTACACATACAACAGCACTTAAAACAAATAAGAGCACAAATTTTCATGTGTGGGAAAATGTCATTGTCTTACGATTTTTTCTCCCCTTATGGTCCCTTAACTTACAGTTAGCCTCTCTCAGGGAATGATGCAACCTGGTGTTCACCATAATACATATTACAGAAATATGACACCAGCATGATTCACATTGGAGTTTCTTTAATGAGAACTCTTTAGCTAGAATGCTTACAACCCTGGCTTTCACTTGCTTACTGTATAATATTGTGTCAATGAATTCGCGGCAATGTGGTCCATAAGCCTGCATAATGCATCTACTAGTGATTTGCTTGGGACAACTAGCCCTTCCTTTGCACTCCGGTAATTCTTCTGGTCATGTATATCATTGACTACAGAAATTTTGTTTCTGCATATTGCACACAATTTCCGGGCAATATAGTCAGAGACATATGCTAGAACATTCACTTCCTGGGTGGAAAGGACTTTGTCAATTCAAACAGTAAATTGCAACGCAGAAATTCCCATTTGAGTTTGACATACTCGCAAGTCATATTGAAATTGGTTGGCTGCTGCGCGTGCAGTAGCTTCCACAAAAGTAGGGGGCGCTGCCTACGCGGTGTCACGAAATTTTTCGGGCGAGCTGCAGAGTCGGGTATCTTATTATAACAAGATCTTTGCTTCAATCATAGAACCTAAAACTAAAACGATTCGTGATGATTTTGTTCAAATGTGAATCCTGCATGTTTAGCTGCTATGATGTATCATTTTTAGCTGTTAAAGAAGACGCCGTTGCTCGAGATTAGCGCCTTACAAAGTAATAAGATGCGAATCATGTTATCATCCCCTGCATAGTGATATTCGGTTTTAATTCAGGATTACTGGGAAATTATCTCTACCAATAATATGCATGGCAAGCTTAGTAGTATATATCACGTTTTGCGCATATCCAATTTAGTTTATCTTCAAAACTGATGCTTTATCGGCGCATTTTTGTTCTGAATAGAATTTGTTTTGCACGATTGATTAACAGATATATTTAGACATATAGCTGATAGATAAATTGACTTCTTGCAACATATTGTCACCCAATGGTTTTCTATAATTAAAAAAGGCCATCATTTATATAATTCATACAATCATAAATGCTATTGCCTTATTTTGCTTCACTATGAATAGCAAAATTGAATTGTAGAAAGACCGATCGACTCGAATAAACAATGTCGCAATATGTGCAACGTCGTGGGAAAACAATATGAGGCTCTCATTGGAGGAATGGCTATAGTTTGTAGACTCTATGCATCGTTTGAGGTAAGTTATATACCATTGCTAAAACCCTGCCAATCTAAATAGCTTAAATGTTGGTGAAGTTATGTTAAGCACATGGAGGTTTATAGAGATTGATATCACTTTGCGTTAGGAACGATATTGTATTCGTAGTTTCATAATATTAATGAAACTCAAAGACATGTAATTCCAAATATTGCGGTAATCGGTCAGTGGCCTTGACTCAATACTGGATCGGCCCTAAAGTGCAAACCATGCCGATCAAATAATCAGGTGCGGAAAGGGAACTTTTTTTAACATAGTTTAAGCGATGCTTCCTAGATATTGACAGTATTGTCCGACATAAAGAGTACAAAAAGCAGGTATATTTGCTTTCATCTTAAACTCTTCCATTTACTTTTGTGGCCATGCAATAAATATTTATTCATTATTTATGTTAAAATAAATAAAGCATCCAACCAAACGTAATTATCGGTTTCTTTGAAAATCTCTTTTTTCAAGTTGTCATTCATGACATCGAGCGCTGGTATCCACTTTGTTATTAACATTTGCCAATTTGCTGGACCCAGGATGATTTAATATAATTGGCAATTTACATTGGAGAGCTCGATGCATGCTATCATATCCCTAAAGGTTAAATGCGGCGGTTAAATGACGTCCACAAAATGTTATTGTTGTATTGATGAATATAATATTTGCATAATCATAATAATGCAATAGACTCAACATTTTGTAGCGCCAAATGATAAATTTGTTACAGTTTCCGGATATGACCATACCGCACGAATACGTTATTGTTAATGGCAAAAGCGGTTAAATCAATTCTTTACTGTGTTAATACGTGATGTGTGAGAGAGCGATGATATAGCTCAGGACCATAACTATGACCATATCGCCCGATTTGATTATTTTCCATGGCGAAATTGGATTACTCGATAGAGTATGTACTTGCATTGCATCAGTTGAGGACATCTACCATTTGGTGGAGGAAGCTCAACAAACTGCTCAATTATTCACATCAATTAACTTATAAGGCAACGTGAGTACATGAATGCAGTAAACACATACTGCGAGCCCATTTGTGAACTGTATGGCCTCCAACATATCATTATGTGGGTACGTTTGGCATAAGGTAAAGTCATTAACATCCCGTGTACCACCCCACGTTTATCACCACTCCTTCCACGAAACTACTTTCACCAATCAAAGCCGTTGTTGTTGTTTTACAACGCGTACCCAATTTGAAGTGACCTCAATTAGGGACTTGTGTCCAATCATCTTGTTTACCTCGTCAAAGATGAGGTTGTTATTGTTACACCCAAGTCGCACTGGTTCTTAACATTAGTTACTATTATTGCTTTTTGTTATGGCGTTATATATGTATCGTGTGAAATGGCAGTTGGACATGACTTATCCTAATAAACAGTGATGATTGATATGCTACATGGAGGTTGATTATGCCCTTCTTTGTGTCTGAGGCCCATGATTAGAAGCAATATATTGTGACTGTTGCATATATTACGAGACAGACAGACAGTGTGAGCATACCACAGCATTTCTGCTTGGTATTGTATCTGGCTTGATCCATTTTAAGATGCAACATTGTATTTGTGGGGAATTCTAGTGTCATTCAATTCACATTATTCTTCTTTTGCTATTGCACGTGCCTTTATTATCATCTTAATTCATTAAAGTAAACCGATGTACAAGCACAGGCGTTTTGATACAACAACTGGCGATGTATTCTCGTTACCAAAACATTCTAATTGAGTTGTGTCCTTATAGCGAGGTTATTTCAATAGATAACGCGTATAACCCCACCACGTAAGAAGTTATGGATACTGTCTAATTTTTCATAGAGAGCTGTTGCCGGGTCCAATCATTCATTATTTAATACAAAAATTAGCAAACAATATGTCTGCCACTTGCGCGTTAATAGGTTACACAGCCTCCGTCGAACATATCATTCTTCTATCTTATCGATTGAAAAAAGCCATAAGAGATTAACTTGTGTAGTAGATATGTTACAAATGTCAAACAAGACCAAGTGCTTTAATTATGTATAGTCATGCATAGAAATATTGCCATGGAATTCAATAAGGCTACAGCGTGGATGATGTGATTAAGTTTCCTCAATATTGCCCGCTTAAATCAAGCGTCAAATACCCATACGCTGCTCCTAACGCGTTCACGACTCCATTAATGGGCTCTGTGTTGATAAACGATTAACTCTAGTACTGATTAAACATCCTTCGTAATACAGATAAGAGCGCAATTATAAATGTTACCGCTAGCAAACCTTATGCCAGTAATTGTACGACAATGTTGAGAGGAATTGTGTGGCTACCACACGGCTGTTCACTTGACGCCACAACCCGGAGTTTCACTGATATCATAATAAACTTCCACCCAGCGGCGAATGGTAAAGGCTAAGGGTCAATGTCAACGGGCGGTAGTACTTACAGGCGCTGTTCAACTATAAACATTATCGTCATCCATCAATCTTACGATATCGCTTTTTCATTGGAACCGACGATATACGCGAATCGTTTATTTTATTTTCTCTCTAAAGACGCATGCATAATGCTTTTTACGTTGATTGTGTTGCTTGCCTAGATGTTATTGGTATTAATGTGAAATCTATTGCCAACTACTTTACAAATCAAAGTACCTTCGGTTATGCGGGGGAAGCCAATACGTTTTTGGGCGTATTAATTATGCTGAGCTTTTATTTCAGTATGCATTAGAAGTCAACCAGAAGAACGTTTACAAAGGAACCATACTAAAAGTATAAAAAAACCATTACACTGGTATCCAATCCCACTAAGTGCTCTACACAATACGTGCTCTACACAATACTGTGAAGTATTTGAAAATTTACCTTGCAAATGGGTGATCAGATAAAGTCATAAAAACGAAATTCAGCGTGGGTGATATAATGGACGTTAGAACTATGATTCGGTATGATAATCATCGATTCGGTTAATAGCAATTATATTGTTTCTCAGCATTCGCAAACTCAAACAGCATCAAACGTCTCGAAGATGGATTGTCAGCAGTTTCATTGAAAGGACAATTCAGGTATGTTAAACTTACAATGAGAAGAATGTCACTTGACAATGAAGATGCTTATTCATAATCAAAAATATCAGGCTTATCCTCCAGCCACAGTTAAACCAGATTTACAGATGAATAATAGTTAGGTACTTAATTTACATTGTGGAATCTCACCTATCAGTTTCAACGCGAAAAACAGATTTATAATGCAAAACTTCGTTGCTTTTCCAATTATTCAGCTCGTGCGCATAGTACAACATTCGTGTTAATTATTGTGCTGGATTGGGTGCATTATAGTAATGACAATGAGCAAAAACATTACGAAAGTTATGTGATACTCCAGTCTCTTTATCATTCCTACCATTAATACGATGTCTTAATTAAGTGTCTATCGAGTAATTCATGCAACAGCTACCATCCAGTGCTTCCAATCACGAGCTGCAATCAATGAGAAGGTCAATGTCACCATAGAATAAATTCTTCACTAGTGTTTATTGTGATTAGACGGCCCCGAACATTACCCAATAGTTATCGCAAGAGACAGAAAAAATCGATAGTGTGTTTTAATTCTTTCACATCCCATATATTCATACAAACCATTGATGCATTTCCTATTTCCCTGCCGTGGGCTTTATCTTTGCACCAGTGTATTGCTACGACATCATCACTTTCATCAAATATATGTCCTCTAAGACCAATTAATTTTAGAGAATAAAGCATTTTGCGAAATGTTTCAGGGAGGTTTCGTTGGGTAAATTCAACATAGTGCAATATTTTCAACTTTTTTTCCCGTTAATGAAATAATCGTCATATTTGCAGTGCGATTTAGTTCCTGTCATCACAACTCACATTTCCCCGCTCATGTTGTAGTTGCAGTAGACATGTCACATATCATTGTCAGATAGATATTGGCGTATCGCTAAAAATGTCAAGGACCGTTTGGATCCAACAACCATGGGTGAGGTTAGATTTTTTTCGCGCTTTCTATATATCCAGCCATTAAAACCACCCCACGTGCATTACACCATTTGCACATTGATAATGGATTATTAGTAACGAAGTGCATCAAACTGTACTAATCAAATCATTTTCGAGTGAAGCGCTGGCATAGTTTTGTCCTGAATTGTGCTTGATTAGTCAATTATGCAATTTTTATTTTTATTTGTGCTGCCAGAATTTTATGGTTTCGAGTATAAATGGCTTATCTGCGTGTCGAAGCGCGAATGTATATTATGGGGTTTATTGCCATACATCTGGGTGAGTCAATCCAATATCAGTACAACACTGGTGTGATGCGTCTAGCATTCTTAGCATAGATACTTAACTAAAATGCCTGTCAGTTAAATAACGCACTAGCCACCATACATTGTTTCTAATCACGAACCGCTATCAAAGAGAAAGTTATTGTCGCCATAAAACAAATTCTTTACTGGTGTTTATTGTGATTAGCTAGCCATGAAATTACTTTATTGTTATTGCAAGCAAGAGGAAGAACTGCTGGTGCATTTCTTTTATACACTGTATATTTATAGAATCCATTGATACATTACCAATTTCCCCGAGGTGGGCCATATCATATCTTTGCACCGGTATATCGTTCGGATGTGTAGCACTTACAGCCAAACACGACGCGTTCATATACAAGTGTAAGCCCAGTCATCACAAACTGAATTAAACTGAATTAATTGTCAAAGATTAATCATTCAGCTGCAATTCCACGATGTTTCGTTTAGCTTTAAGCATAATTCATTATTTGCCACTTTTCATTATATATAATGACTCATTCCTTCCTTATTGTGTCTGGAGCTCAATAATATGTCGGGTATAATATCAGGAGTTACAAGTCTGTGTCTTAAATGAATAATAACAAACATTCGCATGGATGTTTTCTATTACAATTTTGGCATAGTTACTGTGGTTAAATGGAAAACCTGATTAGAGATTTTGCATTAAGCTCATACAACCAGATGTTTATCCATTTCTCATAATATTTATAGAGCGATTTAGTTCCTACCATCACATCTCACATTCCCCAATTATTGTGTAGTGGCAGTGGACATTTAAATATCGGATTGTCAGATAGATAGTGATGTATTGGCTACATCATATGGACCATTTTTATTGCTTGATATATTCTTGATAGCAGCTATCATCTGTCTTCCAAGTCCTGACGAGCACAATGATATGTGTGAATTACTAAGTGTATGCGTAAATTGAGATCTAATTACTTTTACGGCCACAAACAGGCCGCGGCATCTGCTCGTGCTTTCTTGCCTCAGCCGCCCCTTCGCTCTGGTATAAGAACATACTTGCACAGTGGCGTCGTTAACAGCTAGCGCTGTTAATAGATGTTGTGCCATATGAATCATCGTCGTAACCCTCGTTCATACACGTAGTCGTAAGTGTTTGATATAATGCAAAATATTGTCTTCGTAAGTATTAATCAACATTGTTTCAAAAATAGGGATCCAATGACGCTTTGTGCAATAGCCAAATTTGCATGACATCGAGGTTTTACTGTGTAGGATATCTAATAAGACTATCATGGCTACCTCAAGCGATAGATTATATAATACAATACTGACGCAAACATGTTGGTATTTTCGTCAAACCGTTTAAGCAATGACAATTTCACAAAATGCATTCAATCAATTGAATGGCTGGCTGGTATTTTTCGGAAATAGACATGAAACAAAAAATATTTCAGCTTTCATGTCATGACAACAATCAAACCTATACGGAAGATCCTACATCAAAGACAATTGTCATTTGCAAATTGACACGTGCGGCAATATCCAGATTGTAATGCCTGTGTTAACTGACGCTGAGCCCATTTGGCTGGGTAATGTGCTCCCGTACTAGTTGACCTTTACACAAGACTCCATTTGCTACAAACAAGAACGGTTAGCCTTAAATATGACATAACGCTTTGTTTGACTTGATTTTTGAGGAACTTACAGAATAAATAATTCCCAGAAGAAAGTCATTTACCGAATCTTTGAGGGGGGTGTGTCAGGTGCAATGAATAACAGTCATATAAATCGATATATGAAACAGTTGTCCACTAATGCATTAGTTGCGGTGACAGAGATGGGGGTTGTTTATAGACTAGGAATCGAATTCATCAGGGCGTTTCCAGAATAATTACGAACATGATTACATAGATTAAATAATTAGTTTAAGAGAAGCGAATTAATCCATGTACAAAACAAATACTCTACAAAGGCACTCACGTTAATAATAAATTATCAGTCATTTCCAGTATAATGGTATTGAATTAAAACCTTATTATCATTTCGTTGTATAACCTATACTATAAAATATATCTAATACATATACATCGCCTACGAATCTGGATTTGTTTGGTAAGAATTAGGGTTCATAGTCTAAATAGGAGAGGTACATTAACACGTGCTTTTCCATGACGTTACGTCTCTGCTGATCCCCACCTCTTATTATCATCGTCCTCATTGATATAATGCACAAACGCGCCTGAAACTAAACATATATCCTGTGTTCAGTCTGAAATCACCGGCTGCATAGATGAATAGACAGCAACTTTAGTAAGCTACGCGAGCGCAATCCGATTAAGGGTATTTCTTAAGTAAAGAGGACAAGTATACGAATGTAAGGATTGTTCCTGTTGGAACCTACATAATCTTGAGAATGCCTCTCGCAAGTGATAGCCAACTTCTACTTTATCACTCAGCTGCTGACGCCTCACGATGCCAATATTACGATTTAGCATTTCTTGAGCATACCGGAAGCAAGCTAATTGTCCTTCACATTGACTAAGCTTATCAGAGAGGATTTGCAAAATACGTGAGCTATCGCTAAATATAATAAGCCATCTGCAAAATGCATTTATGCACGATCACGATATATTGTTAAAGCAAGCTTAAGGGTATTGGCCATATAAGTGTTTCCAGCCCAAATGGGGAACCCCATATATAATGCAGCAAAGCAGCTGGTCATCATCACAGTATAGCACTTTAAGTTATATTCATAAGCACATAAACCAGGATTACACTTTGTAATCAACTCCGAGCTCTGAAGTACATGGTGAATATATATATATATATATATGGCGTTTATGAAAACCAACAGCTCCCTTTCCAGCCATGTTATTAACTGTTTCTCGCATTAACGCTTATTTAACCAGGAGCAATTTCACTATTGTACTGGTATTTTTGGGTGTTCCGTCATTCCAGGTTTGTCGCATTTGGTACATAGCTGCAGTGACAAGACTACTGACCCCTACCTTGAAATATTACACCTACCCACTCATGTGGATTTTGCTAATGAAGTGATTTTCCACTTGATCAAATGTGTTCACCAGCCACCTTCACAAGCATCAAGTAATGTGCAATTTGATTTTACAAGATATGAATAGGAAAATAATAGATTTTGTGTTATAGTTATCCTCATCAACATACGCTTACCACAAAACATCTAACATAAAACCATCTAGGCTAAATCGAAAATCACTTCGTCAATGATGTACCTAACTGAGCAGCAATTATGATCGATTGCTCGTCAGATTGTGCAGTTCGTTCTTCGCTGACGTCATTATCTGCATTATTGAAGGCGGTGTAAATCTGGAAACACTCAGCTATAAGAAAATTGGTAAACTGTATGCTGATTGACCTGATGCAATGGTTTTTTCTAGAACTATGCTAACGTAGTCATTAATGTGTTATAGCCTCTTCTGTACAGCTGAAACAGTGTTTGGTAACGAGCAGTATGACGTTGTTTATGGTGCGTAATATCACACAGCATGCTATTGACATGCATCGTTACATCTTCTGTCCATGCGTATGCTTGTGAAACACATCGTTCTGAACATTTTCTCTGCTGCCTATGGACGGCATAACCTGCCCAAGTATTACATTCGACATGGTTCCAATCAATGATTCGCAGAAAGTTAGGTCAATGGTTCACAGGCAATATAACCAACAATTTAGTTATAGCGGCATATCATCAAAGCGTTAGGCGTACTTTAGCATACACTTTTTGGTGTGTGGTGTTCGACTGAGGTTGTCAACCATGTTTTATTTCGTTATCATGGTGTAAGACAATAAAAGTTATCAAGTCACTTTTATGCCTAACTGTTGGTCCAACCGCTGGCATATTAGGGGGGTGAGATTTCGGGTAAGCGATGGTGAACTGTTATCCCTTATTGCACTATTAATACGTCCAAAGATATATGTAATGTAATAGCCACCAAATAACCCTCCCCGATCTATTTAGAATCCTCTTTCGTCGATGATAAACAACATTCCCTTTAAGGTTTTCTCCGGGCTAGACAAAACCATGATGATCCCAGTTTATTGTTCATGCCATATTGCAGATTTCAATAAAACACACCTACTTGCTATAGCAATACAGTTAATGTGCGATGATTCGGAATGCCATATTAACCGAAACATGTTAATGAGTAGTTATGATTGTTGTGACAGCATATTGATTGATTAAGTACATCGAAGATCCAAAGTTTCATACACCAGAGAATTTACCGCATTTGAATTGATATCAGATTAATCTTTGCATCCAACTCATCTGATTTGACAAGAATTGATTCGTTTATATGTCTCAATATGCAATCGCATAAATGATGCCATAATTAATTTTCTTGACTATGAAGTTTGCAATACTCTCACAGCTTGAAACATTAGTTAATAGACTTTGACTAATGTATATTATACATAAGCCCATTTACAATAATCCTATTTGTAGAATACCACCATTAATTGGAGAAGTTTATACGTGGAGATATTTTTACCAGTTAAGGTTACTTAAGGGACGATCTCGAGTTTTGTTTGTCTATTATGTAGCATCTAATACATCAGTGCTACATAGTCTTAAGCGATGATACACATAAGGCAAAAACTGTAATTCATTAACCACTTTGCCGAAGACCTTTATTGACGACTAATCTATACCTGCTTTACTTGAATATTATCAGCCGACGTCCCAGCATACTGCATGATAAAAGAGGATGTATAATGGCTTTACTCCAGCAGTGATTGCTTGTCCTTATCACATCTGTCATCTATTATGTGGCGAGGCAGGTGATCCGCGTCACCATAGCCCCGCTAATGTTTTACATGCAATAAATGCAGACATATATCACTAATGCCATAGCACAATTTGGTCAAGCGCGGGAGACCACTCATTATACTCCGTTGACAATGCATTGTTAGAATTATTTGGTATATTGATGCTCATTGTGTTCCAATATTTTGCGCACTTTTTGGGGTTGCTTCATTCATAAATTACTAGAACAAGTATCTGCTAGTGATTGGTATTCTGCATGATCACTGGCTGGTATAGTGATTTGATGGAAAAATTACACGTGCTTATAACAAATCATACAATTTAGCCTTATATTTGTAAAAGTAATTAGACAATATCATATCAGCACGTGTACTGAATGGGAGAGTTTGAGTGAGCTTTTCTCTTAAAATGCCACACAAAAAATGGAAAATTGTTCATTCCATTGTACGTTTTATGATCAACAAACCACGCACGCATTGTCATCGTTTTCATCAAGAGTACCGCATATGCTAGACATGGTTGCAAAACAGTGTCTAACCGCATCAAAACCCACGGTTATGGGATATGTTTTCTAATGGAAAAAAATCACTAGTTCAATGACGCAAATCAATTGAAGGAAATAGCATGTACAAGAAACATATTATTGGTGTATTAGTTTTGGTAAAATAGTAAGATACATTTCTAGATTTGTTATGCAGTAAAGGGTCAATAACATGTGGCTGCTTAAATTATTCATCGTCTATTTGAACGAATTGTAAACCATTTGTGTCAAACTACATCCCCATCTCAGCAGCTAAAAACAACATCTTCTAGCGTTATTGCTGAACATAAAACACAATCATCTTTTATCACAGCACATGCTCTCTTCATAGCTGACAAAGATGAAAACCTTGTTATTTTCCTTTTCAATAATCATAACTAACTCAACTTAGTAATGATCCCTGTTATTTTCTTCATTAACAATTTTATAATATAGCTGACAATGCTAGTGTTTGTTGTATGACGCGTATACTAACAGTTATTGCACATTTGGGCAATATTGACATAAGCTTTGTAAGCGGTTATTACCAATTCGGCGGCGTTGTATTTGGAAGACACCTGTATGGTTCCAGATTCGAGATGCCAGACAAATAATTGAACGGACATATAATTTTGGCTAAGAAATGATGTTGATTGTTGTTTCTAACATGAAAATAGTACCTGTTTCAAAGTACATTTACCATGAAACAATCACACAGTCGACGAGTGAGCAATTGTTCGACCCACAGCTTAGGACACCAACCAATTCTTACTCGCTCCAGTAGCCCCTACGATATTTAGCTCCGCCATTCGATATTGACGCACTTGAGTGACAATATTGCGCCTACAAGAAGTGTTGTCCTTCAGATGGTATCAGTAGATGACGGAATAATAACATGTCCATTAGACCAAGTAATTCCCTACATCTACTACCGATTACAGTCATATTACAGTCTGTAATCAACTTTGTATGATATTTCTTGATGCCTGATAATTCTTTGATGACCTTGATTTTAATGATGATTTGAGCAATCTGATTCACCTCCTTCGAAACTTTTTTTTGTTTAATTTGCCTCATAATAGTACATCACAGACATGGAATGCTCGTCCATATTAGATTGTATTGATAATTGTTTGTACTCGTTGGCATAATATGCGGAAAAAAGGCCATTCTCATTGACGTTATCTGGACAATCGCTGATTGATAAATGGATTGATAGATGCCTTAGACTTTGAGCTGTGTACTACTATGCTTTGCAGAGCCGCTGTGTTTGCGTTTTAGCAAAGTCGTCAAAAATGACCAATTAACAACAGTCAGACAATGCTGGTTGAGAAACCTCCCACAGGTTGCCTACGTGTTGATGGGAGTAGGAAGTAAGCTGTTAAATATATTTCAATGACGTTTTTATCGGCAAATACACAAATTAGAATAACTGGAAGACGTAATGTAAGACACATGCAACATTTTGAAGTGGATTGCATGTTTCTATGAATGATTTCGTTTTCCTTTGACGAAATCTTGCATAAACACAAAACAAAGGTTGTTAGCTCAATTTTGTTTCTGCACTATACACTAAAAGGCATCATCAGTGATGCCTATCAAGCAAGTTTGCCATATCCTCTACCAAATGCTTGCCCTTATGTAAGCTATGTAAGCAAACAAGGTAGGGTAATATGGTCCCATTAACTGCTACCATTTACACTGGACTTGAATTGTAACAAACGCGAGAAGTAACCAAATACATTGCGTAATTATAAGTATGCCACCTACCGCATTTGTTCGAGATCAGGTTTACCATGTGCAAGACACGGTGACTTATTTATGTACATAACACCTCAACACATTAAACCATCCCTTAGTTAGATCCTTAATGGCATTGTGTGTTATCATGTTTGCTTTTGACGCACATGGTTCATATAAACCACTTACAATAATCGTGCTCTCTGATTCGCGTTTGCAAGTGCTGAGCCATGAGGTCACTAGCTTGATGATCCCAATCGCTGTTCTGATTTAATAATATTCCACGGGTAATGTAGATTAATGGACACATGTCCATTAGTAATAAACCTATTCACTGAGATCAGCCATCGGTCGTTTAGTGTAGCCCAGAGCCATGTTATACCAATACAACATTGGCAGAACACACATACTGATTTAAAATAGTTCTAACATACAGGTGACTACGAATATAATTATTGTTCATGTTATCTTTCCTCTGACGTTGCCACCAGTCACCTGGCGAATGATGCTAAAACGACGGGCTGTGATGTCACATGATTGTTAAGGTGCCGGTATTTCCAATTTTGCAATGTTAACCTTTGTAATGACAGCATCAGCAGTGATCTTCACAGTGTATTGATATGTATACTGATATCATGTCACCTCATGAAGCGTTTTTGCCCCCAATTATCTTACAACGCATATATACCACTCCTTGTTTTGATGCTCATTATATTGTTGGAAGGAAATATATTGGTACATTCCCTATTACTATATACCATATTGCCCAAGCCTGTCATAAAGTTATATGCATATCAGTCATTCATACCTAGTATAACATATTCAGACATAATCACGTGCGTTTAGAATAGTCAAAAGTGGACTTTTTGTGACCGGATATAAGATCAATCCTGAGCTTATGAACGTCAATATTGGCTGAGTATAAAAATTGAGTAGCACTAAAGTAAAGGTACCTTTATTTTCCTTTAAACAATATTATGGTGCTGCATAACTAAGGATTGTGAATTTATTATGTAGAATAGGTGGGGCTAATAATATAACATATTTTAGCAAAGATGTTTTAGGTTAAAGATGCACGATAAATTTGAATACATTGATTCATAATGAATTCGAAGGATGACTATAAGACCATTTACGATAACCCTGATTGCATAGACTTTTAACCATCTTTCCTTCTTTGGTAATATGAAGATTCTTATATGCTCCGGGGCTTGGCTTATGCTCCCCTTCGGTCGATTTTGGCGTAGACATAGATTAGGATGTACGTAGTGCATCCGAACATTATTAACCAATACCCAACCACAAATCATGATTATGGTCGCTGTATTATTTCTTTGCTTATGGAGTGATGCGAACAGATTATCCTTCCTTATGACGCGCGTCCCCTGTAATGTAGTAAGAGAGCTTATAGGCGTCACAGTAGGAATGCTCATGTTTCACGCGCAATTTATATGCTCATCAGTCACTCACGCCACAGCTCAATTGATTGTTTAGAAATAGCGTTCTACCTTATACTGATCGAGTCATGTGAGGAAATAGACGGCCTGCGGTAGTGTAGCAATTATTCGTGCCAGTGCTAAATGCAATATATAACCTATTTTTAATTGCTTCTTTCATATACCACTAAACCATGTGTTTACTTAAAACTGACATTCCGCTAAAACCTAGCTAGTGGAATGATATGATAACAAAATAACGTGATTACACAAAACAATTTATTCAGGCATTACATTATTCATCATATCAATAAATGTACTTAATAGGGGAGATGTGTTATGTTGCTGTTACCAAGCTTTTCTATAAAATATAATAGAGTTAAAATGTGAAAGTGCCTTGGTCTATAGTGACAAAACAAATATTTTAAGGATGTCAGCCATTAGCATCACAGTACCAGACATTGGGATCACGATTAAGGTTTGGCTGTTGATAAACAGTTTTGTATTACCATGCGACGCCGCGTGAAACATTCCAGCTCACTTAGAGGCAATTTATTGGAACCATTCTTAAATTATGAATGGATCAAGCCATCCAGGGAACATTTGGGTGTGAGACGGAAATTTATTGTAACCATAAATGCATTGTACACAAAACGTTTCAATTGTAAACTATGTTAGATAATGATAAATAAAGCATCGGTATTTACGTTCACTTTGCGGTCAAATGAAAGAGAAAACACCCATCTATTCGCAAATATCATGCTGTCATTAGTGTTTGCTAGGAGGACAACATTTTCCTGTCTAAACATCTGGGTTTGCTTACTTAGTTTTCTTGATTGTACTATTACTATTCCATAATTGGATAAAACATCGTCTTAGATATTATTAAATACATGTGAATTGAATCATAATGTCCATATATACTCTGTATAACAATCCCGTTGCACTGATATCAAGAGGCGTACATATGTGGCTCAAATAATGTTTTTTGGACATATTATGACCAAAACCTTTAAAGACACCGTATGTTAGTGAAACATGTCAGGTAATACGCTAACCATTTATACCTTAAAACACTGACTTAGGATACACTAATGTGATATATGAGAATATAATAGCTTCTCCGATACCGGTTGTACATGGTGACTTGTGCTTGTACTTGGTGTATTGGATGTATTGGCCAACAAATCAAAATGCCTAATCCGTCTATGTTCAATCTGTTATTATACCAGCGGTTCAAGAAATCACTTGACGAACAGTGGCACAACATCGCTTATGTTCTTCGTGTTGAATAAATGGGAAATACTGAATAACGTATTACTAAGTATCAGGCATGGCCCTAAATAATCTTGCAATCATGAACATAATGGATATTATTGTACCTATAACCGACCACAATAAACCCAGGTTACGCTTACCGCACAATCTATACGACAGAATACCACACCTTTCAGACTGCCCACTTCCCTGTTATTCGTTGTGCATCAAAGTTTGGCTTGCCATAGTTGTGGTTATGAGATGTTTCCGGTTTTGTTTTGTCATAATGTCTATTTCCCTAAAATATAACCGATTAAGCACGCCATACTTGTGATTAGATATCTCTCGTTTTGGCCTGATGACGAAATAAAGCGGACCATACATACCAGCACGCCGACGGACTGATCGACAGGTATGTAAAATAATGTTTGTGTGAGTGTGCGAATCTGCGCTTGTGGGTGTGCGTGTGTGTGTGTGCTTTTGTGTCAGTGTGTATGCGCGTGTGTGTATGTGTGTGTGTGCGTCTGTGTATGCATCTGTGCTTGCGTGTGTACGTGTGTGCGCGTGTGTGTATGTGTGTGTGCGTGCGAGCGTACGTGCATGCGTTGGTGTGTGCGTGCGTGAGTATGACGGGGGTCAACAAGGGTTTGTCTTAAATCATATTTATTAGTTCACTACCGCGTGCATCATAGAGGAAGGGTACATATGCGGATGAAATTTTTTCTCCGTCACCAAAAGTTAATCTCTCAACAGTCATCCTGTCATCTTGCGTAATTTGCAGAGACAATAATAACAAAATCGGCATTCATATAATTCACCTTCATGAAGTTATTAGAAAGACCTTTATTGGGCTTAGTGACATTGAACGGCTAATAATACAACTATTGACAAAGTTCATTCGCCTTGAGCGAATCACAGAGCCGTACATTGTTGTAGCCACCAAATTTTCCTTCCATGTCGATTAGCGATTCCCTTACAATATTGTAGCTGATAATGTGAAACTACAATTCTATTACCCAGTATCAGCCGAGCATATGAATTAGGTGATTGCTGTTGGCGAATAAGACTGAACGATACGAGGTCGGTCCAGAATAACAAAACTTTCAAAACATGCGGTAGCAAAGCCGAAAATGATTTGGCATGGTTTCTAGTAATCAATATCGTGTTGCCTGCATGGCATCTTGCAAATTCATGCACATTGTCTATGATATTTAGCATCATTACAGAAACAAACAGAATTAATGCTATATACGTTATGGTAGAACAAGTCGAAGATAAGCCCTGTAACGGTAGCGTTGCAAAAGGGGATGGAAATCCTACCTAACTTGATTTTGATAACTGCATGCTGTCATTTTGACCCCTGATAATTGTGTTGTCTGTGCGTTGTGTTCAGATTAATGCGAAGATAGAACGAATGAATGCCGGCGATAATCCAAACATAGCACGACTGTCCACGAAGGCATATATGCCTTGCGTAAATCGAGCCTGTCATTCAGCATCATTAGGACCAGTCATTCAGCATCATTAGGACCTGTCATTCAGCATCATTCGAACCTGTCATTCAGCATCATTCGGATCTGTCATTCAGCATCATTCGGACCTGTCATTCAGCATCATTCGGACCTGTCATTCAGCATCATTCGAACCTGTCATTCCGCATCATTCGAACCTGTCATTGAGCATCATTCAGACGTAAAGATAAACTTAGGTAAAAATGATATGCAAGGTTTCACGCATGATCCCGGCTTGACAATTGACAGTCACACAAATGCATAATCATTTTCCGGGAATCTTTATATAAGTACCACGAAGGTTTTTATTTGGAAAAAACATATCAGAATGAACATCCAGTCTTTTTATTCCGCGAAGAAACCAGTGGTGGTAAACCCCTTGGTATGCACTGTCCCCTAATCCCTATTATTTGCAGCCATGTGTATGTGAATATGTGTGTATTTGTGTGTATGTTTATGAGTGTGTGTGTGTTTGTGTGTGTGTGTTTTTGCGTATTATTTTCAAATTTCAGGAACTAATGGATATGTTATTAGATCAATAGCCCTGCATCTCAGATTGTTTTATTTTTTAGCGCTTAACATGCTACTTAAGCACAGGTGTTTGCATAAATAATGGAGAGGAGGGCCCGACGATGCATCAACTTGCAATACAGAGCTATGTAGCACGGGACTGGTTTTGCTACTGCGCTTTCTCGGTGTACTATGCGGCCTTTTGGTATTTGGAAAATGGCAATGCCACTATGCAAACTTTCCCGCTCTGCAACAATCACATACACAGACACAGACACAGACACAGACACAGACACAGACACACACACACACACACACACACACACACACACACACACACACACACACACACACACACACACACACACACACACACACACACACACACACACACATAAAGGTATATTTACAAGCATGTCAACATTTTTTCACACAAACGCATATGAGCACTCATTTTCATTTACACAGTTTCACATATTTGCCTCACCCGTGGTGGTGTATAAGTGGGTCACGATTTGCAGTGCTTCATAAGTGAAATACCCATTTAGAATGGTACGGAATCGATAAGTAACAGAAAGCATGTAAGATTCCTCCTCTGTACCAACACACGTTGGTATATTCAGTATCCATTATCAGTGATCATAATCAATAGTTTATGTCAAAACATGTTACTTCCACCAGTTACGAGATTCAGTTTGATATGAAGATTGCATTAAACCAGTTGTGTTGCTGCTAAATTGTTTTTAGCTCAGAATAATGAATGTGGACTGCGAAACGCCCGTCGCATGCTTGATGTTGTAAGGCCGTCAGAACACACACAATCATTTCAATATTGTCATAATTAACACTTCAAAGGATGTGATGGAAATATGTTCACAACCTTTTAAGGTCCCCAAACCTGATATTCCTGTTAGCTAAACCAATGATATGTAGTTCAGCGTCTATCTTCCATCAGCAGCAAAATGTATGCTTAGCTTAGATAAATAAGTTACGAGTTCATTTGTTCAGATTGTTTCTGCTATCCTTTATAATGATTTAGCATTCCCCAAATCATGCTTGAGAGAGGCTTATTTTCGAACTCGTCAAGGTAATTTATCGCCGTTCCCGCTAAATCGAATTAGCAAAATTATTGTTCGGGCAGAACCTATATTATGATATATAGAATTGTTCTATTAACAATTTACAGAAAGTAATCTAAAGATTATAAGAAGAAATTCAGAGCTAATGAATAACACTCTTAATCTTTTGCAATATCACACAGAACCATTTATATCTCTGCGGCAGTGTTAGAAATGCGATAAGGCGTCTAGTGGTGCCGGAGGAGTCAACACATTGCAATGCCTTGTATACATTTGTCACCGCGACAACACCATATGCAATAACATTCGACCTCAAAAAAATATATATTTGTGAACATTATCCAATTCATACCCAAATCAGTTGAGTACAAGCAAAGTTATACTTATCAAACTACTCCCACCTCAAAAGCATCCAGCTCTAAACCATCTAAGCTAAATAAGAATCATTATAATGGCTGTTACTCATTTCGATCTATGATTGATTGCCCGTCAGATTGTGCAGATCGCATTACACCGAAGTCATAAGCTGCATTAGAAATAATGCTATATATCTTGACGTGATCACCAGGGAGAGCACCGGTTAACTTCATGCTGTATAACTGAACACCAAATGGTAGAGCAGCGAGTATATATGCCGTGAATGGTGGAACGTCGTGTTTGGCACAAAATATTATGACTGCGAGTCCTACTACATAGCATTATGGCGTGGTTCATCGTTTAATGAATATTTTCCATTGTAATTCTTTTTCTGTTAGCATCATCATCAATGCAATATCTACTATCTTGTTAGCTTTAACGTTTTGCTTCCAGTAGAAGAAAGATTTTTGCCACACGCCACTGGGAGGTACTAGAACAATAGAACAAAACCTGATGGTAAAAAAATTAACTGTAATGTCATATCAATACATCTCTTTGATGCAAAACTCACAAAAGATATGCATACAATTCTAGCTTTCGCATCTATTTACCAACCCTTTATCATTCTCATGGTACTTGGTATTAAGTAGTATCTATGCGTTTGTAATTATGGTTTGGCCGTTGATAAACCGCATGGTGTTGATAAAAACCACGCGAAGCTGCATGAGACATAGCGGTTCACTTGGAGGCCGCTCATTTGAACCTTTTTTCCATCATGATAGGATAATGCCTTCTAGTGACTACCTTGGTGTCAGTAGAATATGGTTACCATGACTGCATCGTGCACAAATAGTTATCATAGTATTTCTATTATGATTATGTTAGGAGAGCAACTAATAACAAATTATCAAGTACAGTCACCTCGCGGTCAAATAAATGACAAAGAACGCATCTTTTTTCAAATATTCTACTGTAACTTTCATTTTCCCTTCTTACAAGCTCCCGAAGGCGTCTAAGTTAGCTTATCTATGTGATTCCATTGCAATATAACAATCATAATTTGATAAAACACCGTTATAGATATTATTTACTCCTGTCAACATGATAACTAAATGATGATGTAGATATCTGATATCAGAAAATAATGTCAAATATGCCTTTAAACAGCCACCGGGAGTCTTTAGCCCATGCCGGATGATGAACACCATCGTTTAGACAAAGTATTACCAATAGCCATATTGACATCCTGTCGTCAGGTGATACACTTGCCATTGATGCAGTCAATATATTTTAATATACCTACATAGCATACACTTCCTCCGATACCTGTTTGGAACATATTTTTTTCTAGCAGGGTTATTAAGCTCATTTGGTAATAGGCTACGAAGTCTCGTTCTCTGACTGAGCGATAATAGCGAAAGTATTGCGCAATAAAGCTTTACTGGATTCCCCTGATTTTCGCTCACTTGAGGCGTAGAAGTATATTCACGATGGCTCTTTACATCACGTTCTGGTCGAATTACACAGCAAACAAAGCTAAACTGCGGCACAAAAGTGAAAATGCGGTAGAAAGTTTTCGTTTGACAAGGAAAGTAAACACGTCGAGGGAGTCGTTCAGTCTTTGTGTTACAAAGTTACAAAGTTAAGGTTTGTTTTTGTCGTTCACTTTTTCTATAGTCGATAGATAGGTAAAAATTACTGTTGTTGATCGGTATGAAGATAAATATAAGAGTAAGCAACGTCACATGATCTGATGTATCTTGGAAAAAGTAAAACATTGCCACCTATTCCCTACACACTACATGCCTCACCCTCCACCCCAGGCAATCCACAATTCCACTTTGTCATCCGGGGGCTCTTTTTCTCGAAGTTAGGGGGTTTGTGAGAATTGAATTATTGACCCCCAGAAATCGCCTTTCCACTCCCCCTCCACATCACTATATCTACTGGATTTTGCTTTCCAGATTGAACTCAATGATGCATATGGGGTTGATTGCACATGTGAATGTCCAATGGGGCATTTTCAGTGTCACCGTGTGGCAGCGGCACTTCCGTATGGGTAAATACATTGCATAATAACAGTATGATTATGCAAAAAACGAAAAAAATTAATAAATACTTGTATCATATAGTATACTATTGTATTTGCTATACACTTACTTCTTTTAATTGCAAAGAAAACAATAGGTAATTACAGCAGAAAACAAGAATTTATGCATCTACTAGTATGAAATATGAACAAGATGATATTAACATATATGACACGGATTTAAAATTATTCTCTATTTTATACAAGAAAGACCAATAATGTTATTTGACTTCAGTAATTTAATATAAGTGCTATTATGGATGATGACAGGCAGTTCTTTTATAAAGAGCTGTCCAAGCTTGACATATTCACTGGTCCTAGTTTCAGAAATTAGTTCTTATTATTAACATTAAGTGTTATGTTTATAAATCTACTAATGTTACGCATTGAAAAGTATATTTAGCTGTTATAGTTATGTTTTTGTTGCATAGCAAACAGATTTCTTTACAGTTGTTCATACCATATTCACATGGGGGAGTTGTGTTGTAAGGGTGGCCACGCCCTTATATGTTACATTGTTTGTAGTTATTTTAATCCATATAGTTATAAAGGGTTTACAAATGAAAGTCATCTTTTGGGTCATCCTTGAGATGTAAATAAGTTGATGCCATGTATTTATCATGTGCTTATTGCAGTTCAATAATAAATCTATCTATCTATCAATAAACAAAGTTATTCAAAGAAAGAAATAATATGTCAGGCAAAACATTAATCTAATAGATCTTCAGATTATTGAACATCCAAAAATGTTAATCAGAATTGTGCATATATTATTTGAAAAGTGTATAAAATTTATTATTTTTTCATTAATATTAAGTCAATATCAACAGAATAATCATATTCTGGGAATTTACCACAAATGTGGTATTATTTATCTTTTAGACAGCAATGCACTGGATCTTATCTCCTGAGCCAAGTGATGATACGCATCCTGTTCCTGTTGTAGAAAACCTCAGACTGAGTGAGGACTTTCTCGCAGCAGAGAATAGAACAATGTACCTAAGGGAAAAACTAGCCTTCAGATGCGATTGAGCTGGCTGCTAAGCTGACAACAGGACAAAGGGAGAACCAAATGTGGTCTACTGCGCGGAAGATGAGACTGCCTGCTTCAAACTTTGGTGTCATAAAACATTTTTTTGATAACTAATAGGTTTTTATACTGACTGCATTTTTTACTTATTGTACTAAATTGTATATGGTTTATGATTTACAATCAGTATTTTTACCTTAAATTTAATCTGTTAATTTTGACATTTGAGCAACCCCAGAAACTCACAGAGACTGATTAAAGTACACATGAAGTTTATTTTATTTATCGCATCAGATTTACTGCATCACTGAAGAAAAGACTGTACTCCAGCTACAACCTCGAGGCAATGCGAAGTTTTTCCTGGGTAAAAAAATCATGAGAAATCAGCAAAAGAAGTGTATGCATCTCATGGTGGCATAAATCTGGAGATTGGTACTAATTTTGATATAAGTACATATATTAAGTCAGGACAATCATGTTTAGACTAAGTTCTGCAGAGATTTATTGTCTAGACATTACAGGCCAAAGTTATTTTGGACATATTCTTTTCATATTTGGTACAATTGCATGATTCATTCCGATCTATATGGTCAAGGTATGTCATGAAAATTAAACCAAAGAAATGGTTTCTGTGAGATGTTTAATGGGTTTTCGGGGTACACCCTACAGTCATGGAAAAATGAATATTTAGCAGTTTTATGAATGTACATGAAGTCCTTCTGATGAAGAGTTTTGCTTTGATTATTTATATAAATTTTGCATTTATCAGGGATATGGCTCCATCAGAGCGGTGTACTCGGTGCTTCTCCAGACAGGATTGTGGTGAAAGCTCCATCAGTTGCAGTCCACCAACAACATACAGGTGTGCAGAACAAGCAGCACCAGAATTTCTTGAAATCAAATGCCCTTTCTCAGCAAGGGACCTAACAGTGGAAGAAGCTGCAAAACAAAAATCAAGAATTTTTTCCTAGGTAAGAAAACAAGTAAAATTTATTCTATTATCTGTGTTACTTTATGTAGGCTTTCTTAAAAATGCATGTTTTTTTCGTTTTTTTCCCCCAGAGGCTGACGAGGGCACTATGAAGCTGAATTAAGCCCACGATAATTTACCATCCAATACAAGGACAACTGCACATACTAAATAAAGATGTTTGTAATCTAGTTGTATAGACAACCAAAGATACTCAAATCATAAGGATTATAAGAGACCCCTCTTGGTCGTGTAATCCTTACAAGATGATAGACTTTATGAGTTTATCATTTGTAGACATTGCTTCGGATAACAAACCTGGCAGAACAATACAAGTATTTAATGTTATATGCACCATATGGTTCACACAAACAAAATGAATAAAGCAGTAAAACAATGAAGTTATGTGGAATCTATTGACAAGTGTCAGCATCGGCTATTTCTGATAGCAGTGGACTTTGAAGATCCACAAACGAACAACATAGCGGAAATACTTGCGTTGAATAGTGGCGTAAGCTCGATGAACATCATCTAAAATTGCACATTTTTGTATACGTTCGTTAGCACGCTCCACATGGATTCGAGCTCGAGCAATGTTGGTGCACAGTTGAAAATCTTCTCTTGTGCACTTCGCCTTGTTTTGTAGAAATGGTTTAATATTGATATTTACACCTGATGGCAGTAAGCGATGAATGGTGAAGCCCTTGTCAGCGAGGATGAGGTCACCTGGTTTTAGGCTGTCCAAGATCCCGCATTGCTCTTCTATGGCAACGTCTGACTTGGATCCAGGGTACAGATCACTTGCGGAAATGATGGCACCATTTGGGGCTTCACACGTGACAGCCTTCACGGTATGTTAGCTTTTGTAGTTGCTGTAAATGGTTACCTGTTCATTAAGACGTTGAGGAATATCCTGGGTGATTTCCGTCGCATCCACGACCAGCCTGGCACTGCCAAATTCATCGAAGGACTTGAGCATTGAACCCTTGCATTTCTTCTGCGATTGAACGGGATGTTGGATGCAGCCAGTGAGCATATACTCATGAAGTGTAACAATAAAGGTTTTAACAGTTGTTGCAACTGCCTCTCGACTTGTACAAAATCTAGTAGCAAGATCGTCAATCCTGAGGTTGAGACGGAGCTTAATTAACGTCATAAGTAGTTGATCGTCAATGCTTATAGTTTGGACCTTCCATCCCGAGAAGTATTGTATGTCGAAGAGCTTTAGATATTTGATGATGATTTCAAATATGTCAAAACTGAAATAAGTGAAGAGAAGCATCAAAAATTCAAAAAAACAATATCTGAATGAACACCTTAATTTATAAACAATGTAACAAATATATGACTACGCCATGTTTGTAAGTCAGTCACTTTAAAGACCCCAAAAACGGTTCAGTTCAATATGAAACCCTTGATGGTGTCATACAATTACTTCAAGCTTATGGTACAGGTTGTGCATTGTCAAATTGTGACATAGAAGAAGCATTCCGTATTATACAAGTAAAGGCCCAAAGCATGACACCCTCACAAGTTTCCTTGCCATGTGCAAAAGTTTTTGTATTCCGATCAAGCAGGGAACAGCTGTCTTTCACTGCGCAACATTAATAGCTTGCTGAGTGGTACAACCAGGTCGTGCCTTCTTCCGCAGGACAATCGATTTGGCTGTAAAGGCAAATAAACCTCACCACAAAATTAGGCTTTATTTCCAGTCAGTAGCAGACATGCAAGCGTGGCTAGATTTTCTTGCCCTTTATAACGGGATATCCTTGTTCGTCGAAGATTCTTGGACTCGTTGGGAAGATCTCAAACCCTTCCGGACGTAGCTGGTTCTCTGGGTTTTGCTGCTGTATGTGAAACACATTGGTTTGCCGGAAAATGGCCATCCTCCTGGGACAAATACAATATTACCCTAAAGGATCTTTTCCCAAAGATTCTGTTAAAAACCGAAAATACAGCAGTTGTTGCTATAATAAACAAACAGACCTCGAAAGACCCAACCATAATGATTTTGATGCGTCAGCTGGTGGTGGTTGTTGCCCTCAAGTTCAATATAAAGTATTAACTGTATAACGAGTCACAGCCACACCATGTACCCGGCCTATACTGCCCAAAACACTCCTTAGATTTTATCGTTGCTTATGCAGTAGTCAATGAGAACTTTGAAATGCTTTTGACCAGTAACGAGACAGAGTATTGTGACAACATGTTTTCTCATGCTGACATTGCCAAACAGGCTTGAGTTGCTATTATGTGAACTTGTCCAAGTAGGTTCATTGCTCTTTTTATTTGCTTCCGGACTCCTTAAAGTAAATATATATTTATATATATAAATATATTTATAAATGATGGACTGAGCCGTCGGCTTTGATGGATCTCCTTCCTTGCTGCCTCCTAGTGATGATGAGGATGAATGTGTCTACGATGACTGTCGAGGCCGATCCTAGACCGACATCTCCTCTGGCAGTCAGGGCAGACAAAGTCGTCGTCTGGTGACGTTAGGTTCACTGCCGCTGAGTGCTGTGCTCTCCTCCGCTCTTCCTCTGGTCAGTGCGGTGTTGCTCGAAGCACGTCAGGCCGTCGTGGCAGGTCTTTCGACACAAAGATCTGTTTCTGGTGTGTCTTTCCCAGGTGGCAGAGCCGATGTTACAGGGGTTCAGCGTCGCTGGACGTCTTTGTACCTCTTGTAGCGGCCGCCCTGGGGGCGGCGGCCATCCTCCAGCTCGCCGTAGAATAGAGCCTTTGGTATTCTATTGCTTTCCATACGCCAACCTTTGTGCGGAGCTAGATGCCACGATCCGACCACAGCTAATGCTGTAGACGTCCAAAGTTGGCACTGGCTTTACCGATGCGTGATGTTATTTCGTCGTCAATCCTGGTGTTCTGCGAGATCAGGCCTCCCAGGTAGCAGAACTTGTCCACAACTTTTAGCTGCTAGTCTCCAATCGTGATAACAGGGTTCCGGGGGGGGTGTTCCGGGTCGGGGCTGGAATAGCGCTTCCGTCTTCTTTATATTGATGGTCAACCCATAGCAGGAAGCGGCTCCCAAGAAGTTGTCGACAGCGCTTTGCAGGTCATCCTCGGTGTGGGCCATGAGTACGCAGTCGTCAGCAAAGAGAAGCTCCAGCAGCAGCAGGAACAACACCTTGGTCCCCGCCTTCAACCGCTGGAGGTTGAAAATACCACCGTCACTTTTGAACCGGATGATGATGCCCTTGTTGCCGTTCTTAAAGGCGTCTTGGAGCATTGCAGAGAAGACGATAATAAACAGGGACGGAGCCATAACACAACCCTGTTTGTACCGTTCGACACTGGGAAAGGTTTTGAGGTGTTTCCTTGGTCCTGAACGCGTGCCATCATGTCGTCGTGGAAGGATCGGATGATGTTGACGATCTTTACTCGGCAGCCAGACTTGTACAGAACCCTCCACAGGCCTTCCCGGCTTACAGAATCGAAGGCCTTTGTGAGATCTATGAACACCATGTAAATGTCTCGAATTTGCTCCCTGCACTTTTCCTGAACTTGTCTGGCACCAAACATCATGTCGGTGGTTCCCGGAAGCCGCACTGACTCTCCGGTGCGAGGCGGTCCATATGCCTGCTTAGGCGGTTGATGATCACCCGTACGAGGATCTTGTCTGCAATGCACAGTTGGGATTATGCCGCGGTAGTTGTCACCGGCGATCTCATTTGTTCTTGTAGAGATGGATGATGGTGGCATCCTTGAAGTCTTAGGGAACTGCTTCCTCTACCCAGATTATCCTGAAAAGCCTCGTCAGTTCCGCAACCATAGTGTTTCCACCGTCATCTCTTGGTGCTTTTCCACTCGACATTTGCTTGATTGCATGTGTTGTTTCAGCAACTGTTGGGACGATGTTGAGGTCGTCGATCACGGGACGCTGAGGAACATTAGCGACGGCGTCGTCTGAGATCGTCAAGCAACGATTCAGCAGCTGGTCGAAGTGCTGTGTCCATCTTTTAGTGATCAGCTGTGGCTCCTCGATCAATGACTGGCCCTCTAGGTCGAACAGAGGGCTAGCTCCTCTCGACTGTGGTCCGTAGACTGCCTTGAGGCCCACAAAGAACGTCTTCATGTCAATTGCATCGGCGGCTGCTTGCAATTCCTCTGTCCTTTCTATTCACCACTTATTCTTCATGTCACGCAGCTTAGCTTGGGCCAGCTGCTTTACCTGGTGGTAACGTCCCTTCTTTGATTGCGACGTTATCTCGTTCGCGTAATCAGTATGGGCGGTGTGGAGACGAGCGAGCAGCGGTTTCACTTCATCATCGCTTTTGTCGAACCAGTCCTTGTGTTTGCGACCTGCGAGGCCAACTGCATCCACAGCAGCCTGGTACACTTTCCTTTGGAGATGAACCCAGTGGCTCGTCGCGTACACATGATCAGTAGTGCCTAAGTCGAGGAGTGCTATCGACATCGTATTGCATAGTCTTGTCCTCACTCTCGCGGAAGAGAGATTGGCGACGTTAAGCTTTTCACTCTCATGATGCGTTGGCGCAGAGATTTCGTCTTGAAGATGAATGAGACTTTGCTGCGTAGCAGGGCGTGGTTCGAAAGACAAGTCGTGGTTCTGGTTGACGTCGTGCCAGTCTCATTGGCGGATAATGATAAAGTCTGCCTGTTGCAAGTGGCCAGATCGCGAGTGCATCCATGTTGTTTTGAAGCTGTCCTTCTGTTGGAATAGGGTGTTGGTGATGACCAGCTGCTTTTCTGCACATAGTGACAAACGGAGGGTGCCGCTCGAATTTTCCTCAACCAACTCCGTGGTGACCGACAACTTTATTCCAGGCAGTGTGCATTGAAGTCACCAAGCAGGAGCAGTTTTTCAGAGGATGTAGTGGCGTCAATAAGGTGACTAAGAGCCTCATAGAACTCCTCCTTTGTCCTGTCCGAGTATGTCAAAGTCGGGTCATATGAACTGATGACGGTGACAAAGCCATTCTCCATCTTTAGACGCATCATCATGAGCCTGTCGCTGATTCCTTGGCGTAATTTGTCCAGCTGCTTCACGTGTTTGGTTTGAATAGCAAAGCCAACTTTGGCTTGCCTGGGTTGGTCCTCTTGGTGGCCACTCCAGAAAAATATGTAGCCGGAGCCACATTCCTCAACCTGAGATGATCATAGTTTATAAATATATATATATATATATATATATATATATATATATATATATATATATATATAGAGAGAGAGAGAGAGAGAGAGAGAAGAAAAGCGATGAGCCTACGCATTCTTTCTTCTTCCGTAGAGCACATAATCTTGACATTGACCCGCTTGCGGAGGTTCTCCATGGTCTTGCCGAACACAGAGTTGTTCATAAGCTTATACAGGTCCTTCTCAAAGTCTCCGGTGGCCACCTTTCGCAGATCCGTATTCATCCGAATGTAAGGCTCCATCCAGGGGCTCTGGTCAAAGACAAGTGCATGATGGATCTTGGTAAGTCTCATCCCCAAAGACAGATACAGCTTGAGGTTCCTGTAGTGCACCACATACTTCTCCTTATTCTGCAGGTTGGGTACCAGCTTTTCAACCTCGCCCAAGGTGCCATCCAACTCGCCCAGGAGTTTCTTCTGATAGTTCGACAACCAGTTGTTCTCTACAAGAAGCCGTTCCGGAGCCAGCGGGTAGTCGTTTTGCTCGTCATGAAGTGCAGTAGGATACTCCAAGTCAACCTTAAGTATGTATCCAGTTTTGGCATCATCTGGGTGGTCCTGTATCTGTAGATCCTCTGGCCGAGCCACCCACTCAATACCCGCAGTTGGGAAAGGCTGACTCATAGCCCACCCATACAAATTGTTAGCATCAAGGAACTGGATGTAGCTCGTTGGTTTATCCCGGACAAAGTCATCCACAAGCGGGATATTGGCCTTAGCGTGGCGGCACGACACCATGCTTATACCACCGCATAGACCTTTCTCAATGAACAGGTGCTTGTCATAGTCGGTGAGTAGCTCGAGTTCCACGCCTGTGCTCTTAAGCAAAGCATCCTATGACAAACCGGGGCTGGTATAGTAGTGGGCCGGATCCAACCCAACCATGTCTTGCGGAACACCTCAAACACATCTGCCAAGAGCAGTACATCTGTCCGCAGGTACAGGTCATGGTAGTCACCCATGTTCTTACACCCGAACACGCTCCAGAACTTCTGTGCATGGGCATAGTCTACAGAATTTATACCTTCCTCAGAGACCTTGCTGTAGAACTCCTGGATCGGCGGCAGAGGGTAATCAAACTTATCCCAGCCGTCCATGAACTCATAGAGGAAGACTCCCTTGCGCAACAGCAACCACCGCTTCATCTGGTCTGGCTCATATTCCGCCGTCACAGCTAAGGCATCTGGGTTGTTAGCAGACACCAGCTTATCAAGCGAGGTCAGAGGGAACTGTTCCCTGTCAATGAAGCGCAACTGTTCAAGCTCCATGTTGTTGGGGATACAGTTGATGTTCCCCTCCACTTTGCTTATACCCTGCATCAAGAGATGGTAGTCAAAGCCCCACAGGTTATAGAACACCACAGGGATGGGTGTTGTCTTGGGACTCAGCCGAAGTTTCAGGTTACACACGTTATGGGCTGGCCCTCTGTAGATGCCTGTTATATGGCAGTGATCGCGGACCCAGCCCAGTTTTTTCTTGCACACATGACAGTGGGTTGCAGCCTTATGTGTCCTTCTATCTTCCCGAGTCATCCGCAAAGGGACAGGCTTTGACAGAACTGCTTTGATCTTTTGCTCCTCCTGCTGCAGAGCCTGTAAGAACTTCTCCGCAGCATCACTTTCTCTGTAAACCACAGGGGGTTCGGTCTTACCGTCACACCAAACAACCACATAACCATAGCAACAACCTTGGTGTTCCTGCGTTCTCTGCGTGTTGCTTTTACCAGGATTAAGCACAGGACCCGGCAGCTTCACTGTGAGCGCCTCAACATCAGTATAGATGACGTAGGGTGCAGCAAGCTGTTTCTGCCAGTTCTGGAAGGATAATATGTTCTTCCCTTCCTCGGGCATATCCAATCGCACAGTAGTTTGCCTTATCCCCATGCACTCAGGCTTGTGCGCCAGAAGCCAACCCTGTGTGGTATTTCCATGCAGACATAGATCACAGAAGCTATGTTTGGTCTGGTCATACAGCAAGCGGTTCAGGTCTTTGATTTGCTTGTAATGAAACTTGCCGTCCTTCTCAATCCACATGAGGTTTATACGAGTAGCAGAGTGCTTACTGATGCGGTGTACAATAGTGGTCTTCCCATCCCAGCCAAAAACATTCAAGGCTAGGTTAGCATGCTTTTCTATCTTCTCAACATGCGACACCGGTGTAGGATATTCTACACCTGCACCCTCCAGCAGATCCAAAAGCCACTGAATGTTGTATTTTGATGGTCGCTGTGGGTCCTTGGCAAAACCAGGTGCAGAGCGGCTACAATAGCCCATAGAATGCAGAAGTCGTCCCAGTTCTTTACGTTTATGATGGCCTGCTTAGCCGCCAGCGCAGCTTGAAGTCGCAGGTAGGAGCCACCCTTCAACGGTTGGTAGTTGGCAATATCAATCCACAGAGTTGTGACCACCTCAAACTCCCAGCCAGAACCTTGGCTTGTCCACTTCTCTAACCGCTCTCGGATATTAACAACACTCTGGTCCAGCGCAACGTCCAGGTCTTCTGAGGAGAGAACCACCAGCTGCTTATTACGCAACACAGGCTCAACATCCTCAGTGCTGTCATCATAAGCGTGCTTAGAGAGTCTTACCTTAAGGGCAAACTGACACTTGATTCCACCTAGCTCTTCCAGCTCACCAGTCAAAACTTTATGCATCTTCCGATGCATGCCCTTAAAGAACATCTTAAGGTCCGAGCTAAGGGAGTGAGAATCAGGAACATTCATCACCCATCCACGCAAATAGTTTTTAACAGCCCACTTAGTCTTCTTGAAGGCAAGACGCACTGAGGGGACTGGGGACAGGGTTGCGGGGACTGGTCTGCATGAGGCAGCGACTGGTCTGCATGGGGCAGGGACTGGTCTGATTGGGGCAGCAGTGGAGACAGGGGTGCGAGCCACCCCACCCCTTAATCTAGCCAATATCTCCTTGTATGTACGGTCATATTCATTACGCACTTGGAGTGCTTTTAGTGCAACCTTAGAGCGTGGATAAGAAGGCTTAAAACCGTGAGTTAAAACATAATCGTTTTGGGCTTCATGTGCTCGCTGATTATGAGTCATGTTTACTATCCAGTTCCATTAGGCAGTCTACGGACCACAGTCGAGAGGAGCTAGCCCTCTGTTCGACAACGACTATAAAGCGAGCGGACTTTGACCTTGCTGACAGCGCCACAGGATTTCTATTTTTATTCAGTGGGCAATCCCCGTTCAGTGGCTCCAGTTGCAATCTGTTGTGAAGCATTTTTTTTCTTTTGACAAAGACGACTGTGGTTGACTATATCAAACCCACAATCCTATCTTATTATTTTTTATAGCCTTCTGACAACCCGTACAAAGAAGATTAACGACACCATGTTTTATCTTATATCTGTGTAAGTTACAAAACTCTTACGTACAGGGTTACAGGGGTCTTTCTTTCCAAGTAATATCCACGGCACTTATTGTCATATACTACCATTGCTATATCTATAGATCTCTAATGTCTAATTGGTAATACCATCTGGTGGCAACTGGGTATCGGACGGCACCACAAGCAGCTGATTCTTCACAAAACCACAGAGCGGTCCATCCAACAAATAGTAAAGTTCAGGCTTACCAGATTTAGTGACAGAGCTTCCAATCTGTAAACATTGAGTGACCACACAGGGTCAGTGGCTCGCCGGCGCTGGTAGAGGCAGCGAGCGCCAACACCAGAGGGAAGCTTTTGCTCTTTGACCTCCAGCGGGCACCCTGGTACGACTGCAGAGGGCTTTTGTGCAACTCGTTTTGCCTTTATAGCATCTTTAGTTTTTTTTTCCAGTCAAGCGGGTCACCTCATTATTTATCGCAGAGACAACAGCCTGTAGTCGAGAAACCCACTCAGTAGATCGTTTTCCAGTATCCTTTAACTCTACAGCATACTGGTGACCAAAGAGTCGCTCAGCCAGTGTTTGGTTAAAGCGTTCTACTATAGCCTGATCTCGATGGATATTCACACGGCCACGCCTGACTGATGTTCCATGTTTTGCTAGCTGCTGATTCACTGCTGTCATAAACTCCGGGGTCCACCTGAAGTAGTTTAGGCCAATGCAGCGGTCCTCGTTTGTTAATCCTTTCGAGTGCACCTGCGACCTCTTTAGCCTCTTTTGTAGACAATGGCTTAGCTGCTTTGTAGCGTGAGGCCACATCCACCACCGTTGGGGCATACTTGTAAGTCGGGCGCTTCACAACATCATGAGGAAGAAATAAGAGATCGGCTTGGTAAACCTCATTAGGGACAGGGGCATCAAACTTTGGCCTGGGTATGTGTTTTGGCACTGGCATGTAGATTTGCCATATAGCTTGCTTTGTTAGCCACCCCCTGGCAACTTCCTCAGAAACCCTCGCTTCTGTTGCAAGCTTCTTGATAGCTGTTATGCCTTTCCAGTAGCCATTAGGACTATAGTATATCTTCTGCATGCGACGATCCATACAAAGTAAATGCCTGAGTCTCCAAATGACCTACTTGGCAAGCCTGTATGCAAACAGCTCAGTCGCAGCCATACCCAGTATAATGATTACGTTCCGCGTCCACTTGGCTGCCTTGTAATTTAGAGAATAAAAAGTTGCTCCCAGAGAATGCAAATGCATTAACAAGAGCACCCCCCAACAAGTAACGTGAGTGTGGCCATTACCTCAGTATATCAACTGGTAAGATTCCTTGTTTAATTAACATATCCTTTGTTGCCATGGCTAGTGATACATCGGCAACAGCCATAACCAGATCCCATGGTGTGAAATCAAGACGTGTTACCCCACCACCCAGAGCCATCTTAGCAAGTTTGACATAACCTATTGAAATACCGGAAACAACTGCACTGTGGTACAGTGCGTTGACGAGCATTTTCCCATCAGTAATTGGTGTTGTCATCTTATTCCATATAAAAAGGATCCTTTAAATGAGCATCCTGAGGCTTTTGTGCCACAACCTGTTTAGGGTGTGAGGCTAGTTTCTGCCTGTCGCAATACAATGCGAGTCCAAACACCCCAACAACCAAAGGCGATATTGGCTCGACAGCTTCGTCTCTAGCATCTGTAAGCGCGGCCTTAGCCTCTCGGAGCTCTCTCAGAAGCTTATTTTGATTGGCTTTTCGAGCTGCAGCACCCTGTCGTCCTGCCGCAACCCTTTTAGCGTTTTTTGTAGTGGTCATTGACGTTATCTCCACCGGAGTTGTCTCCCCTTGATTCGTGTTCGTTTCTTCCATGTTTACTTATTAAATTTATTTGTCCAATTGACAGAGAAACTCTCATAGGGAAACGTCCGACAATGCCAAGTCTTTTGCAGCTATTGCTACACTGGGGTCTCGTTTACTCGTTGCTGCATAGGCCTTCTTCACCTCATCCCACTGCTGGTAGTCACGCATGCCTTGGGCATAGATTTGGTTGGAAATACCCTCAATGGTCACCTCAACTTTTGTAATCTTTGGGTTGTTCCGGGCGAATGAGGCATTGGCTGGGTCTTCAAAGAGCAGTAGGGTGCCCTTCATGCTGCGAGCAGGCACGTTCAGGTTGATGTTCCACAGTGCATCTCTTTTATTGTATACAAGCTTCCTGTGACGAAGAACATGGTCATACAGAATCGAGAACCGACCTGTGTACTGGGTGCGTATAATGCGGGCCAACACTGTTTGGGTAACTATGTCATACTCCAGCGAGATACCATCAATTTTGTAGCTGGCGTCGGTGTCGCCTGTTGCATGAATCATGTGATTGTAGTCGTTGAACGTGAGCTCGTATTCCAGTCTGTCATTAAGCGTGCTCTGGTAGAATGGCATGTGGCTCTAGAGCAGTTTAAAGTCAAGCGGAACGTAGAACCTGTTACCATAAACATCAGCTACGGACTTGTCCTCTTCCTCGGTCTCATACTTGTATCCTGCCCCCATTCGTATCTTAGTTGTGTTTCTGTCATCTGATGTGTCAATGCCCTGATACTGGAGGTCCTGTCTCTCCTGTGCAGTCCGCCACAAGTCGTGGTAACAGTGATACACATTGCTGTCATCATTAGACATGACCTCATTGCCAGAAATCTTGAATGTCATTTTCTTAATCACGGCGCATCCCAGGTTTTGCACAACGCTGCTGTTAACATCAGTTGAGGTCAGCGAGATTGTAAAGGCCAGCCGTGCTGTTCCTGGAACAATGACGTCGTCTGCTCATAGATTGGGGAAGCGAACCAGCTGTTGTTGGTTCTGGTCAATAGTGCTTGGATTGTTTGTACACTGTTGCACACCCTTTACCCCGAGCGGTTCGCGTATCCGGCGGTGTGGGTTTAGTTTGCGTTCGTAAATACTCGTCATGTTGAATGCTTAATTACAATTATATCTTTAACACACAGACATGGAGTTTGATAACCCAGCATACGAAGTTGTGGATTTGGGAGATGGTATTATTGAAGGGTAGAGGGATGAGGTACTCCCAGAGGCCTCTCTCCCAGAGGCCAATCTTGATAGAGGAGAGTTACGTTTTAAGAGAATTAGAAATTCTCGTACCAAAAAACCGCTGTCACTCAAAACAATAGGTAAAAATAAAGGGGGGGCTATGGTTGTTTGTGATGGTTTGGGGTTCACTGAATTGTCCCGACAAGCGGTGTAACAAAAGGAAGCAAAAGCCCTCCAAGGCGTTGACCAAGCAGCTGCTAAAGCTGCAGAGAATTTAGAAATGAGCGGCCCTGAAGCCATGACTGTAACAGGTGGCGAGGTAGAAACAAGCTTCATAGAGGGCGTTCATAACGCTATAGAGGACGTGGGTACACAGACAGATGGTCTGACATACCGAGAGCTTGCAGGGCTTGATAAGGCTATGCAGACACAGAGGGGCGAGTTGGTCAATAACTTATCCAGTATAAGTCAACTAGACATTGAAATTGGTAGTCGGGAAAGTAAAATGAGAATGCTGGAGGAGGATGGGAGGGGTGATAGTCGAGCATGGAAATTCCAAGCAAATGAGCTTGAAGGGCTGCAGGACCTGCAGCGTGTACTTGTTGAGGCTGCCTCAGTAAACCGTGAACGTCTGCGAACCCAAATTAACCGCATCAGGGAAACGATCAACAAACTTCATAACGAGGACACAACGCTAGCTGAGCGTGTACGCACCCTGTTCCGGGAGCAGGGCATAACAATCGCCTCCATCCTCACTGCGATTAGATTGGCAATCTCGACCCTGGTTGTTGCTTTTTTTCTGTGATGGTGGGGGAGTTATCCTCCTGATACTCCGTGACTTACTACCTAGCAAGCCAAAGCACAGCTAAGCCATAGCGATTCCGCCTACAATATGAGCGGTTATCTCATCCTCGTATGCCCCACACAGACCGGTCTCGGCCACGCTGACAGGGGCCGGCCCTGGAGATGGGACTCCCATATCTGTATCTGGCGGAGGGTCAAAGCTTCCTCTATCTGGAACCACCGGAACTTAGTTGACATCAGTATTGCTGTCCATCTGCTGTTCCACAGTTGCGATAGTAATCAGATTGTTGTACCCAGCAACGTTTCCAATGGCGAGGCTCATATCCGACGGAGCCATGTACAGGCCCGTTCCAAACACATAATCAACCTTTGAGGAGGCATTCTGGAGGACGTTCTGATACCGTTTAATGGAAGAAGGAATGTCCACTGGGGAGTTGATGGCATCCTCAACGTTGGCCTGAAATTGTTTTTGAGCATCAAAGCCAACACCTACTATCTATGAGTGTGTCTGCGCCTGAGCACTAAGAATGGCCCAGACATAGGTTCAAATTCTGTCGTTAATTCGCTAACGCCGGTCTGTGTAAAGCCCTCAGACATGTCCGGTATGAAGGTACTCCAGGCCTCGTCTGCTTCAGGTTCCTGTGCTAGATGTAGAACAGCACCCATTTTCTCGTGAAAGGATTGTAGGTTATTCGCGTGGGCAAAACTGGCTTTGTATCCTTTTCCGCCTCAAAGGCCATTTGTGTAGGGTCATAACGTACGCATCATGTGCATATAAGATACAAAGGCCACTAATAGCTACGGCTGCCTTCTGGTGCCAGTCTGTGTTTGTTTGAACACCAAAGTTAGTGCAGAGTCTCTCATATGCCCTTTTGTCATATGTATTGTTATAGGGGTCATAGGAATGGTCCTGAGGTAGAGGCGCTTGCAGTTCTGCTAATAGGCGATGCACTGTGTAATAAAGGTGAAAGGTGTAGAGAGCTTTCACGAGTGGAATCCCAGCTTAGTATCTATTAATGACTCGCCAAAAAATGGATAAAAGTGGCGGTACTATGGCTGCAGACCTTGAAATGTGAGATGATAAAATCGTTCAGTTGGGAGACCCAATATCTCCTAAAGATGCTGCTAATAAAAAGTATGTTGATGCACAACACAGACAGCATCGCAGGGACCTGAGAGAACCCATAAACTCCCAAACGGAACATCTCATTACTATTTGGGCAGAAGCAAGTGACCCCCTTCGGACAGGATATGAGTGGTCGTTTGGTCATGGGGCCAGGGGTCGAGACTCACGAGACTAAAGCTGTGGATATACCATGTTATCCAATGGTAGGATCATTCGTATGGGGTTGTCTTCGGGTGTTGGTGCTGATACTGGTCCTATAGCAGTCGTTCCTGTTATAAATGGAACGAACCAAGTGGTAGGAATAAGTAAGCCTGCTGACCAACGGGCTGTTGTAATATCTTTAGACCAGCCTCTACAGCTAGAACAAGGCAACGTTATTAACTTTTATACAACCACTCAAAACAGAGGGGCGACTTGGTCTGTAGCATCACTCCTAATTAAACTTGACTTATAGACTTATGTGCCTATAACGGTAGTATGAAACAACACCCGCCCATTCCTCCGCAGCCGTCTGTATGAGATTAGTCTCAAGAAGCAATACCTTGAGAGAGAAAACGAGTATTATGGTGCTATGTACAAAAAATATAGGCGTGCAATAAACTCAGTGGACGCGGTAGACACGGGCCTGGTTGCGGTGGGGATGTGTCATGGTGCGAGTGGTGTGGGTCTGGTGTCGGGGGTGGTTGCTGCCCCTATTGCCGCGGCGTTGGGGGCTGTGGGTGCCGCGTGTGGGCTGCTTGCGATTGCTGGAAAGGTCATCAGTCGGCGGCTGGCCATAAAGGTAAAGAAGCATGATCAGATCCGCGTTCTATCACAGAGCAAGTTAAATACTATTACGGACATCATTTCGGCGGCGCTTGAAGACGGGTATATCTCAGATGATGAGTTTAAGCTCGTTTCGGCCGAGATCATGAAATATAATCAAATGAAGAGTGACATTAAAGTAAAATGTTTGAAAGCGGCAAAATCGACCCCTAGACCTGCTAAGGTATGACCCGGACAGTCCATTTTAAGTGTGGGGGTTGCTAAATATAATGGAGGCGGCGATAAAATCTTTCTGCAACAATCATACTGGAGTCAAACAAAATACGGACCAGTGGGAGACCACGAGGAAGGGCTGCGTTGGAGGAAGTGACTACTCCGCCATCATAGGTACAAACTACTTCAGCAGCTATAGCAAGAAGCTGACTGAAAAACTAGCAACGAGGGTGTTCGCTTTAGCGCGCTCTGCCTCTGGGGTACGACTTTTGAGGAGGATGCAATTGCGGTATTGGAGAAGGTGTACGACACCAAGGTCTACGTACACAATATCTATATTCAGGGCGGCGCCACGGCCTACTCTCCAGATGGCTTTTGTGTGTACCCTTTCGGGCGGGCACAGGGGGTGACAGGGGTGGGGTGGATGCTGTCTGTCGGGGGCATCCTGAGGAGGTTGCGCTGCTCGAGATAAAGTTCCCCTACACTCGGAGTCCTGGGAGGGTGATTCCGAACATGTATAAACCTCAGGTTCTGTTGGGGTTGCATCACAGTCCTGTGGCGACCATCGGGGTGTTTGTTGACTGCATTTTCAGGTTGTGCTCTTTTGAGGACCTGGGGGTGGGGGGGGGCTGAGGCGTATAACCAGGTGTATCACAAGGATCGGAAGAAGTATAAGGAGATGGTGGGTTGGGGGTGGGCGTCGATTGAGGGCCTCGAAGACGACGAATATGGCGTGAACGGGGGGCTTTATAGTTGCCTGGACGTGGAACAGGAGCATCTCGGTCCTTGGCTTGGAGGACCGAGTGGGACCACGTAGAGGCCGACGGGGGCTTTCTACTGTTGGAAGCTCTTTACTATGAGATTGATAACCGCTCGTCCCGATCCCGACTTTATCGAGAAGAACCACGCTAAGGTTGCCCAGTTTATACAGGACCTCGACCGCATGAAAAATGGAACTTACAGCGACGGTCGCAAATATTTCTCACTCGATGACCTCTATGGTGACTAACTACTGGTGTGGCCCTGGACCATATGGGGCTGGAAGGGCTGGCCGACAATTTGGAAACTGCGCTCGTACCCCCAGTCTCTATACTATATATATATATATATATATATATATATATATATATATATATATATATATATATATATATATATATATATATATATATATATATATATATATATATATATATATATATATATATATATATATATATATATATATATATATATATATATATATATATATATACGTATGAATATATAAATATATATATAACGCAGCTGTTCAAAAGCTCCATCAATAACATGAGGTTATCGTTCTTTAACATAACGATCTATTTCCATAACATAGCGATCCCGCTCCATAACATAGCGATCCCGCTCCATAACATATGAGACCCATTCCTTTGAATTAATCTACTTGTTCGTAGATGAAAAATTCCGTATCATAGCAACAACTTGAACAACTTTCCCCATTTCAATCTATACCCGGCATATCCTACGCGCCATACAATTAAAGTATTCATTCCTTCATATTTTGACTTCGTCTTTGTAAACCAACGTATGTATGTGGCGGAGATCACATTCCATCTGAATGCAATCTAATGATCCCACCAGGAATGTATTTTTGACCTAGTGGATGATGATTAATTTGAGGCCGATCGCCCCATAGGAAATTCAAAAGAGATAATATATGTTACATAAATTACGCCGCCTCGGGTAAACGAACTTGTATTTATGCATTCTGAGGCATGCCATACACAAGGACACAGTGTGCGTATTTGGCCCCAGTCGCGGGTGACGACCGTTCCGTATTCACCGCGCGACTCGATACTGATCGTCTAGCATAGATTGCCCCTATGTATTTTGTCTTTAGATTTAGCCTTCGTCGGCCTTGACAACGCGCCTGTTTCTGGCAATATCGGGTCACAAAGCGACATTTTGTGAAAGACCACAGGAGCGCCGACGACCAAAACGCACACTGAAAATGGCAATGAAATCGTTGCACTTTGAAGCATTTATTGGAATTCTATCGTTTGTTGGGAGCTCCAAGGCTAACGACGGTAATGTTTGCGTGAGATTATGATCACAGAACAGCATTGACTGTGCGTTTCATGTTTTACAAACATTATTAGTCTTTAAAGACATTTGATTGCTGTGGTGTTGTATAATGTCTCTATTGTACACATGCATACATTCAGGCATTATAATGTTACTTATTCCTACTGTATCTTCATAACAGTGGCACATCTGAACACGTATATAATATACATATAAGTCACTGAGTAATAGAACACTGTACTAACCCTATCCCTTTTGCATTGCAGATTGTGACAAAATATCAGTGGAAGGTATTCTCCTTTCCCCTCGCTATAATGGAGAATACTCACGCTTTGACAACCTAAGCTGGTGTTCGCTCAGGACGTCCGGGAGGAGTCAACATGACGGAGGGAATAAGTTTATTCGGCATATTCATATATTCACTCCGTTCGGAAGAGGTAATTCACTGAAAAAATTACGGCTTCGGCATATGGGTTGAAATCATGTAATGAAAAGACTTATAACGTGATCATTATTGACCATTGTTTTTAAGTTTACAGAAGTACAGAATTCGGGGAAGAGGCGTTGATATGAAAACTCCGAAGGATGCAAGCGTATGGGAGGAATATGATGGCAAAGATTGGGTTCATAATAGAGATGTTGGGCTTATGTGCCAAGGTGTGTGTGTGTGTGTGTAAGTATGACCCATATGCCGAAAGGGTGAATTGTATAATATATAAACTTATTCCCTCCGTCATGTTGACTCCTCCCTGACGTCCTGAGCGAATGTATGTATGTATGTATGTATGTATGTATGTATGTATGTATGTATGTATGTATGTATGTATGTATGTATGTATGTATGTATGTATGTATGTATTTATGTATGTATGTATGTGTGATGTATGTATGTATGTATGTATGTATGTATGTATGTATGCATGTATGCATGTAAGTATGTATGTATGTAAGTATGTATGTATGTATGTAAGTAAGTAAGTATGCAGTTCTGTGACACATATGCGCATGTCATATATAGGTTGCGTATCATGTTTCAAAAAAGCTGTACATTCAATATCCAACAGTATATGATGCAAGCAATATCGTAGATCATTGTTGTTGAATTAATACATTAAGTTGCATAAATGCCTATGCTTGTTTCTGTAGGTTCTAGTCTGACTTTTGGGACTATTGTGGCCATGGCGGGGTTGATCGTGGCATTCTTCTCTGCAGTATGTTGCGCAAGTATGAAAAAATCGTCCTGTATGGCGGAGAGGAGAGTGAGTTTGCGCAATATCATCTGACAATGAACCCGTTCATGTTTCTCACACAAACTATGTAGATTTGTACTGTGGCAATATCATCTGATTGATATCAATTGAACGGAATCATATCGACTGTTGGCAGAGAACAAGTGCCATAACAACGACGCTTCAAACACAGACTGAATTAGAATTGATTGACGCGCCTCCAACATATGAGGAGGTTGTTTTTTAGTTCAAACTAACATTATGCGAATGAGTAGAGAATAGACCATGCTTTATCATTTTTTATAGCTGTGTTCTTCGTGAACATCCATAGCTATCGTGATGTGCTTGATTTTATCTTTTCATTTCAGGGACCATGTCTCGAATTAACTTGTAGCTAACTCCCTATTCACTCATTTACATAAGTAAGTTCTCTATTGCATTCAAAAATAACAATACCATCGCATGTATGTTAATAACGTTAACTCTAGGAAAAATTATCTCGTTTCTGCAATAACACTTGGATTGGAAATGTTTCCAACCTGGTCAAACAGACCTTTCTTTGTCTTCGTGTGTAGTCTTGGATTAGCAAGTTATTCAATTACTTATTATGCACGTGTGTTCGCGATACAGTGCGCGCACCATCCATTCTCAAGGTCTGTAAGGCTAAACTAGTAAATGAATCTCTTGTACAGATATTTAAAGAATCTCGTACATGGTGGGATACTTGATTGGCGTTCGCCATTGTGTCCTCGATTTGTTCACCCTTTTCTCGCGGCTTTCACAACCGCCTCAAAGAATAAGGCCCTAACAACATAACAACCAGCATGTAGCATAGTATTAGGTCCCCGATCCTTGACATATGAGTTCAACCTCATTTCATTAATCTACTACATCATAGCAACACATTTATTTTTTAACTAACTTTTCCCCTGGTGGTGCCTTCAATTTAAACCCGTACACGCCCTACCAATAAAGCCTTCCACTTAAAGACAATTCCTTATTTACTTTGGTACAATTAAGTAGGAATTACAATGGCGAAGGTCACTGCAATCTAAGTCATGTGATCGTGTTATAATGTCTAGTTTCTGTTCAAGATTACCTAAGAGTTCCGACGGCAATTGAAGCCAATTGATCGCGTTAGTAGTTAGGAGTTTGACCGACTCATTACGAGTTCAAGAGAAATGATAAAAATTTAAGTTGACGTACAAATCTAAATTTGTATTTTACGGCAAGCCATCAAAATCAAGGGCACGCAGTATGTGTGCTTGTCTCCAGTCAACCGTGACATCATTTCTATACGTATTCTCCCCCAGACTCACTTATAAACGTCCCGCATAGCTCGCCTTAATATATTTTTCTTCACATTGCGACTTCGTCGGCTTTAACAATGTATCTGTTCGCGGCGATATTGAGGTCATAGAGTGGCATTTATTGTGAAAGCCCTCGGGTACCTAAGTACAGATGAAGGAAAATGGCAATTGAAGCATTACATCTTGAGGCGTTTGTGGGAATACTTTCATTTATGGTATGTTCCACAGCTAGTTCAGGTAATCCTTATGACCCCAGTTACTGGCTTGATTGTTTTTCGTGTATTGTAGATACATAACAGTCTCTATTACATTCGATTGTTATGGTTGTTGTGCAATGCCTGCGTCGCACACGTGCATTATCTAAGGCATAATGGTATAAGGCTTACCTACTGCGCCAGATATATATTCAAACGAGCGTCACCTCTGATCTATCGTAGCCTTACGTCATTACGTTATGGAAAACCATTGATACCTTTTTACTTTGCAGATTGTGACATGCTCTCTGTTAAGGGGATTCTGCGTTTCCCTCACTATAACGGAGAGTACTCACACTTTGGCAACCTTAGCTGGTGTTCGCTCAGAATGTCATGGAGGAGTCAATTTGAGGGAGGGAATCAATTCATATATTATGCGACTCACCCTGTCGGCTTATGGGTCATAGGCGATTCATTCTGTTCGGAAGAGGTAGGAATGTAGAGCTGAAATCATGATTCTGGGATAATCAATTAATCACGCGGTAGTAATGTAGAGCTGAAATCATGATCTGGGATAATCAGTTAATCACGCGGTCAAGCTTCATTGTTAATACGAAAAAACCACAGTTTGTGGGAAGAATATAATGGCAACGATTGGGTTCAAAACTTAGATATAAGGTTGAAGTGCAAAGGTATGTACCTACAGATGAATGTGTGTATGTTCGTATCCATGTATGTATGTATGTATGTAGTGGGAAGTATGTATATGATGGCAACGTATTGGGTTCAAATGTATGTATGTATGTATGTATGTTGAAGTGTATGTAGTATGTATGTATGTATGTACAGTATGTATGTGTATGTATGTATGTATATGTATGTATGTATGTATGTATGTATGTATGTATGTATGTATGTAT
>CM067344.1:71682308-71692308 GCA_034190875.2 Urechis unicinctus | reverse complement strand
TCACTCCCTTGAGAATCGCACCTCGTCAGACATCCGGATCGAGTTCATCTTGGGGTGCCAAAATACTCCTTGAAGGCATACCCGCACTCATCTTTCATCTTTCCTTGGCACCTTCTTTTACGTTACTGAATCGGAAGGATCCTTATATCAAAGAGACATCTTCGGTCTCGATACACGTAGGATCTCCATAGGGCGCGAGTCCGTGTCTATGTATAGGCAGGCCAAGGTCGCACCATATCTTGACATCATTGTGCTATAATACATCAGGTGTTTTGTTAGAGATCAAGGGATACACATACCTAGTTGCACTAAACGATTCACTAAGCGGGTCTTTTGCATGAAAAGGGGGGGGGGGGCAGGTCATCATCGAATACTTTATGTCAAGCATAGCCGGGACTGACCACAAGCCTACGAATTTTTTTCAATGCCCATCTCCGCAAAACTTCGACACCCAGATGCCCAAGAACGAGGTTGCACTCGAATCGAAATCACAATGTATAGGTACGCCCAAGAGACCCCTAGTATACCCACCGCCAGCCATAGACACATGGTGCAAGAGACTGTAGGATTTCTTGCAGGACACAATCTTTTCGTGGTCTAGCCTCCCAAGGCCCATTGAGAAATCTGGCCGCCATATTGGATCGTTGTATGGTGCTAGCGAATCGGTCTTTGGGAGAAATATTTGTAGCATGGTATGCCCATACTGCAACACGCCGTAGAAATCCAAACCAGGCTCGAGACCAAGTACGACAAGAAGTGGGAGCAAACAATCCTATGGGCAGCAGCAGACTTCGGCTTTCGCAATTGTCCAATATTTCGAGTAGATATCTCCCATAGCAAAGAAGACCAAACAATCGTGTTTGTCCCACTCCGCTGCTAACCCAACAACTCCGCAGCAATCGGGAGAGCCGTGGAGCCAGTAGCCTCGATGCAGTGCTCCAGATCCCCTATACAGGAGTAGCGTCCACACGTAACCATCAAAAACGTATGGAGGAACTCCTGGACGCAAAAGACGCAGAGCTGTGGCGTGAAAAGACTCGAACATACCAAGAAGAGGAGAGGCTGCACTATGCAAAGCAACAGCAAGTCCGAGAACAGGAACTAAAAGAGCTACAAGACATAGTTTTGGCAAATATAGAGCGTCGAAAGATTCTTGCAGCTACGAAAGAAAAGGTTGTGGACAAGCTTTCGGAAGGGAAAACAACCCAACATGCTGGCTACAGTTGGGTAGTTCTGGGATATCGTTGCCGATGTGGGGAGGAAAAAACTGCAAGGATAGTACTAGAAGACGCCAACTAAAACGGCCATGTGGCCATAGTGTGGCCCACCAAGGCTCTAGGAAAGATTCTAGAGGTCTGCAAGGAGTATTTCGAAAACTCGGTAGACAGATTGGAGCGTGTGCTGTACTGGATATAACCTCAAGGACCGTTCTCCCTCGAAATCCGAATCCAGGCTATGAAGGCTAGGAACGATTTACAGTTCAATGCCCTTGTAAGTAATTAATGACATACAGTCTTTATGGTAACTGGCAAAATGCCACACCTTGAAATCGAACCACAATCTTTTGGGGGGTTTTCCTTTGAAATCAGTAATATTATGGTGATAAATATGCATCATTTCACACAAATCCAAAAGAAATAGGATTGTATATTGTAATAAGTTATACGATAAGGCCATCCGTTGTGAAAACGTCAGATCATGTGCTTAGCATTTAAGGATACCTCGTTAGATGCATTGCTAAGAATGCTGACATTCTCCCTGCTGCGGTTACCTCCATCAACCAAAAATGGTTCTTTTGGGCTCTCTATTATCCTCCAATCTATTCGAATTACAACCAAAAAAATGTAGGTGCACCGTGCCTGCCAATGGAAAGCCAATGCGGTTAATAAATGTTAGCAGTTGGAAAGCAATTGCTCACAACATTTCTTTTCATACGTTGGTATAGCTAAATTTTGAAGCCAATCCGGAATTCACACATAAATAATAAGCCATATGGCTTGCGATAACGAAGCTATTAACGAACGATTTATCATATCAAAAACCATAGAATGAATTATCATAACATATATACTGTTAATCTAAATAACAATTGATGACATTAAGATTATTATTTAAGAATCAAGCGTAATGAAGGGTAACACCATTTGTAAGTCAGAGGCCTACTGTGATATAACCCCTCTTATCCAATATCAATTCGTGTCTAGTGCACAATTCACTCATGGCACTAGTCAGTCTATGCCGTCACGAACAAAGAATATTGGAAACTGATATCAAGTTAGCATATTACATAAGATGCTTTCAAACACACCAGGTGTATCCAGATCCAACTGTTTGTCATTACTTTTAGTTGTATTAAGTCCATCACAAATGAAGAAATCCATTATTTGGCCACCGGAACGCCATATATCGACCAGTTATAAATTCCCACGATGACAAACCATAAATGTTGGCATTTTTTACTGTATCCGTTCGTCGTCCAGTGTTGAACCTTTGTCGTCATGACTAGGTTGTGCATTGTGGTGACCGGATGTTATATTTTCGCACGTAAACGACGCAGGATCCTCTGAGCTTGGTGATAACGGACTTTCAGTAATGATAGGCATGTGCAATGCATCCTGATACGGAGGAGGGGTGTCAATGGCAGGAATTGCTGATATCTGGGAATTGGACCGTGAGCGTGGCATATGAAGTCCCTGTAACCGATAAATCAATTTAATGGAACGACATCGGTGACGTTTGTAATGGTTCCGCCCATCACTCGATACGTTACTGAGCATCAGTACCAACCTCTTCGTATGTTGGGGGTGGATCCTCGCATATTTCGGCAGAATTTTCTATCCTCCGTATAGCATGAGAACCCCGCTATCAGATTAAATTATTTTAATTAAACACCCTTGCATAATCAACAAAAGTCTAATTTAGGTGTTATTATTAAGGTCAATAAATTCACACAATAGAGAATATCTGTAGTGGAAACACTTAAGTGCACTCACGTTTCTGTCCCAAACTCGCAACTTTAAAATAACAACAAGTGCAATCAGGGCAATGCCCAATGCAATGAATTCCAACCGCGGCTGTTGCACGGTATTAGTTGCAGAAGATGGGCTGACAGCAACTAAAAACAGACAGTGTATCTAGTGAATTCAGGTTAATTCAACGAATTAGAATTACTCAGACATGTATAATGATGTTGATACATGATTAAAAACCTAAATTACGTTGAACATAATTCATTTAGAAAAAATTGACATGCATATCGTTCAGTTTCGTGGGTGTTACCTCTAATAGCCCGATGATATTTAACACGTATTGCGTGTCAACCTGCGTGTGAACATGCGTCTTGAAGACCACTGACTATATGCGCCGATTTCCGAAAAGGCGCCCTGGCGATGAGTTTTTTGGCCAAAATCGGCCGGCAAGCCGGGGAACTGTAAGGACGCCGGGAGATTATCGACCACTATCAGCCGATTTTTAGACACAGCACGAGTCGCCGAGAGCCTTTAGCGCGGAGTTAAAAGTTGCCGGCGTCCCCCCCCTTTTTTCTGACGCACTCACCAGAACTTACCCGGCAGTAAGTGTCCCGCTACGTACGTTACCGTATGTATCCCGCCCCTCACACGGACGGCGTCCGCACGTCAGGTAGCCTTACGATAGTCTTACAGGCTCCCTGAGGCATCTGTCAGATGTCCGTTCGATTTATTCCGGCAAATTGTTTGCAGGGGCGGTGCGGTGCCCGTATCTAATGTGACCATATTCACGGAAGATCCCTGACATCAGAAATAAGTCCCCGAAGCCCGGGAAGCCGGCCGATTGCCACTTCCCGGCCGGCGGCCGCGCAAAAGTGACTAAAGCATAAGCTACACCATCCCATAGCATCGCACTTTGAGAAAACAAATATCCAACCTAGTGTATCCCTAAAACCCGATAGGCGAGCATAGTTGCCTTGTATGTAGACAAGACAATATAGACGTAGTTCAAAGCGTTGTGCAGAGTATTTCAATGTTTTAGAAACCCCTTCCATAATAAAACGACGTAGTCACTAGGCCAGAGGTAACTGTTTAAGAAGGGATACACATCCCAAAGCAACAGAGCGCCGTCCATGACCGAAGTCGCCCAACGGCATTAATATTGAATAACCAACAGCAATCGGAGGGTTATTCCTGCTGGGAACTCTCTCAAGTAATGATAATTACCTCCGTCCCACTTCGGACTGGCCCATACCCTACATCACTAGAAAAATGACATTTGCAAGAAATGTCATGAGGAGGAGGAACAAATTCAGGGGTTGCCCCTCGCCAAAGGAAAATAAAATGCGATACGCCGGACGGGAGAAGATGCGAAAGTGGCCTATATTATCAGCTCCTTACAGGGGTCCCACCATTAAAGGGTCCTGTGTGTTTTGTATTTGTATCTACTGTTGACAGTATTTGGTAATCATCAATCAAATAACCGATTTACATGTTAAAGACGCTCATACTTTACATAATTACAATGTAGTATAGATAAAACAAAAGCTGCAATACTGTACCTCGACACTCAAGTGTGATGTTTGCATTACGAACCCAGTTCTGTCCATCATATTCCTCCCAAATTATTTCTCTGAAACGACTTTCTATATTTCCACCAGTCCCGCGAACGTTAAAAGCCTTTGAAGCCAAACAATACAGCATAATTATATATATATATATATATAAGCCAAACAATACAGCATAATTATATATATATATATATATATATATATATATATATATATATATATATATATATATATATATATATATATATATATATATATATATATATATATATATATATATATCTATTGTAATATATATATATATATATATATATATATATATCTATATATATATATATATATATATATATATATATATATCTATCTTACTTCGTTGTCCAGGCAAATGGAGTAAAATCTACGCAAGGCGTCAAACAAATAATACATACCACACTCGGACAAATGGAATTGCTAAAGATCCACATTGTCGACGAGCGTATTAGTGTATCCATCTGGTAATTTATAAACAGTTTCATGTTGTCATATTGCTGTGCCCAAGACGAACAGCTGGTTTTTTTATCAATTCGTGTGTATACTCCATTAAAGCGAAGATCAAGTCGTATGCCTTTAACTGACAGCAGCTCGCATTCTTGAGGGTAAACATACAACACACACACACACACACACACAACATAAGTACTATATTCCCCTCACTTTCCATGTTCTTACAATAATACAATCCATGCTTTTACGTGCTTTGCGCTTCGTGTTTTACCTACTCTAACGGCTCGGATACTCAGTGCTGAAGGTTAAGGAACAACCAATTATCCGCAACACAGTGATATCTAGAAACAAAATCTAGTCAGTCGTCCCACTCCGACACATTACCTGACACCGAGTACGACGCATCCAGAAACGCGAGTATCCCTACAAATACTACAGAGTTCAACATTATTCCCATTACTCTGAGCATGTGATGTTTGTGTTTACTCCGTTACTGATTTGAACTCATTTAACCACCAACTAGCATTTAAAGTCACGCAGAGACCTCAGCGGGGAGCTTTCATAACCTACTTTCACGATGGAAATCACACAGAGCAATATATATATAGAAATATCGAGTCGCGAAGAGTAAGCATGTGTCTACATCCGGGTGCATGAGTCTCCATATACAACTCAGTTTTTTAACCAGGCAGGCGTATAACTTGACGTCAGCGTGACTAGTATCGCGCTTTATAATCCATATATGTTCACGTGGGCAATCCGAGCTGTTAACTCGCAGGGACGCAATAACATCATAGCCGAGAGGTATCCACGAGGAATTGACCTTGACGAGGCTCGCTACAAGGTTTGAAGAATGAGGTTAATGGGCCTACGTTATGAATGAAATATCGAGTTGTTGTATATTAGATAAGATAAAATAGGGCAGATTATAGTTGATGATACAAAGTAATAGGAAAAGAGAAAAATGGAACACTACTTTGATGTGATGGATGCTGCAACCTTAGGAACATGACCTCCCAATCATTTACCTCTCGCTCAAATACTTTCCGTAGCTACGCTACCTATATGCCATATGTTTAGGAAAATAATGCAGTCATAATCCAATTGTACATCATAAATGTGATTCAATTGTATTCTCTGCGCATACCGGTTAATTTAGCCGCAATATCCCTTTGACTCTCAGCTTATTACAGTATGTGACAAATCCAATACTTACTTATTGTAATCATGCTCTCTTCTACAATACACAATCCATAGCTATACCTCAAAACGTGCTTCCCTCAGTAGAGAAACAAATTACCACTATCACAGTGACAATAAATTATAACCATAAGATTAACTATCTGGCTCAAAGGACAACACGAAACATGTCGGTTAGTTCGAGGCCAAATGACAATAACGTAGGATATGGTTCAAGGAATATCTCAAACTGCGTTATATTATTCGTTGAGGCTGCATGTACAATCATTTGGGGCACGCAATGTATCACGTATGTCAACAGAGTATCAATATTCACATAGTATTTGATCACACGAATGACATAAATAGTTGGTACAAAAGTTTGATAAACATATCCGTTACGAAATATTTGATTTGGTGCACAACACAATTGTATTGCTGCAAATCGGTAGGGATGAGAAATAGTAGAATATTGATTAAAGATGAATAATTAGAGTGAAAAGCCATGGAATATTAATTACTGATGAAGCTGATAGGATGCGGCAGGGTATGAAGGGAGTGTGTTGTTGATTAGCGATTCAGACAGATAATATTTGTTTATTATTCTTTTAAATTCCAAAACTAACAATCATGGTAAGAGTTAACAACCTTTATAAATTGACTGGCCTTCAAGAAACGGTGCACATATAAGTCAACCTTGTGCATCATTAAATATCGATTTTCATTTGTGATTCATTGTCTGACATGATGAAATGGGTGTCATCGTTGCTTGTTGTGATCATTCTAAGCATTATTGTCATTACTTGTCTAGCAGCTTGTTGTGTATTGCTGCGTTGATGTAAGTCGTTGTATTATCACCCACATCCGATGATGATGAATTTGGGCTTCGTGGTGGCGGGCTCTCAGCACTGATGGGCATATGAAGGGCAGCTTCATAATGAGGGGGGGATTCGAATTCTCTGAAGACATTCTGGGCATCTGTGGAGTAGGTAAAACATCTTGGCATATGCAGGCTCTGGGCAAAATAAACAGGTGTAAAATGTTATCCATTTTGGTCATGTATCTATATATCAAATTATGCGTGTAGGAAAAAAACTTATAAGCATCCAGGAGGGTTAAATCCGTTAATTTTACTCGAGTATTGCTGTATCCATGAGATTAACCTACCTCCTCGTATGCTGGAAGTTGGTCCAGCGATCTGACATTATTCTCAACATCTTGTGCCTCCTCTTCTATGTACAACACCTGCTTTTAAATGTGTCTTTATGATTCGTGCCCTATCATTAAACCAATATGGGGGTTTTTCAAGAAGATGATAACCATATGATAACAGAAATTATTTTCTTGCCCTTTTCTCACAATATATCCAAATTTTTACGATGGTACAAAATGTAATCACCAAAACAATTCCAGTTATCAGGAACAAAGCGTTAGTATGAGGATTGAGTTGTTCTTCTGCAACAAGCAAAACTATTGTAGCAGCTGATGTTAAAGTTAGCACGGTTATTTATTGAACCTACACACGCATTTACATCATGGTGAATTTGTAGAGATGTCTTTTAACCACGTGTTATGATAGCAAATCGTTTTTCGATCAAGCAGCTATGGTCAAAAACAAGTGCACCCTACCCTGGCACTTGAGTGTGATATCATTGTTGTGAACCCACTGTTGACCATTGTATTCTTCCCAGGTAATTGTATGAAGACGACTTGCCTTATCAGCCCTGATCCCGCGAACACTTTAATCCTGTGAATAAAATACTTGGTCAATTAAGTCCAAGCCCACATCCTAGATCCATTATATTCTAGAACGATGGTATGCGTACACCATAGCCAATACTTACTTTATTTGAACACAAGGAATTGCCAATTGTCTATAAGATTTAATTCAAACGTAATTCTAAATTAGCGGTATGGTTATCTATGAAGTGGTTTCCACTTGCTATACTGATGTTTCCCTGATGACAGGTGTGTACACTTACTAACTCTCTCAAGGCGGAAGTAAACTTCGTTATGACGCGGGTGATGCCGACTTCCTTCAACCGTCACCCTGTCATAATCTGTGATGCTAATTTGGATTTAAGTAACATTCCAATTCAATAAAAACACATACTTCATGCTCACTTACGACGCTGGGCAAAAGAAAATATCCCCTGTAATCAATGAGATGATCGGACCAATTCGGATTTGGAAACTATGTTCGTTATGCGCAGTTATCCGATAACCTGTATACTCTCTTAACTGTAGTTTTTCTGAAGATGCTACAGGAATACTGATTTGAGAACGAAGAAAACGTTTTCTTAAGATTAAACCATACCTGTCATTGCCATAGTGTAGCCTAGTATCCCAACGTATGAGTAGAAGTGTGGCATTCTAACTGTCATCCCAACGAACTGATAATGGATAACGACGCTTCCTCTTGGACCTTAGCGTAAATGTGTGCGTCAAAATGTAGCATCTTGTAAGTACAAATTGTACATGAACTAATGAATAGTACGACAATAATTAACATTGAGTTGATAACCTTGATCTAGATCATATCCCCGGTGCTTCCTGAAATTATATTATATCGTTGCCGAACAAGGACAATGTACAGGTCAAAGAGTGTACTTTTTTGTTTGTGCAAGAACTGGTTGCTAATGAAAAGAAGAGACTAAAAGAAGAAGGGTGAGGCGGTGTCGTTTGCCTTATCCAGGTACAATCATGTAGTATAATGTTGTTCACATCGATGGGAGAGGATTGGTTTGTACTTTCGTCATGTTGAAAAGTATGGATCATCGCCTGGGCAATGGGTGATTCCGTTGGGATTGCTTAGCATTGCGATATATTGCGTCTGATGTTTGGAATTCAGGCATTTTGTTGTAGGCGTTGCATGCGATTTAAATTATATGTAATGGAGAAGCATATATATTGGTACGTAAGATGTATGTCATACAAGGCTGATAGTCACAGCTATAATTTGTACGATGGCAGGTTCGCAGGCAACGACACCTTTAAAACAATGTTCGTTCATCACTATCACCGTGTTGACAACACATTTGATTTAGGTCAATAATTACAGGTGTGTGTTTTTTTCTGGGATCACCATGAGATTCATGAATGTGCACCGCAAAGATGTTTGTCATCATTTCTAACCATTTCCAATGAGAGACCTCGAGTTTTAATCCGCTACGCGGCGCCACGGAGCAATGCGGTCCCTCGCCCGCTTCCGGCATTCTAATACACACAGTTTACCATAGAAGGTTGCGCAACATCGTTTTTTTTCTTATTGAAACCTTTCGAGTTATATCGTTTGTAACATTGGAGCAAATCATTACTGATGGATAAGAACGGTCGTCTGACCTTACAGCAATTGAAAATAAAGCTGAAGAAGCGAAATGCGATACTTAGCGGGCAAAGAATTGAACTCCCAGTTTGGCAAAGCAACTATCAAAACGGACTTGGTCCGTATGGCGAAGTCGCTGACCCGCGTCCACCAGATTCTTATCAAAGTATTCGACCACGATATCCGTAATGAGCCTGTGGCTCTGAGGAATATGCAGAGTTGACTGGGACCGAAGTCAAGCCATGTGGGATTGTAGTGTCCCAAACACACCCCTACCTCGCATGCTCACCAGATGGGGCTGCGTCTGATGACATGATTGTTGAGGTCGTGTCCCTACAGTACCAGGGACAAACCTGTCACTCCTGTCTCAGTGCCATACCTGGTCAATGAGAACAACCGGCTCACCCTTAAAGCCAACATGACTACTATTACCAAATTCAGGGCCAGTTGTTGCACGAACAGTCAACTTTGTCATC
>CM067344.1:71667308-71677308 GCA_034190875.2 Urechis unicinctus | reverse complement strand
AAATACGTAAACACCTGTGTGAAGCGCGCGGCTTGTCATAACCTCTATTGTAAACCTCATAGAAATTTTGAGGCGCGACCACCTTGACTAATAGATATCGCATTTCTTTGACATTATCAACAGTCCAATGTGCTTGTGTTGATTGCATGGTAGCGCCACTTGACAATGGGTGTACTGGAAATAATATTAATATTGTTAGAGTGAGCCCTCTTAGTGTAGCCATAAGCTCTTTGGTTCTATGAAGGAAGCCTTATGTTATGAGGCAGAAGCATTCCTAAGCCGGATTGCTTCTGAATCATTTCAGTGTTACAAGCGCTTGTGATATCAAAACGTTCAGCTCAGGCCAATCACAAGAGTGGTGGTCGTTTATTTATTCCTTGCTAGTTCATGGGTTATGTTTATCATAAGGGCAACAAACGAAGCTAGAACCGATAATGCCAATGCTGTATTGGCGCAGATGTAAATTTTCTCTTCGCAGATGCCAACCCTGAGGCAATAAAATACCTCACAGACCACGGGGCTGTACGAGCCTTTAGAGAAACAGACACCAGCCCTTCACAGCGACGACTGGGCGATCATCTATCAAGGTTGTGATATTGTGGCAGTGATGCATATGTCTTCAAACTAATAGCTTTGCTTAGAGAGCTCACTCGCGAATCTGCCCCAAACAATACGTGAACACGCAACTTGTGAGCAGCGCGCTGCTTTGTCATAGCGTCTTAAAATCACATGAAAGGTTCTGATCAGTTCGGGGGTGCGCTTGCCTGGACTAATCAGAAGACTCAGTGTAGTCCGAATATCTGGATCAACAGTCCCATGAGTTTTGTAGATTTTCTGGTAGAGAATATTTGTTGCTGTGTCTTATAAATCAGTTTTTCATGAAATAAATCAATCGGAACACCACAAATCCTGTTGGTGACTAGAATGAGCAAAACATACTTCTTCCGGGTTGTATGTCTCGTTTTTGTGACATAATTGCGGTATGTATAGACAGGTGTTAGATGTGTGTCTCATTCGTTATGGCAACACCACTGCAAGGTATTGCCACAACAATTAGACATAACATTATGTACAAATAAACACATTGTTGCGTATATTCACATTGGTACCATGCATCAAAAGACCGTAAATATTTGATATATTACCTGGACAGTTGATTGAATATGCATTTTAATCATTTAAAAACAATACCAGATAAGCAGGTAAAAATGCATTGCCCCCTGCTATGCATAGCTCATATTTAATGACTGTGTCATATGACAGCAAGTAAAACCACTATGTTCCTAAATACAGCTTTCCAAAGTAAGACAGAAACTTGCCTAATTTAGCGCTGAAGACGTACAGTGTTTATTGGAAGCACCTTCAAACTTACTGTCACATTAGCACGTTTGTTAGCGACAAATGTCATACGTTGTTTTTCTCGGACAAATATCTCTGTCGTGCCAGCAATATTTTAGTTATTTGGTTACAGGAAGGAATTCGACTTGAAAATGTTAGGACGTTACCTGGATATGGCTGTCATTAACGTGTGACTATTTATGCTGTATGATTGTGAGTTATTCTACACAGGAATGAACAGGGATGCTGTTCAGACAGTGGGAGAAGGCTCTGCCTAATGACACACACACATAATGCAAGGATGGCTTATTATCTGACTCATCTTAACCCTGTGTATGTTTTATTCTTCCCACCTTGTTTGTTTTCAGTACAAGCATGTGTGGGTAAAAGCAGGTCGACGCATAAGCGACAAAAACCAAAACGAGGGAACTGATGATCATTTCTATGAACGACTGGTAATGCTTCTCCAAGTCAAGTTTCCGAGCGCCTAGTCGATGGATCTCTATATAACAGTATAAGTACAGGGATACAATTGATCGAGGTCTTTGCCATAAATTAGGACTTTGAAATCTTGCACTGGATTATCTTGCGCCCTTACAGAAGTGATGTGAAAAATTAACATCTGCGCCAACACAGTGCTGGCAGTATGTGTCATATTTGTAAGCTGAACGTTATGATATAACAAGCGCTTAAAACATCAGGGTGATCTAGAAGCTACCCGGCTCTGGATAAGCTATGCCATATTCGAAAATTACTAAGATACATTATGATTAAATGTTATACCTTTGGTACTGAAATCGATAGCGTCATATCGGCGTTTGCGTTAATTTTTATCAGGAAAATGCCGGAATTTTTTGCAAATTCTTTTATGGTGGCTTAAAGATACATATTACTGAGAAAAATGGAACATACTGGAAATTGTATTGATATATGATCACGACTTGATCAGCTGCCTTTCGCCGGCCTCCGATACTTTGGCCATGGGACGCATTTAGGTTCAACTTCTCATACTGTGACGAAAAACAGAGGTGATGAGGACAAATTCCAACTCCTGTGGATCTTGAAACTAAATAATGGGACCATGTGAACTCTGAGAAGCCAACAACGAACAGTATACATGAGCAAAGAAATGTTTCGGATGGAATGCAAAATCTAAGAATCTGTTAGTAGTCAAAAATAGTTTACCCAAATGCATTGCCAAAAACCGATTCTGAAAGCTTAATTGTCAAACGTCAGGGTCTATAGCAATCAGAATTTCAGCATGTCCAAACTAGCTTGCCCACAGCGAATGTCTCTAATTTTTGTAATGATAGTATGGACCGTAGACAAGTGGCGTTGGAGCGCTCACATGCTGTGTCCATCACAATCAGACCAATACCACGCATCATCTGAATTCGCCACGTTCAAGAATCGCCCTGTGACCTTCTCTGAACCTGCACTCAGGGAGCATGGCGTCTAAAATGACCATTTTATTTACATTCATAACTCAGCCGCTTGTCCCATTTATCTCGTTGCATTTAAATATACCCCCTGCATCGCCATAGACTGACATATAATCAAGAAACTGTCAGGCATTGGAAAGAGATGACCTCCAAATCGGCATTTGCATTCCCTTGATCACAAACAGAAGAGGGGATTTATTGATGGCAGCTGTCCTTCTTAATTAAGATCCTTCTATGTGTTTTCTCACCGGTAGTGAAAAAAAAACAGTCGCAGATGTGAAAAGGTCATGGCATTGTGAAATGGGGTTCAGGGCAACTAATGGATAAATATGCCAGCAATGCATAGCTATTTCACAACCGTATAGGTGAGGGCGGTATGATTGAACTACGATCCGACACAGACGATAATGCAGCTATGCTATCCCCAACATTTGCTGTGTTGTAATTTCGTCCTTTTGGTATCTGTTATGCCAAAACTAACCAAGCATCCATCAGAAAACTGCTGTAAAATCGTCAAAATAGGCTATATTCCAGTTTTGCTATCCATGTGAAAGCTGGTCATTATCATCGTCATCGTTGGCGGCCTCGTCATCATCTTCATAATTATCATCATCGCCATTATTAAACGCCATCTTTATAAGGTGTTCAGTAATGAAACAAACGCTGACAGCGATTAAGTGCATTCTTAAAACCTTAGCCAATATATCCGTATTTTAACATATGACCAACTGGTGCTTAGCCCCATGACAAACTGTAAGAGTGGTGATGTTTTCTTTGATGTACCTTCCCTAGCATGCACAATATACCTTGACGTCAATATCACACTTTGTCAATGAATACAACGAATACCTTATATTGTTGTAATATAGGACCGTAGCTCTCTGAAATATCTCAAACTTATTGCGTAGGGTTACCAACCCTTAATACTCATTGACAAGGCCATTAACGGTAAACCGCCTCTCACGCGTAAATGCCAGATTTTCATAACTAATGTTGGGTATGAAGGAGGTTACATTGAATTGAAACTTAACTACTTTGCTTATCAAACTAGTTAACAGCAAATGTTCTTCTTATTCTTAGATTCCATCACGTGTGGGTTCTATTTATATCAATTTTCCAGGATATCAGTTAACACTCTGTAATGTTGAGAATGCTGGATGCTTAGAAATAAATGAAAAGGAGTTTATAAATCTAAGAGAAGAACGGGGAGAAAGAGAGAGAGAGAGAGAGAGAGAGAGAGAGAGAGAGAGAGAGAGAGAGAGGGGAGAGACAGACAGACAGACAGACAGACAGACAGACAGAAAGACAGATAGACAAACAGACAGATAGACAGACAGACAGACAGACAGACAGATACACAGACAGAAACAGTGACATAGAGCGACTGCGTGAAAGAGAGTGCATTTAAGAAAGGGGATTGATCGTTACTCTGTCACACAAATACTTATCTCCCATCGCACGTTAACACCCCCACCCCCTCCGCGCCCCGCCAACCCACTCTCCACCTAGATCCCATCGAATAATAACCCTTTCATGGCAAGGAGGTAATATCTCATAGAATTCAGTTGTTATTCAACTCTTTTATTCTCCGAAAATGTCCACCAAGCTTTATGGGAGGGCAATTGGGGCCGCAAAGTCAGACAATCAGCCTGGGTCGCTCAGGGGCGGCAACGAGGTGGGGGGCGTTTTCAATTTGGTTCGAATCAATGAATTTTACGTGGGCGATGTTATATGATTTTGTTTTAGTCGAAAGTGCATAGGGAGATATTAATCCGCGAATGCACCCATCCCACCAAGATATTTCAATACGACTTCACATATGAGACTATTAAATTGTAACATACACGACATTTTTGTGTTAAAAAGGGCAAGTATAGGGTTTTACGGCACACCAACACTAGTGTGCTGAGGTCCAGAACCATATGATCAGCTGTCCACCACAGGTATTTATATCCAGAAAGATATAAATAAAGATTGGAGTATTATCCACCGAGATATTAGGAACTAAACTTGCAACTATTTTGAGAACATTTGGTGCGTTCGTTACCGGAAGTGACGCTATTGGCAATCATGAAATCGTAGGATGCGACTTGCGTTGTTGCTGGGAACATTTGATCCAATTTTCATTACCATCGGACAAGTATTGACTATTTTATAAGCGCATAAAATTTTATAAGCGCATTAAACTTTGGTTGACATTGGGACTGATACCACGATTGTTTTGATACGTAAAAGCGAGAGGTATGCACAGTGGCCCAACAGCCCAACAGTCGACCGGGTACTCCCTTGTTGGTCTTACAGGAAAAACCCATGTGTATCGGTAGATTGACAAACATGCTTAACTTATCATCACTTCTCACGTAACAAATACGAACTGAGAAGAATTTAAAGCCACCAACTATGAGATAATTGAATTTAATAGATATGTTGTTTTTTCAACAAATCTCCAGACGAACACTTGATACTCGATTAATTTCTAACTTTTCGGCGAAATTCCACTCCGAATTCTGGTGGTTGTCAACAACCGGTCTCTTGCATTACGTTATCGTCAACGACTGCGCGGAATTTGCTAATGCACGGCTAGCGAAATAAATGTCTACAAATATGAACATAACAATAAAAACAACAATTTAATTAAATGCATATTGAATTTCACCAAACAAGGCAACATGTTTGGCTTGGCAGAAGTTTGCGAGCTGCGGTGAGGCTTCAAACTCTATTCTTATCCTCGGAAAAGATCAATTGTGAATAAGGGCTGATTTCATGGCTGGGAATGTGAGGTAGCCACTTAGACGCAACGATCCGGAACAAGCAAACGACATCGAAAGCGTGATGTAACATCCAAAATGTGAAGTAGCGTTTTCTTTATATCGGCATCGTTTTCTCGTAGACAAATAAAGCGCCTATTTTGTTGTTGGGTAGAAAATACAGGGAGAAAGAGTGAGAGAGAAAAATAGAGAGAGAGAGATGGAGAGATATGGAGGGAGAGAGAGAGGGAGAGAGGGAGAGAGGGAGGGGGAAAAGAGGGTTATAGAGATGGTGTGAGGCAGAGAGGGGAGAGAAAACAGGGAGAAATAGAGAAATAAAGACATAGATGAAGTGAGATAGAGAGAGATGGAGAAAAATGGAGGGAGGTAGGGGGGAGAAAACAGAGGCATTGAGTGAGAGCGAGAGATGGAATGAGGTAGGGAGGGGCAAGAGTGAAAATAGAGAGGGATAAGAGAGAGAGAGAGAGAGAGAGAGAGAGAGAGAGAGAGAGAGAGAGAGAGAGAGAGTGAGTGAGTGAGTGAGTGAGTGAGTGAGTGAGTGAGTGAGTGAGTGAGTGAGTGAGTGAGTGAGTGAGTGAGTGAGTGAATGAGTGAGTGAGTGAGTGAGTGAGTGAGTGAGTGAGTGAGTGAGTGAGTGAGAGAGTGATAGAGTGAGTGAGTGAGTGAGTGAGTGAGTGAATGAGTGAGTGAGTGAGTGAGTGAGTGAATGAGTGAGTGAGTGAGTGAGTGTGAGTGAGTGAGTGAGTGAGTGAGTGAGTGAGTGAGTGAGTGAGTGAGTGAGTGAGTGAGTGAGTGAGTGAGTGAGTGAGTGAGTGAGTGAGTGAGTGAGTGAGAAAGAGAGAAAGCTAAAAAGACATTCAGACAGAAAAAGTGCGTTGAACGACAGTGTGATACAGAATGCATTTTAGAAAGAGGATTGATCTGTCTTTGTCGCTCGCTTACCAACCTACCCCTCCTCTCCGCGCCACCCCCACCAACCCCCGCTTAACCCTACCGAAAATAAACCTTACATGGCATCGAGGCAATATCTTAAAGGATTCAGTTCTTATTCAACTATGAAGAAGCCTGTTATTTTCTGTAAAGCCAAGATGATTGTAAACGACCTTCATGGAAGGGTGAATGAGGGCGAAGGGAGAGGCAATGAGTCTAGGCCGCAATGAAGGGGGATGGATGTTTTGAATTTTGTTATAATCATAATTTGATAACCGTTTGTTCAGATCACTTTACCATAATGTGCACCAGTGGATTCCATTTGGGCGATGAAATTCATGTCATACGACTTCGTTTTATTCTAAGGTGCAAATTAATCCCCCAATGGCCCCATCCCACCACCAACCCCACCAAAGTCACATAAACTTACTTTTACTAACGCATTTTTAAATGGCAAGTTGCACCCCCGGGTGACGTCCAGAAGGATATAAATACCTGTGGTGGACAGCAGAGTTCCAAGTTAGCTGCTGGAATCTAACAAACTTATCATCAACATGGTACCTGCTATCTTGGCCGCCAGTCTCCTGCTGCTGGGCTCCGCTAGTTCCGCATATGCAGGTTAGTTTTACTTTACCACAATATATCACTGCATCTTATAGGCTACATAAACAATTAGCAAATAACTTTTAAGCTGGTGTTTAATGTCGATAAAAATAGTTATAAATAACGTATATTTTGCTGATGAAATGTTTTTTGCGCGTCAGAATATGTTATAAATTCGGATCCTTATCTTATAAGGCGAGGATTATTGTGATCGAATTTACTAGGCTTAAACTTTGTAATCCATGTTCAGGGTTGCTATCTGTCTCAATGTGTAATAGCAATGTGCAATGGGGTGTCTTACGACAAAACTACCGGCCTTTGCTGTGCGGACGCCGTCGTGGATCGTCCAAGCGGAAGCAATCCCGGATGCTGCAATGGAGTCGGTTACGACAAAGACACACAATTGTGCTGCGGTGCCGGCATTGGTATCCGACCTAACGGTACCAACCCAGGTTGCTGCCGCGGAGAAGGCATGGACAAAGATACTAGAATGTGCTGTGGTGGTGCTATCGTACCCCGACCATGCGGATCCGACTTGAAATGCTGTAACTTGGAGGCCCTGAATAAGGAAACGCACTTGTGCTGTTCTGGAACCATCGTTTCCCGCCAGGAAGGCCAAAATGCCTGCTGCAGAAAGAAGGTGAGATTACCTGATATGCTTAGAATGTATAAATGGTAGATTAATATTACACATGATTAACTCCATGTATGGTCAAATAATTCCTTCATATATATACTGAAATACAGTGTAGAGAAACATTCATGCTTGAGTCAATATCCTGGCCTCTCCTGACTTTTTAACTAATATGTCTCCATTGTGGTTTTCAGGCTTTCAACAAGGACACACACATCTGCTGTGGAGAAAGAATCGTTTCCAAAGCTGATAGCTCCAGTTGCTGTGATTCAGCTGAGAGATGTCTTCGCTGGGTCATGAGTGAAGTCAATGGTGACTACAAGGAAATGGACACTCCTGAAGAATAAATCAAATCTCTGTTGAACTCAAACATCTATTTGCGTCGGAAAAGGTTGATTAACTTAGTGTAATAAATGCAGCTGCAAAAACAAAATAGATTATGTTGTGTTTGAAACATTATTTGTTTATAGCCGAGAAAAACTGCGCTTGGTTGGATCACGCTGGTCAGAGAACTCAGAAAAACATAACCAAACAAAATGACGTCATACCAAAGCACCGCGTAACTGCAATTGCAAAGAAAATTGCGGAGCTAAGAAAGGATAATGAAACGCTCATGCTGTGATAATAAGGCACACATTGTAATGACTAACATCTTGTAAAAGCATATAATAATATATGATTAGTGCATATATAAGGCTTTATTAGGATAATGAAAATCTCCAAGTGATATCCCTGACCATTGCGGTCATATTTGCATGAAGACAATCAAGTGCAATCAAATGCGTTGAAGGAAAGATATATTGATTTGCAGATATCTCGCCAGCCCTGCTTCTCTTTAGTTGTCAGATCATACTGTAATACTTCAATAATAACGATGAAGCAAGAAATTATTAGAAGTTACCCCCCGTTTGTATTTTCTTATAACCCGGTTCCTTTGAGAATAATACATTAACGCGTTTAAATAAGACCCAGTAAGAAAGCTAATGGCCGATCACAATCCATGTTATTCACAGCTGAGTGAACCTTTCACAATGAGCCACGTATTACGTATAGGCAGCCACTGATGCCAGAGGGAATGAATGTGTAAGGTTCATGTTGTATAGAGTCCCTCGAAACGTTTGGGGAGTCGATGTGTTCTTGATATGACTGAGATTGAACTCAGTGGTCTACTGCCCTCATCGTCTGTACGAGGCCATTGGCACAAGGTATATTCTTTATAAGTATTTATGTTGGGTGGTCAAATTGTAAACACTAATGCATGATGAAAAAGAGTAAGAGTCACATGAGAGGTCAATATCAAAAACTTTGCAGCTAATTTGCTATGAGAAAATAACACATGGTTAAAGTTGATAAACGAGCTGGTTTATTTGACCCAAGAGCAAACCTCAGACTGCGTTAACAGGTTAAATCACGCACCGCAAATGAAAAGGTTGCAGGTTAAACTGTCTGCAACGAGACAGACATTGAGAAGACAAGTGGGGGTGGGATAGGGAAATTGATATCGTGTGTCCAAGCTGGTGGCTGATTAGCATGAGAAATTGATAATCGCCCCGGTATACAAAAAGTTAATTTAAAAGTCATGTAAGTGGGTTAGCCATTTTTTGTAATAAGTATCAATGTGTTTTGAATGGGGTGTCTGAATTGTGGCAGGCTACTCATAAAAAAAAATATTCTGCAGATCCTTGGCGGTATTTCGTTTTGTCATTCTGTTAATTAAAAACACATCTTAAAAAGTTAGGAAAGAATCTGTAAGAAACTCTCAGCCCATGGACGTGATGTAACTTGCCAAAGTTCCATCTATTAAAATGTTCGGGTTTGGGAGTAAACGAGTTATTTTTTTTTTAATATCCAGAAACATTTATTTTGTGGGGTATTTCACCAAAACTAGGCAACATCAAATCATCTGTTTGGCTTTGCGCCCTCCTGTGGGGTTTCTAGTTCTATTCTAAGATCGTATGTTATCCTCGGAAAAGATCAAGGGCTAATTTCATGGCTGGGAATGTGAGGTAGCCACTTAGACGCAACGATCCGGAACAAGCAAACGACATCGAAAGCGTGATGTAACATCCAAAATGTGCGGGTTGTTGTTTTATCTTGGAATAGTAGTGGTGTCTTTATTTCGGCATCTTTTCCTCATGGACAAAATCAAGCGCTTATTTGGGAATTATTCTCGTTCGAAATATTAGAAGATAATAAAATCCAATTTCATCATATATTTGATTGGGATCAACACCGCATTTTTTACGTAAAGGTGCAAATTGTTATATCACATAAACAATAGCTGT
>CM067344.1:71439808-71662308 GCA_034190875.2 Urechis unicinctus | reverse complement strand
CTCGTAGACAAATAATAAAGCGCTTATTTTGTTGTTAGGTAGAGAATACAGGGAGAAAGAGAGAGAGAGAAATAGAGAGAGAGAAACAGAGAGGGAGGGAGAGAGGGAGGTAGGGGAAAAGAGGGTTAGAGAGAGATGGTGTGAGGTAGAGAGGGGAGAGTAAACAGTGACAAAGAGAGAAATAAAGAGAGAGATGGAGAGAGATGGAGAAAGATGGAGGGAGGTAGGGAGGAGAGAAAACGGGGAAAAAGAGTGAAATAGAGAGGGATAAGAGAGTGAGAGAGAGAGTGAGTGAGTGAGTGAGAAAGAGAGAACGAGAAAAGGACATACAGACAGAAAAAGTGCGTTGAACGACTGTGTGACACAGAATGCATTTAATAAAGAGGATTGATCTGTCTTTGTCGCTCGCTTACCAACCTACCCCTCCTCTCTGCGCCACCCCCACCAACCCCCGCTTAACCCTACCGAAAATAAACCTTACATGGCATCGAGGCAATATCTTAAAGGATTCAGTTCTTATTCAACTATGAAGAAGCCTGTTATTTTCTGTAAAGCCAAGATGATTGTAAACGACCTTCATGGAAGGGTGAATGAGGGCGAAGGGAGAGGCAATGAGTCTAGGCCGCAATGAAGGGGGATGGATGTTTTGAATTTTGTTATAATCATAATTTGATAACCGTTTGTTCAGATCACTTTACCATAATGTGCACCAGTGGATTCCATTTGGGCGATGAAATTCATGTCATACGACTTCGTTTTATTCTAAGGTGCAAATTAATCCCCCAATGGCCCCATCCCACCACCAACCCCACCAAAGTCACATAAACTTACTTTTACTAACGCTTTTTTAAATGGCAAGTTGCACCCCCGGGTGACGTCCAGAAGGATATAAATACCTGTGGTGGACAGCAGAGTTCCAAGTTAGCTGCTGGAATCTAACAAACTTATCATCAACATGGTACCTGCTATCTTAACCGCCAGTCTCCTGCTGCTGGGCTCCGCTAGTTCCGCATATGCAGGTTAGTTTTACTTTACCACAATATATCACTGCATCTTAAAGGCTACATAAACAATTAGCAAATAACTTTTAAGCTGGTGTTTAATGTCGATTAAAATAGTTATAAATAACGTATATTTTGCTGATGAAATGTTTTTTGCGCGTCAGAATATGTTATAAATTCGGATCCTTATCTTATAAGGCGAAGATTATTGTGATCGAATTTACTAGGCTTAAACTTTGTAATCCATGTTCAGGGTTGCTATCTGTCTCAATGTGTAATAGCAATGTGCAATGGGGTGTCTTACGACGAAACTACCGGCCTTTGCTGTGCGGACGCCGTCGTGGATCGTCCAAGCGGAAGCAATCCCGGATGCTGCAATGGAGTCGGTTATGACAAAGACACACAATTGTGCTGTGGTGCCGGCATTGGTATCCGACCTAACGGTACCAACCCAGGTTGCTGTCGCGGAGAAGGCATGGACAAAGATACTAGAATGTGCTGTGGTGGTGCTATCGTACCCCGACCATGCGGATCCGACTTGAAATGCTGTAACTTGGAGGCCCTGAATAAGGAAACGCACTTGTGCTGTTCTGGAACCATCGTTTCCCGCCAGGAAGGCCAAAATGCCTGCTGCAGAAAGAGGGTGAGATTACCTGATATGCTTAGAATGTATAAATGGTAGATTAATATTACATATGATTAACTCCATATATGGTCAAATAATTCCTTCATATATATACTGAAATACAGTGTAGAGAAACATTCATGCTTGAGTCAATATCCTGGCCTCTCCTGACTTTGTAACTAATATGTCTCCATTGTGGTTTTCAGGCTTTCAACAAGGACACACACATCTGCTGTGGAGAAAGAATCGTTTCCAAAGCTGATAGCTCCAGTTGCTGTGATTCAGCTGAGAGATGTCTTCGCTGGGTCATGAGTGAAGTCAATGGTGACTACAAGGAAATGGACACTCCTGAAGAATAAATCAAATCTCTGTTGCACTCAAACATCTATTTGCGTCGGAAAAGGTTGATTAACTTAGTGTAATAAATGTAGCTGCAAAAACAAAATTGATTGTGTTGTGTTTGAAAAGTTATTTGTCGACAAAAACTGCGATTGGTTGGATCACGCTGGCCAGAGAACTCAAAAAAAACAAAAACAAACAAAATGACGTCATACCAAAGCACCGTGTAACCGCAATTGCAAAGAAATTTTGTAGCCAAAAAGATAGTGACACACTTTTGCTGGTGAAAATAAAGCATACATTGCAATGACTAACATCATGCGAAAGCGCATAATAATATGCAATCTGAGCATACATTACGCCTTATTAGGAAAATGAAACCATATGAATCTCCTAATGGTATCCCTCACCATTGCTGCCAAGTCACTAAAAGTCCGCAAACAAATGCGTTAAAGGAAGATATTTTGATAAACAGATATCTCGCCAGCTTTTCTTTAAATGGAAGATCTTGATGTTATACCTCAATAATAACGGCTAAACCGCCTGTATTTTCTTAATGCATTGGTTCCTTTGAGAATAAAACCTTTTATAAACCAGGTCTAAATAGGGGCCAGTAAGAAAGCTAATGGCCGATCACAATCCATGTTATTCACAGCTGAGTGAACCATTCACAATGAGCCACGTATTACGTATAGGCAGCCACTGATGCCAGAGGGAATGAATGAGGAAGATTCTTATTGTATTGGGTCCCTCGAAACGTTTTGGGAGTCGATGCGTCTTGTTATGACTGAGATTGAACTCAATGGTCTACTGCCCTCTTCGTCGGTACAAGGACATTGTCTCAATATATATTCGTTAACAGTATTTATGTTTGATGGTCACTATTCCATAATGAATGAGTTATATGAGTTCAATGTGCTATGAGAGTGTTTATTATTAAAGCAAGTATGCCTCAGACTGCGTTAACAGTTTACAACACGAATAGCAAAGGTGTGTGTGAGAGGGGGGGGGGGGGGGGGGGGGGGGGGGTGGTGGGGTGGGGTGGTGTTCATCCTCTCCAACATGGAAATGATGTAGGTTTGGACCATTAGGAGGCAGATGGCTTATTAGCAAGAGGAATTGTTGATCGCGACTATCGACAAAAAGTAAGAGCAGTTTAAAAGTCATACGACCGTCATGCATCTCGGTTACCCAGTGGCCATACTGATCACTTGGTCAACATATGAAAACTACTTCTAAAGATATAAGAAAGACACGTTAAAACGAGAAGTACGCATAGCAATCAAGATAAATGTCACTAAACATGAACACCACCATGAAAACAATTTAACTGTATGAATATCAAATTTGCATTGTATCCATGTGCGGTAAGTAGAACGGTTATAATGGATGTTCGATTGCTTTCCTAATGAGTGTTCATGTGTTTTCGTGTGCTGCGACTGATGTGTGACAGGCTACTTATAACACTTTTACTCAAGGCTTTATAAATTGGGCAAAGGAAATTTCCCCGCTGAAAGCATCATCACTTTTTATTGTTGGCACGGTCGGTATGACAAAATATCAGAGACGTGGTCACTCTTGACAGTCGGAGTCGGAGATATACCGATTATGTAGTGAGTGTATTCATGGTCTATTTATCCTTTTTAAATGACAGGACTATCGGGCCTTTCTAAGTTCTCAAGTGTCTTAAATGATAAGCTGTACCTAGGTTTGCAGGAAAGACATTTCACACAATATATTGGACGTATTTTTAAGTTCCAGTTTCAGAACACTGCGAAAATACTATAACACGAACCAGAAAAGCATATTGGGGATAAATGTATACTCCTTACAGGTAGCCTAGGAGTTCCGCTTTATTAAACAATACAAAACGCTACGCAATGTCGGTCTCGCTTTATTTTGCAAACAACAAATGGAACTAATCAAACAAACTAATTCTCATGACCCGAAACCTTTTATAAAAACTGTGCTTGCAGAAAGGGCCTATTAGACTGTTAAAACTTCTGAACAAAGGGAGACTTATAAATTAATGTACACTTAAAGAGAGAGGGTCCTGTGTGGTCACTTGAATATGGATACTGATTATTAATCACTTAAAATAAAAGCGATTAACATGATGCCCTCTTTCTCCAACCCACAAAGTCAACTAATACATACAACCACTATTGGGATGAACTGGATAGAACGCTTATATCTCTAGAGAGAACTGACCTAGGGTCCCCAAAATCCTCATCACTAAATTTCACAACAAATATTAGATTAAAAGCTTAATTGTTATTATTTGTTGATTTCGAATTCTTCGAATCCACAAAACATATCAATTTCACTAACAACTCGGCTAGCAATACCTTTCAAAATAAACGTGTCCCCGTGTATCCCCGTGGTTAATTGTCAACGGCTTTAGCTTTTCCTAATGACCACTCCTGAAAGGGCTTAATCGTCGACATTAATTAAAGTACTACCAAAAGTTTTTTTTAGTAGTACCGGGGTCATTAGATCGATTATATAAAACTTTCTCTCTTCGTTCTACCATCTTTCGGGGGCATAGGTCGATAAATATGTATCTTTCTATCTTCAACCTACCTTCTGATACGAATCCCTGTGGTGTTACGCATAACGAAATAAATGATCTTATCTTATCTTAATAAATAAAATTAGGTCATAACGTTATTTAATCACTTACTGTATCATAATGTTTATGATATGGAGCAGCTATTCACAAGCCCTCAGCTTTCAGATTCAGATTACGAATGACCATAAGTGAACCAGCTTCCGATTGTTTACTGATGTGGAGATAGAATTGGATGGTGAAAAACCAGTGAACAACTTTGTCGCCATGACGGTCAAGCAAAGGAATAAACCAATATTTAAAGAGGAAAAGAAATGTGACCACAAGAAAGGGTATACTTCATGCTATTTTGTTAGTTACCGGCGGCTTATGAATGGGCGATAATATACACTAGTCTAGCAACTGCATAATACAATATTAGAAGTAGTTATGTGCACTGTCACCGTGTACCAAGCGCACGAAATTCCCCTACATGCACGGTCACCGTGTACCTAGAGCACGAAATTCCCCTACATGCACGGTCACCGTGTACTTAGCGCACGAAATTCCCCTACATGCTAGCTCATTCGAACTAAGTACGGGAGTCATGCATGCACTCCCTCTTAGTTCTGGCGTCCAACGCATATTCCCGGCATAAGTCAACGGAATCATCAAGAGTTCCGCTGCTTTACCTAGTTGTAGCTAATAAAATCAACTCACCAAACATTTATAGGACGAGAAGCTGAATTTCAGCAACAACAGTATCCTGTGAATAAGTATTTTGGCCTAAAACACACCAAACGGTAATATCTGAGCCCGACTTGGCAACATGGAGGCGAGGCGGCGGAAACTGACCAGAGGGAGGATACACCAATTGGAACATAGGCGAGACAGCTCACAAGATGCGGGTTCACAGGGACTATTTGTGGCACGAAGCTAAAAGCTAAAATGACCTTGTCTAACATGTAGAAAAGGCCTCTAACATTCACTGTCCCACAAATATCACACCGAATCGCGAAGAAAGCAACGAAAACCTGGGGAAAAGGCGACAGGAATTATCAGCTATAGTTTTTGCCTATGTTCTCACCGCCTTATTTACATCGGAAGTTTCTGGGGCTGTCTGGGATATCATCCTCCACGCTTGTATTTCGGAAGAAAATATCACCGGTAAACTTGGAAAGTTATCGAAAATATAGTTTTCCGCAGACGATAGGAATATGAAACATTATCTTGAACCGAATTAGATAATAACTTTCGACACTGATCGCCACAAACTCGTCAGAACATGCATATTTCGTGAAAAAAGTGGTGAGTTCTGGGTTGATCGAATGCATCGACCAAAAAATTTAGCTTAAACTGTTGGACCGACAAGGTGATAAATAGAACCTGACGTTGGTCTTTTGGGCTACTACATGCATGGTCACCGTGTACCTAGAGCACGAAATTCCCCTACATGCACGGTCACCGTGTACTTAGCGCACGAAATTCCCCTGCATGCACGGTCACCGTGTACCTAGAGCACGAAATTCCCCTACATGCACGGTCACCGTGTACTCGCACGAAATTCCCCTGCGTGCACCTTCATTGTCTATAGGGGTGTCAGCCGAACCTCGCCGCAGGCGGCAGTGCTTGTGCCTCAATGTTATTTCCAATTGTTTTTAACTTGCTCTAACTGGCATTTATATTTAAGATACATGACAATGATATTTATTAGCAATCACGCGCCCTCTAGGAGCATATACAATCGAGTTATTTACATGATTTTGATCAGAGAAAGTGCAACATACAATACAGTGGGAATACAATAAGTCTGCAACTAATTCTACCGCAAAATTAAAGACATTTCAATACAAACGGTACACATAAAGATAAAGCATAGTTACAGGGTTGGATTTCTAAGCGAGACCTACTGACCGAGACACCTGTAGCTGAGATACATGGACGAATGATACATCAAAAGGGAGCTAACGTATTGAATTACAATAATATTACCTAACCCTCGCATTTTACTCCGTTTGAGCCATAAAATAGGTGTGTTTGTGGAGAAATACGTGAAAATTCTTGGCGAGCATTTTTGACTTTTTTCGAGACACACTCCGTTTTGAATTCTCTAAATCAGTTCGTAATCGTTACCCGCATGGTTTTTATTGTTTGGTAAATGACAAGATGACATTCTAATGTTCATGATCATATAAAAACTAAAAAAAATATGGCCAAAGGGAAAATAATAATATTTACGTACGAAATGTTACTGTGTAAACAAATGTATTTTTTTCTCAATTTTATCAAATGGCCGGGTCATAGGAATATTTTTTTGACAAATTTAATTGTGATGTTACAAATGGGTGAAGTTTTCTTTCTTATTAAATGGTGCCCCTTTGTCGTATTTTGCACTTCAAAACGTTGTCCAATTGTCTCATGCTTGCCGCGTGAGGCCGTGTCAGGGTCAACCTTGCCTTCACTCAACACAGCTTCGCACTCTCACAACCACTGCTGATCGCTTGGGGTCAAACCAAATCGATTTTCGTTCATTTATCAATCTGGGCCCTCACATCCATCTATACACGGGTTAATTCAAGTATAGTGGAATACTTTGGTCAAGTTTATTTTCGAATCGATTGTAGCACTTATGTCGAATTTTCAACTTTAAAATGTTCGATTTTGTCATGCCCGCGTCGGGAGAACGTATAGCTTGCCTTCACATGGCCGACTCCAGATCGCTTATTCGGCTGATTGTTCGGGGTCAAACCAAATCGATTGTCGTTCATTTATCAATCTGGGCCCTCACATCCATCTATACACGGGTTAATTCAAGTATAGTGGAATACTTTGGTCAAGTTTATTTTCGAATCGATTGTAGCCCTTATGTCGAATTTTCAACTTTAAAATGTTCATTTTTGTCATGCCCGCGTTGGGAGAATGTATAGCTTGCCTTATAAGCATTGTGTGATTTAAGAGAACATTCGATTCTTGAACTTAATATGGTACTTAATTTATTTATTTGGGATTCAAATAATTATCCGTTACAGGCCAGTAACTTCAAAGGCAATATGCCGCTTGCGCTAGCGCATGGAATTTGGGAGTAGATGTTGAGCTGCCGACAGTTACTACGACGGTTGCGCGAGCTGCTCGTCGCCAAGGGCACCACCCAGATTTAACACATCAAAGAGATTCTGTTAACCACGTTTTGTGTCAGATTCATTCTCGGAGTACATCTCGAGTATATCATGAGTTCATCCCAGCCTTATATAAGTTGCGTATTGCCACGTCAATATTCATAACCATTGCGGTTAAACAATTCGCATTTCAATCTCTCTCTGACAAAATTTTTGCGTGAAGACGCGAGTGACCACTGACTTTAAACCATCACTGGTTGAATCGAACCATATATCTCTCATCGTCGCTTGACGCGGCTTATATATATTTCACCAATATTATAAAGGATGTGACAAATAAGTTGTACTGCCCTAGTCTGGCACTCTGGATTTTTATTGGTCTTGGTAGACCGCTAGGACATTTTATTTGCCTGTTTTTCGTCAACATTGCTTATTAGAAACATCTAGATTATACATTTCTTGTGGTATAATTTCACTATGATATTCAACATATAAGACATGGAAAGTGTCTGTTATTCCTTACCATAGAATTCGGGCACAAAACCGACCAATACCATGGAAATTGAAACCTCAATAACTTTTGTACTAATTGATTTAAAGAAATGAAACATAGCTTATTAGAATCCTCTAGATTATACATTTCTATTGGTATAATTGCACTATGATATTCAACATATAAGACATGGAAAGTGTCTGTTATTCCTTACCATAGAATTCGGGCACAAAACCGACCAATACCATGGAAATTGAACTTTAGTGTATAGAGGTAGTATACATGTGCCACACAACCGGGTATGTTTTTTTGGCCTCGCGTCTTGTACGACGGGTTATACATTCGCATAATACCTTGTACGACGGGGTATACTTTTTGCCATTCTCAACTTGTACAACAGGTACACGTTTTTGAGGTCCCGTGACACACCCCTATCCGAGTTAGGGCAAGTGACCCCCCTCCCCCGCCCCCCACCTGGGATGCTAAGGCAATGCGGGAAATCGCAGGAATTAATATTTTCCAAAATGGCAGACATCGTATCGCAATTTTTCCGAAACGATATACCGATGGCATTTCTTGAAGAATAGCGTTGAGTTGGGGTTAGTATTTTGGCGCGTGAAGACTGTTTGTTGTACAGGCTCTTGATATATGTTATTTTTTGGATGCGTTATAGAGCACCCAAAATCGTGAAGACCAAAACGTGTGTTTTTAAGAAGCGCGAAAAACATTGAATCAGAACAGTATAAATTCATGTTACCGTTCGACTGTGTACCTACGAAATTCCCCTGCGTGCACGGTCACCGTGTACCTAGTGCACGAAATTCCCCTGCGTGCATTGCCACTGTACTTGGCGCACAAAATTCCCCTGCGTGCACGGTCACTGTGTATCTGGCTCTTTCATTGCCATAGAATGTTGTGCGTAAGGTACACGCAGTGAAACATCCATGCCCCAGTAGCTCTTTCGAACTAAGTAGGCAAAGAAACTCCGCCTCTGACAGCGCCGCGCTATTTACTTCTTTCAATCTCTCACATCCACGCTCTAGAGGCCTGTGAAATTTCTAAGGTTCTGATGTCAAAATGACAGATGCTTGCTAAAAACTTACAAAAGCCCTCCATGCCAAAACAATTGTGACAAAATGAAAGATTATATCACAAAATGACACGAGGACTGTTTCTATTACTACAGTTTTGTATAATTGTTCTGTTTGAGCACTAAAATACGGCACATCAAGAAACTTTGTTCAAAAAATCAACATGGGCGACTCCCACAATGCAACATAATCTAGTTAATTCGCTGTGATATCGCTGATAATTCTTAAAATTGAGTTGGATTTTGTTGATTCTGTTCATTAAGAAGTATGACTGTTGTTGGACTCTAGCAAAGATTGATGATGAGACATTTATGGATAAGAAAATGCATATTATCTAAACTGTCCCTTGTCTGCATTGTGAGAGGGAGCATATTTGCTTACATCATTAAAGATTCTGCCATACGGACCCTCGCCCCTAAGGTGGCATCAGATCATCAAAACACCAGGGTCGAGTGCCTTGCCTAATGGGAGTGATGCATGCACTCCCTCTTAGTTCTGGTGTCTAGCCGTATTTAGGTTTGTTAATTCAACGGAACGAACTGAGTTCCCGTGTTTTATCTAGTTTTGTCTAATAAAATAAACTCATAAAACATTTATCGGAACAGAGGGAGAACTTCAGCAACAGAAGACTCCTGTGAATTAGTATCTCGGCTTAAAATCACACCAAGCAGTAATATCTGGCCCAACTTTGCAACATGGTGGCGGAAACTTACCAGCGAAGCTTTCACCAATTAGAACATAGGTGAGGCAGCTCACAAGACGCTGTTTCACAGTGACTATTTGTGGCAAGAAGCTAATAGCTAAAATGACCTTGTCTAGCATGTAGAAAAGGCCACTAACATTCACTGTCGCACAAATATCACACCGAATCACGAAGAAAACAACAAAAACTTGGGGGGAAGGCGACAGGAACTATCAGCAATATGTATCACTTCATTATAACATCTTGCATTGTTATGTAGCTCTATTATTGGCTAATTAGTCAGATCTGTAGACAATTCACTGCTGGGTTTAGCATTTAGAAAACAACATATATCAAGAGCCTGTGAACAGATTTCATGTGTCGCTCCAAATCTTCAAAAATGCCATCTATACGTTGATTTACAGAAAAACCGTGATGCGATGACCACCATTATGTATGAGGTCACATGGTATTTGTTTGCCCTCCGTTCGCTAGGTGCTCATGGAATGGACTCAACTCGGGGTCTCCTGGTGCCATCACATGCGCTGCGTCGCAGTGCACATATTTCTGGCATTGTGATTCAGATTCAAACTAGATAAGCCCTGTGGGCTGGCAGGATTCTCTTCTTTTTTTTTCCGCGACTGTATCATGCATAAACCTTACAAACAATTCTAACAAGAAGACTGTCAGAAACATTCTGCTTACAGTAAATTCATTAAAAAAAAAGTGTTGACAAAGATTTTTTTGTGAATATTTCGATGTATGCATGCTTTTGATACAGTTGGATGGAAGCAGTCATGTTTAGTCTTTACTCCATCACGAATGGTCACACAGGCATATGTGCTGCAAGGCTGTGTCCCCAGTCTCAGAGTTAAACACCCACAGTGCTTCTCAAAGTGTCATCTGATTGAAAAAGTGCACATAAACATCGCGCCATGTGCCAATTTATGATGCCATCAAGACTGCAATCATAATGGTGGTTTGATTTGCAAAAGTCATATATACTCAAAATGTTTTTTGACACCATGTGTTTGTGCATTGATCAGTACAACAGAAATTTGGCTAATGATTTAGAGAATTGTGAATGCTTCCATCATATTCAGGAAATGTTATAAAATTCTCTTAAATCCAGTGATTATTTGGATTTGCTACCCTTATGAAAACCTCCCCTTGGAGGTAAATCCCTATGGATGCATCCATAATAAAGTGCGTGTTTTCTATTTTTATCAGTGTGATTGCTGGTGACACCAAGTCGCAGCCTACCCCCAAGAAGCCTCTCGTTTCCTGGCGTCGCATTGCTGTAAGGATTGTGTTCATCATCGGAGCAGCTGTCGCGGCAGCCTTCTATTCGGTCAGACATGGGTCGTTGGACGGAATACAGGTGATAGCATCGGCCAACGAAGTGGCATCAAGGAAAGGTGTGCGGGTGAAATGTTCAACTGATTACGATCCTGAACGAGCCCTTTTCCCAGGTGGTTATGCTTCTCTGCATGGAATATCTATAAGACTATTCAACCTTTGAACTCTGCAGTGTGAATTTAAACCTTCACCTTCTAATTTCTAAATATAAAATATAAATCTGTTTGTATCAATGTTTTTTTACTGATTTCAATGATTTGATTATTGAATGACTTCACATGTTAGAATATTTGTTTCCTTTGTAGAGTGTATTCCAAGAAGATGTGGTCGTTTAGTGATGGATGGAGTTGTCACAAATGAAGAAGCTACTCTCCTTCTGAAGTTTGTTTACACCTTCAGCTCATAACATACCATGATTAATTATGGGTATTCATGAGAAATGCATGATGTATTTATTTCCCTTCAGAATGGCTAAAGCCGGGATGGATTTTGGTGGATCCAATGGTGGAGTAGGTATCATAAAATCCATTTCATACTCGCACCTGAGATATTTTTTATAGTAGTGAACATCAGTTATATATATTTACAATGAATTATGTAATTTTTTAGGCTTCAATACTTGACATGCATTCTGGGGCATTATCTAAAGAAGACAAGTTTATAAACATTTATAGGTATCTGTTCTTTAAAATTATTTCCTTTTGTGTACTTCATTAAACAATTTGTACTTAGTTGAAATGCCTGTTTGTACACAGATTAAGGTGATTGAACTTTTTTCTTTTTCAGTGTCCTTGACCCAGCAGGGGAACAGGTATTTAGTGAAGCTGATTTTGTAAACTATAGGTAAGTCTAAACCACATATCACATCATTACTAATTTAACACTTATGTAAGATATCAGATGCTTTGGAGATGTAGATGCATGCACCAGAGTGGATTTCTGGAATCTCGTCATGGTGACTATGAATTAATCTGATTCCCAGAAAAGTGAAGACAAAAATCCTGAGTACTGTTGCCCTGGAATTCGAAGTGCCACCGCACAAATTATACCTGACAAAACCTACGTTTTTCTCCCGTATGAATAACAAGCCTGCCAAGACATTACATGACGAGTACTGGCACACGCATGTGGACAAGGTGATTATCTTAATCAACATGTATCGACATCTACTGATTGTAAGGCCATGTTGAGTGAGTGGTTGATATTTGTTATAAGATATGTCACATCAGTTGTTATACAGAGTCTCATCTACATAATTGTGACTTAGTTTTGGTCGGTGCTTAGAGAACAATGATGGTTAAGTTTTTTAGCCTTCACTGTTGGTTACCAAATTCACTACAAGTTTATAAATGTTTATAAACAATCGTTGTATTCACTTGCAGGAGACGTATGGTTCCTTTCACTACACCTCGCTTCTCTACCTTAGTACCTATGGCACGGATTTCACTGGGGGACGATTCACATTCGTCAACAAGAGATCTAATTCCACTGTGGAACCCAAATTTGGTCAGTATCGGCAAATTATATTTGTATATAAATCTATTTGTTTAAATTAATTTATAACTAGCATAAAATGTCCACGCCTCTTTATACACTCTCCATATTCAAATGTTTCACTTGTTGGTGGTATAATTGAATTAAGACTAATGAATAATAAATGAAATGTAAAGGTCACACAATTTTGGACTAAAATACAATTTAAAAAAGTGGGTTGGGGTGGGTGTTATCTATGAATGTGTCTAACCTTCACAAGAGACTAAGCTGTATTTCTTATTTAATTTGTATCATATGAAAAGCCTGTTTAAGCACAACTGGTATTGAAATGGACCCAAGGTAAAATTAGCCATAAATTGAATATTCATTGATTGGTTTCTTGTTCTTGCAGGTCGTCTTTCTTTCTTTACTTCTGGATCAGAAAACCCTCATTTTGTCGAGAAAGTGGAGAGTGGCACTCGCTTTGCCATAACGGTATCATTTACATGTGATCCTGAGAAAGCCATTCAGGATCCCAGCATGCAGTTGGTCCAACATCATACAAGTTCTTAATGTCATTATATCAGATTGACCGGGCCACAGAATTATCAATGATTACTTCTTGCATTCCACAATTCTTCCTTCAATAGTGAGAAATTAACTTTATATAATTATAAAAATTGCATGCTATTGAGATTAAAATATAAATTGTAAAATATAAATTTATTTCCCAAAAGTGATCTCATATCACAAAATGTCCAAAATAGATTGAGGTTGTACATAAATATTCATTTGTCAATGCGAAAATGTATATGACTGTAGATGTGTTTTAAATCAACTGTTAAAAGTCCAATATCATTTAAATATCCAACTAATCTCATCTTTCCTACCTTGTGTTTTTGTCGTTATTATCAACTTGCCCATGAGATGGTAATGGCTGCTTAGGTTTTGGGGATATTTTGTGATCCCGGGGACCAAACTTTCTTTGATATATACATTGGGAAATAAACGTGACCAAAAACTTATTTTTTATTTATTTGATTTCATACCAATAATATGAAAGTCGCGGACAGACTAGCACAATACTCCTGACGAAAACCATAAAATGACAACACACTTGTTAACATTATGAAAGACTGCGGTATCAATCCAGTGACATATCCCATTCTCCAAAACAAAATATGATTGCTTAGACCACATGATCAATTACCAGTGCACAAGCCATTGGGATATTTATATTTATATATATATATAATATATATACAATCATCTGGCACTTTTTACAAAACACATGCACCAACAAATTAGAAAAACCATTCTATTTATCTTAACACAAATGCGTCAGAACTTTTTTCAGCTCCCATGAAATACAACAAGAAAATTATCTGTTTACCTACTTGAGATGACTTACAGCTAAAAAGAAGTAACTCAAGTTTAATGGATAGAGTTACATTATGACTTCAACTTCACTCTGTATACAATCCTATAATCCCTGTGTAATACTGCCAGACAATCGCTGAAATTAACATTGCGCAACTAACATAGACTGGAAAGAAACGCTGGACGGTAGTGGTGTAGATTTGCTTTGTCTGAGAGAGCCCGAGATTGAGCTGTACGACTTGCTGGGTTTGTCCAGTGGAGGGGTCAGTAGTGGGGATCCTCTCCTGAATCTGAACAACAACATGTACTACTTCATGACATCCCATACTTCATACAAATCCTCATTATTTCTTAGAGACACTGTAAAATCAACACCTTTCAACCTATCGCCCCAGGTCGATATTGGAAAATTGCGAGTTCTTGTCCGTTAACTTTGGCCAAATAAGCCATCATTTTGACCCAATTTAAGAGAATCGCATTGGCTGAGTTACCTTTTCAAGGAAATGGGTGAATATGGCCTTGACCTTCTCAAGGTCAGTAGCTTGTAACATCATCTTCACAGCTTCACCTTTTCGAATCTTGACAACTCCAGCAAAGATGTTGGGATTATTGTAACAGCGTTCCAAGGTCGCGACTGCCATGACCTTGAAATCATAAAAGAAATCAAATTAAAGTCTAAGGGGTTGACTTATAACTCCTCTGACAACCTTGAGTTGTATAAAACTAGGTCAAAATTGCCGTGACTTGAATTCTCAGAATAAATCTAACATTTTTTCCCAAACAAAATATAGCGTTGTATAAGAAGTTATAAATAACAATATATCAAGACAATAAAAAAAGAAAATGAAGAATGCTTGCAACCACAGCATGGCATAAAACCCTCCACTCTCCAATGCTCTAATCAATGAAGCCACTGTAGCAAATACTGGGCACCATCAAACTTATTCATCACAAAAATTACCTGTGGAATAGCGCAGAAGTTGAAGACAGTTTGATTACGTAGCCTTGAAAGGTATTCCAAGCAGTCTGGGATATGTTCTAAAGCATTGGTCACAAGCTCATTCAGACAAGCAATGGCATCATCCAGCTTCTCTGGTTTTGAGAAACCGTTGGCTTCCTCAGTGTATTTCCCCCAGGCCTGCATAATAGATAATAGTGATTATTTAAGATAATTGGATTGCACATTTTGTAATTCATTGTAAAACATCAAGGGAAGTTGGCTTGCATTACAATGATTATGTTGTCAAAAGGTGGAAAACAAATTAATAAAGCATTAAGCATGAATATTTATATAAATATATCTCCATGCAATATATTTAGATACATCACATGGAGTCTTAAGTTCATGTATCTACATTGACTTTCCTTACCGTCAGACAAGATTTATATTTCATGCACTAAATCAACATTTTGTCAGAAATTTTATATTCCATATTAACGTTTACCTCCTTTGGCCAGAAATAACGACCTTGAACGACATCTTCCAGATAGTCACGGATGATGTTGGTTTTCTGCAGGAATAGACCCATGGAGTTGGCCAACTTGTGGTCCTTGCCTACGACTTCATCTTCTAGCTTTGAGCCGGCGAACAGACGCGAGAGACCGATTCCAACAAGTCCCGCCACATAGTGACAATACTGCACAGACGTAGATATGGAAAGAGATGGAGAGTTGAAGATGGACTGAATGATATAAGCAGTGAACATGTCAAAGAAACTGTTACATGGAGGCACAGGTGCACAATTACACATAGACACACACAAAATCATACAATCATACACAACATACATATAAACAAACGCGACTGACCAACATACACGAATGTGAATTCATACATGTGAAAAGGGGGATGTCAAGGGGGGGGGGGGGGGGGGTAGAATGAAATTGGGCCATGTGGCAGAATCATAGAGTATCTAGATACGTTATGGCATAATAACCAGTCTAGCATACACACATAGATGTGTGCGCTCAATGGAACTGATCCTAGAGAATTGTGATTGACCTTGGAGCCATAAACATAAATTCAATATTCATGGTGAATGGCAAGAGGGGTGGAGGGAATTAAATGGGCACTTGCTGGGGCTCTCAAATTTTTTGCGCTCCCCCATGAAAAAAGAAAGACACATGACTGATCTGCATGCAAATAGAACAGCGCTTAGAGCAGTCAAGCATTTTCAAATTAATGTGGGTTAATTTCGCAGAAAAGCCTTGATTCTGTATCACTAACGCCCACCTCATCCCCACTGTAGCATGGTGTCAGGTGCTTTGTCAAGGTAGACCGTCATACCGCGCCCCATCCTCTTAGTGATGTCACTGATCACCTCGCGGTAAATCGGCTTCAACTTGCGAAACTCACTTGAAATCTGGACAGACAAAAGGGATTCCATTGCTCAGGTCAACTAATCATTTTTCTGAATTAAGATGAAATATCCTGAATGAATGTACCTCAACATTTCTTTCTTCAATGATGGAAGTTGATTGTGAAACATAAAAGAATTACCTTAACATATCATTGTACAGGGAAACTATATTGTAACATGAAACTCAAATCAGTTCTTTATCACATAAGTTTATATTTTGTGAAATATTAATGTACAGTTACATGAAATAATTATTTGTGTGAAACTTATTTCTTTACCACAGGAAACTGCTCTAGGACGATCTTGTCCTTTTCTGTACTTTCCATGAACTTCCAATCAGGCTCCTCGAGGTACAGGTAAAACTGACGCAGCATGGGGATCTTGTCCTCATTAGGGATGCTCATATCGTCCTCCACAGTGTCCAGCGCTCGTAGCACCAGGTAGAATATACACACCGCATCCCTGTGGATGATGGGGGAGAGAGAATATACACACCGTATCCCAGTGGATAATGGGGGATAATGGGGGAGAGAGAATATACACACCGCATCCCTGTGGATAATGGGGGAGAGAGAATATACACACTGCATCCCTGTGGATAATGGGGGAGAGAGAATATACACACCGCATCCCTGTGGATGGATAACACACCGCATCCCTGGGGGAGAGAGAATATACACATTGGGGGAGAGAGAATATACCCTGTGGATAATGGGGGAGAGAGAATATATACACACCGCATCCCTTTGGATAATGGGGAGAGAGAATATACATCCCTGTGGATAATGGGGGAGAGAGAATATACACACCGCATCCCTGTGGATAATGGGGGAGAGAGAGAATATACATCCCTGTGGATAATGGGGGAGAGAGAATATACATCCCTGTGGATAATGGGGGAGAGAGAATATACATCCCTGTGGATAATGGGGGAGAGAGAATATACATCCCTGTGGATAATGGGGGAGAGAGAATATACATCCCTGTGGATAATGGGGGAGAGAGAATATACATCCCTGTGGATAATGGGGGAGAGGTTGTCAAAGAAGATGGACATCAACATTGTCAGATAACTGGGAGAGTTTATGTGGTAAGGTTTTAACAGCTCGCCAACACTAGGATGTTATATGGTGCCTACAAAGGTGGGGTAAATAGTACAACAAAATGAGCAATGAAATAGTTAAATTGAAACTAAAATCAAACTTTATTTTGTCTTAAATTTAATTGATTCATGTGTAATTGTCCAAATGCTGTCAAGGCCAATCGAGGAATACTGACAAATAACTAACATTTTTGGGAAAAAAGCAGCAGTGATTATTTCAGTGCTAATGAAACCTTTCTGGGATGGAGTTTTCAAAGCCTCCAAAAACTTGCCGAGTTAATAAGCTATCCTTATACATTTGGACATATACAATTTTCTATTTTTTCCCTTCTTACTTAGGCTTCATCTATGAAAGAGTGTGCGTAGTTGTATGTAAGAATTATCTCACACAGCCGGCCATTGGTAACACGTGGCCACAATTGCTGTATCACCCCACATGTTTGACTTTTTCACCCACCTGAGTTCCCCGTCGAGGGCCTGGATGACAGCGGCAAAACTACGACTCGTCATGTTGAGGAATGTGTAGCAGGTGGACAGATCATCACACATCTCCTGCTGGTCATAACATCAATTAACAAATTAAGCTAATTATGTTACTTCCAGCAGGCCAGGTTCATCAAACAATTCTAATTAACCATAAATCACAGTGGCAAAACAAAAAGAATTTCTGCATGAGGAATGCGGTAAAAGGTAATATGCATTAGAGGGGAAATAATAGATGAATGAGGCAAGATTTGAAAGACAGAAAGACAAGTCGACTATTTAACTGAAAGAAAGGCAAAGACTTGATAGAGGGGGAAACATTGATCGAGGAGATGAGATTTGAAAGAAGGGAAGAGAAAAGGAAAAGAAAACTTCCAAATAGCTTAAAATGGTCCAAACCATAATGGAAAAGAAGACATAGACATGAAAGATGGAGAAAGAAACGACAAAATTGGTCACCTGGCTGCCCCTGAGTTGTACGGTTCGACATCCGCCCAGCTTGAAGTGTAGCAGGGCATACACCTCCTCAGGATGTGTGATTGACTTCAGGAGATCCATGGCTGAGATCTGAAAACAACAAAAACCATCAAATACCATGGACAGGACTTGAAACCCACAAATGCACCTCAAACTTGGCATTATTTGTATACTTAACCATAGAGGTGACACCATTGTGACAAGAGTTGCTGAATATGAAGCTATTTTACACATTTTTTTTACATTATTAACAGTTACTAGAAATATTTGGCATTTAACTCACTGCTTCACACAGCAAGTTCCCCTAAACAATATACCACATCACAAACATAAAGTGATAAAAAAACTGCATGTCTTTTAAAAAAATCATTAAGAATGATTTTTTTATGCATACAAAAAACATTCTGGATTTGTATAGACATACCTACATACTGAGGACCTACTCCCTGAGGACCTACCCACTAATTTTCCTTCAATCAGTCAGAACACAATATGGGTAACATAATAGTTCACAATCAATCAAGTAAATCCTGTATATGCATAAACAAAACCACAGGACTGTTTTCTGGATTTTCCCCCTACCTCCGTAATTTCAGAGATCCAATATTGTAACATTTTATTCTTCTCAGATCCTTTAGTCTCAGATTCCATGGTGAGTTTTGATCAAAGTTACAAATCCAAATGGGGAACTTAAGTAGACTCTGAGAAATAGTATGCACCAGAAGTGAAGAGTAGAAGAGCAAGAGCTAGAATGAAGTGCTTGTCATGTCAGGTGGTAGTCAGGTGTGGGAATCCCAGAGAGGAGTGAGTGTGTGAGGGGGACCGGAGGGGTGATGGGTTGGCTGGGAGAATTGTGTGTGAGGGGGACGGGGAGGGGTGATGGGTTGCCTGGGAGGAGTGTGTGTGAAGGGGGCGGGTAGGGGTGGGGGGTTGGCTGGGAGAAGTGTGTGTGAGGGGGACGGGGAGGGGTCTGGGGTTGCCTTGGAGGAGTGGGTGATAGTAGGATATGGGAGGTATTTGGGAGGCCGCTATGGACATAATATGATAACGTGTAATGGTGCAGGTATGTATGTAATGTTTTGACCCCTTTCAGACTTCAGACAAGCTCCTGTCAGCTGTGGCAATCAAAGAAACTACATAAAGCTTCACCAAACACAAGTGGTGTGCTGAAAGCCAAGTGGTGTTACCCGGTGCATGGAGTCCGACTTGCGTTACCGCCGCCACATGCTTCATCATAAGTGGCTATACTGAGTGTCTGGGAGGAAATGCTCTGTTTAGTCAGCAGTATCCCAAAAGATTGATGGCTTCAAAGGGAACACCTGACAAAGGTGATTAAGTGCAGGCAAGTTAAAAGACGCTCTGGAGTGCCATGTGCATACTGGTCAAATAACCACAGCAACTTTTATATCCAGGTCAAACATTGCTATCCAACATCCATTGTTTGTATAATCTCCTTCCATATATATAAGCATATCCTAACACCTATTTTGGGATGGGTGAACCATATATCACATTTCAACTACATTTCAAGCCATCAATGAGGGGAAATGAGAAGAAAGCACAGGTGTATGTTTTGCACTCATATACTGTAGATACTACTTGCATGGCAAATGCACATGAAACACCACACTGCGTGAGATGATGGATGAGCTAAACACCTGCTAATCCAGGTATGCCCTCCCTGCATTCCTCAGCAGCTTGTAAAACATGAGGTATTTTTTCTTTAGCCTCCTCAGGTTATATACCTATGATATGGAAAATCAGGTCAGCAGGTAGGAATGTGAGGCAAAAAATAAAATTACCACTATGCAAGGAAGGAAATTTATTTACTATTTTTTAAAAATGCATAAATAGAAAGAAACAATATTCAATTAATCGGCCAGGTGGCAGTGCTGAGAGGGTGGCAGATCTCTCATGAGTTAGGGTATGCGTGAATCATTCTAAGCGCTATTTAAACTATAAATGTCATCATACTTGAACAACAGTGGTTATGTCTCTGTCAGTGTAGTGTGGATGCATTGCTTTAACATGTCAAAATAAATCAGGGTGGGAACAAAATGGTAAGCACTTACAGTGAGCTATAGGTTATGTACAAGAATGATAAAATAGGCATCGTGAAATGAACTTAAAAGAAGCACACTGCATAAAATGAGCAATTCCTCACATTTTCAGACAATCAACGGAGATATTCAACATTTGATTGACAGTTGAAGACAAAATCAACTTTAGCGGTAGTCAGATATCACTCTAATCTTGAGGGAGATTGCAGGTTATTATTCAGGGATCAAAATATTGAAACATATTTACTTACGATGCAAATCTGTGCTAACGCATTTACTCTCATGTACTTAAATCCTGAAATAATAAGCTTTCATAATTTGACCCTCTGAGAAACACAAGGAATATGAAGATGGGATGAAACGGTAAAGTGGCACGGCTGTAAATTGGCTCTATTTTGTTTGGACAGCCAGAAATGGTTGTCATTTACTCTACAAGGATTAGGATATCACCAAACTCTCATACTCTTCAGATTATCTAAGCTCAACTAAAACTACTTGCAAAAAAAAAAAGAACTTATCAGTGGAGAATTTACAGTACAACAAATATATCCTACCAGCAAAGTTCAATCTCAAATTCAAATTGATGTAATCAAAATAGAATTGCAACACAGCTATTGATTAATTATACTGGAACAAAACAAACCAAATCATTCTGTGTTTGATACCATATAAAAAAGAGATATGGTCAGGTAACAATCACATCATTCATAGCACTTGTGGTGTTGATATCGCAGTACAGAGCATCAACTTCTCAGATATAGATTTCATGAGAGGTTTATTCATATTACCTTATTGCAGTGTGGCCCAAAAGTTATGATTTTCCTAAGTGGTAAGCAGATAATCATAGCGTTTAAATGCCGGCGTGGAATGTAGAATCATAATGCATTCAAGCATTTAAAGCTAACATAATGCAATGATGATAATTCTAACACAAGCTGCAATACTTATGGGAGTAACTGAAAAAAAACTTCAGTGTGATGATCTTGGCAATAATTTCTAGAGAGAATGTTTCCAGTATCCTACTTTTGGCATATAGTTATAGGAACCCCCAGGGGGGGCCACTTAAGTGTATAGAGGCAGTATACATGTGTTGCCCAACGGAATATGTTTTTTTGGCCTCTAGACTTGTACAACAGGTTTTGTTACGACGGGTAATGTTTTTCAGCTGCAATCTGTATGACAGGTTTTTGGGGGGCTCTCGTTTTGTACGACGGGGTACGTTTTTCTCATCTGTACAGCGGGTTTGATATATATTTTGTTTCAGTATGTCGAGATTTTCTCCAGGGAATTCCCACCAATCGTTGACAATGCAAATGCAATGAATGGTTCTAGTTTGCACGCCAAGAATCACATGCTCGACTGTGCAACGGGCGAAGTTGTTACTGCATGTTATTAGAAATCAGCTGATCTGCATTGAGATTTTTCCGACACTTTTATCCTGCCTACGACGTACAACAGGTTATACATTTGCAAAATACCTTGTACAACAGGGTATGCTTTTGGCCATTTTCACCTTGTACGACTGTTACTGGGTTTTGAGGCCCAGCGGCACACCCCTATCAGTGATAAGGCCAAGTGCCCCCCTGGGTAGGAACCCAATATAGAAAAAGTGATTTTTTATATTTGGCTCACTATGCCTGCAAATTTTACAACTGGGACTCTTATCAAGTGCATTGGCTTCATGTTTGCCCACCATCAAACTAAATGATTGCTCTGAATCAAGCGCGCATAATCAAGTTCACATGTTGATTCAGGTGTACGTGAGAAATATATATGTATACATGTCCATGACTCCAACTGTACCAGATGATATAATTCAAAACTACTTGGAATTTTGATTATGGATCTGTAGAATCACATGATTCATATGTCAGGACATCAGTACTTTAAACTACCATTTCCATCCAAGATCCAATCTAACAAACAAAACATTGGCTTCTCAATATATGCATATTTGTTAGTGGTTAGGTATAAAGATATAGAATTATAACAGAGTAGCATGAAGATCATATAGAGCAAACAGGAAGGTTTCAACTCCTCATTACAGATATATTAGACAAGAAAAGTCCATTGTTATTTATGATGACAAGATTGGTTGCAGAGGGCACGCAAACTTTTGCTTCCCGAATTTTATTATCTAAGTATGTGTCATTTTGTCAATGATTATCATTTGGCAATATCCACCTTAGAGGGGAATGTGTATTCAACAATATGGCCTTGAGAATTATAAAAAAATACACTTCTGGATAAGGAACTGGAAGTACCAGAAATTGATAAAGGCGTCGGCATCAGCAAAGGAAACCCAACAAGATGAAGGCTTAACGGGCTCTCCCCAGTATAACAACCCCCTCAGAACAGCGCTCTGATCTAAATCCTCATATGACATGTGGTCACGAGGCAGCTGCTGCATCTTTCACTGCTGAGTTTGTCCATACAGAGAGGAGAAACTGCCAGTCGGAGTTTGAGGTTGACCAGCAGGGCAATGCATTGGCCGCATCTACTATGAATGAGGCATAGTTACAATCAAAAGTGGTCAAACTGCCAAGTCTCTGAAGCAGACTGCAAAGAAAGAGTCATATGTGAGGGAGCTTACTGCGAACCTGAAACAGAGTTAGAGACCCTGCAACAGAAGCAAGCCAGCACATGTTGGTGGGCAAGAGGGTGAGGCATATTCTGGTTGATACCATTGATGGCAAAGAGGTATAAGTAGCTTATCCAGGGAAGGTGGTGACTCAGGTTCCTGGATTCAGTGATTGAAAAAAACCGTTTTCTTTAGTAGTAGCGGGGTCATTAGATCGATGATATAAATCATTCTCTCTTCGTTCTACTATCTGTCGGGGGTCATAGATCGATAAATATATATCTTTCTATCTTCAACCTATCTTCTGATACGAATCCCTGTGGCTATATCACCGTCCGACCGGGGCTACTGAATATCAGTACAGTAGCCAGGTCTACTGTAGTACTGTCTGAGTACTGAATCAGCTGATCAGGGACAATTTTAGCTCCGGTCGAACGGTAACCAGGTAACATTAATTTATCAGTTTATACCCAGCCTCAGGTAGTCTACTCAGACGTCTTGTAGTTGTAGGGCTAGGACAATTTACGTGATGATCTAATAGACTTACCAATTTGGGAAAACACTGTCTGGAAAAAAGTAGCTACTTTGTCACAACATTTAATCAGCGTATAACTGACTGCAGCAGTACCAAATCTACTCCGTCCGCCGGGTCAACTCCTGACAATTTGATGAATTATAATGACCACGCTTGGATAACGTGACATCGGCCGACAGTGTTTACATTGTTACCAAGGCGTCCATTGGCTCATAAATGAACATCTGAAACTGTATTAACCAATCATCAACGATGTCACAGCTGCAGTCTGGATTTTGTCAGTATCACAAAAGATGTTGCACTCAATAAATATACCAAGAATAACCATTTTTTTTCGTCTGCTATTCTTTGTTAATAAAAAAGTTTTGAATCAAAATGCTAGTCAAAGTTTGACATTGATAATATCCATGCAGAAACAGGCGGCAGACACACAGTAGCAAACTATTTAAAGAGATTGAAGACACGCTGTTAGAATATCATAGATATATCAATACTCATCAAGCTAAATTTTTACTGTATAAGATAAAAATCATAATCTGTCTAATTGAATTGAGGGATTTATATTGTAATAAGTGCATAACACATAACGTACATAGCGTATATTTTGGTAACAATCAATTCGATGTAATACACACAAAGCAAATGTCGACTGCTCTTCCGGTGACTGAAAAGAGAAGCGTGAACACGACGCAAATGCTTTCTAATATGTTCTAATTCAATGTAATTAAATATTTTATCTACCAGTAAGTAAACGAAGAAGGGTCGTCAAGATGGGGCGGCGATCCATCAACACCACGAAGAGTGGGAAGTACATGAACCCCACAGACCAAGCCCGTGAGTGCTAAAACAAAATTCTATCTCTAACTCTTTAGACTAAGTGGTTACTTGTTTGACGAAGTTAATAGCGTGTTGTGAATTTACTGTCAAGAAACCTAATTGTACGATCCTGGCTTGTTTTATGTGTCGTTACTTGCAAAGCTTACGCAAAACACACTGGTTATTGAGTGTCATTGATTATATAGACGTTTTGCATGGAACCCTCTAGACCTACAGTAGGCCTCTATGTCTGCAGTAGAGGCCTACCTCATGCCAAGCCAAATGTGGTGGACTGGTCAATCATGAAATATTTATTCGCCATACTCTTTATCCATTTGACATAGACATACGGATTCATTTTGTTCGATTCAATTGTTGATTACCTTGTTCACTGAAGTTATCGGAAAGCTGTAATACAAAGCACTTGTAAATATTCCGGCAAAATAAATGCGCAACCGAATATCGTCCACAAATGCGTTTGCTTGTCTGCTCTAGTCTATGTGAAATCGAGACTGGATGTATTTTTGAAATTGCTTCCTTGCCTTGGTGTATACAGAGAGAACAAATGGACCCAGAGCCGCGACGTAAAATGCCAATGAGTAGTGATGATAAGTGTGGTAAATGTAACTAGACATCTAATAATAATTGGCAAATTTTATATACGGCTTGCTGCTTGGTGCCATTGTTGATAAATAAATATGCTTAAAGTAATATGATAACCGCCATTACTTATCTACCCAAGTTGATATGTAATAAGGAGCATTGGTATATTGCGACCTCCACACATAGTCATAACGTCTGTAACCTGGTACAGGAAGCAATTTCGTCATAGCGCCCTTTGTCATCCGAAACCAAAATGGCGAGAGAAGGAGCAGCGTAAATGATTGCGATGTGTTTTTTGGTGGATATTTGCATATAACGAAGATTTATGACGATCTGGATTTTCCAGTGAGCACCGTAAGATGTTTAAGAATAACCAGATATGGTTCATCTTTGGATTTGTTTAACTATGAAATGCATGGAGATTAATCTTTGATTGTCAACCACATTTGCACTAGGCCAAAGGCCAGACCTAACAGGTAGTAGTTAGGTCTGTTAACCAGGCTAGGAACCCTCCTATTTCTATTTGTTAATCAGAGGTCGATTCAAAAACTCCTTTTCCAAAATTGCCTCAAGATCACAGTTATTGTACATCTAGCCATGTGATTACTATGGCAGTGTCTCAATATCAACTGACTCAGCTCCGCTACTCTCAAATGACAAGCGTATGGATCGCTTGTTTTGGGGCACACAGTGTCAAAAGGAGTTTTTCTTAATCTGATTGTGTGTCTAAATAAAAGTGGATTTGGCCATGTACTACTAGTTTATCATCCCATCTTTCTGGCTTATTTGTGAGGCACAAGATTATGACATCTGCATAGTCATGCTGAGTTGCCCGACTAAGTCACGACAAACTGAGAAAGGAAGGCAACTGAATTCTGAATGATAGCGATGGCCCGATTCTGAACAATTCTCATACAAAAGTGTCCAAGCATTTTTAACCTACTTGTAGATAATCTATGCAATAGTTGACACAATGCCTGCACTCTCACTACTCTCACCGTCCATTGTATATTGATCTCCATAAGCTACAAGTCAAAAGATCACAAGATGTTAAAAACACCTGTATACTTGTTCACTCCTGATTTTAAGCAATGTGTCCGTGTCAGGAATTTTGAAAGTAATATTCCTGGGAGATGAGGGATCACTCTTGTAAATTTGATCATGCTCATCCTCAAAACCTTTCTCTTACGAGCCTAAACTTACCAAATGTGCTTAAATTTGCCCATGCAGTTGTAGTTATTTACAAGATTCTGATAAACATTAGACTTAGAATATTACATTTACCATCCCCGCAGAGCCCTATATGCCATTTTGTTTATAAACATTGAACTTAACAGAATCAGAAGTTTGGGACCACTGTCATTTTTTAGGTCTAATAGCTCATAGATGTTCAATGTATCTTAATGTTAACCACCCTATTCATTTCATATTCTTATTGCTTTCTACAGGTAAAGAGGCAAGAAAACGTGAATTGAAAAAGGTTTGGTTTGTTCCAGATATGATTGATACAGATATAATTTGTTATGGCTGATCACTTGATAACAAAATAGTTTATGGCAAAGCAATTATTACATAGTAAAATTTTCCACCCTTAGAACAAAAAGCAGCGTATGGCTGTTCGGCTGGCTGTACTGAAAGGGAAAGATCCGCAGAAATTGTTTGAAGAATTAGAGGTTATTGATGCCATGGGTAAGAACAATATTTATTTCAACTTTTAATGATTTCTTGATTGGCCTTTGGTCTCAGTAGTTTAAAATACAATATTTTCTTGGGATTTATATTATTGATTATACAACAATTCATCATTCATTCATTGAAAAAATTTCTGATGTTGAGTTTTACCTCCATTTCTTGAACAGAATTTGATTCAACTACTGCTCCAAAATTAAGTGAAAGAGTTCTCAAAGACAAGCGGAAAAAACTCAAAGAAACTGTGGACCGTGTTGTCAGGATGTATGTAAGTGTAATGTCTAAGAGTTTATTAAATCGATATGAACAACCCTTGAGGTTTTTGTTGGAGTAAAGATTATTTTAAAGATTAAACAATTGTGTGGGATGAGAACAGGAGAAAGAAGATCCTGAATATGCCATGGAACTAAGGTCTCTGGAAGTAGAATATGAGAAGCGCCGCAATCAAATGCAGGTTCATTTTGGTGAGTTGCTTGTTGCCCTAGCATGAATTCTGTTGAGTGAATACATAAGATAGACAATCTATATTAATTAAAGTGTTTCAATTTGTTTTTGTTTCCTCAGAGCAAGTGAAGAATGCTGAGAGGGTTCAGGTTGACCAGATTCCCTTACCTGATGCACCCAATATGTTACCTGGAGGTGAGTTTTTAATAAAATAATAGAAGATGCACAACCATTTGAGTTTCATTTCCTTTACAAGATCATTCATCAATATAGCTGTTCATTTGATATTCTTCCTTGGTAAATTTTTAAAACTGAAGGGGGGGGGGGGATTTTGATCCCTTAATCCCTGACTGAAAAAATGGTCAAATAGTAAACCTAATCTTCATCATGTTACACCCATAGTGAAGATAAGCAATGTTTTCCACTCTTGTCAGGGCATCATTCAGTATTACATGTGATGTTGTGAATTTTTCCTTGCTGGCTCAGGTGTCTCTGGAATCATGCTCCCTGGGGACATTCCACTTCCCATGATCCCTGCTCCTGGTCTCGGAGCATCAGCTGCACCCAGTATCCTCAAGAAAACCTCCGCTTATGACAAGTAAGTGAAATTTCTGCACAGCTCCATGTACAATGAAATTCACTAGACAGTGGTGTCATATGAAAAGTGTTACAACAGCTTTTTTTGGCCTCTTCTCTTCCTTTGAGCTTATCATATACCATTGCTCTGTCAACCATTCTCATGTCTGTCCATTCCTAAACGTTGGTGGTAGCATCATACTTGGACTTCTCTTATGTAAATATCTCTTTACATACTAAAATCAGCTCTGTCTGACTTTGACCCCTGAGTTATCTATAAAAAAATGACACAAATTCTCAGGTTCAATATTAAGCCAATTACGAATTGAAAATGCTGTTTCTTAGCAATCAAAACACCTTCAGCAATTTCTTTTGAGTGAAAATATATAGTCTAGTGGGACCTCAGATGAGATTATAAATGAGCTTGACCTTATTTTGAATGTCACAACCACAAGGAATCTGATCCATTTGAGTGGCACATTGTGGCTTGTAAAATGTTATAAATACTAGCACCTTGTGACAACTAAAGTATGGTGGGTTGTTAGTGTCTTTGACCTTATAAAAAGGTCACATCCACAAATAAGGCTGATGTGAATCTGATTCATTTGCAAACTAAAAATCAGCCCTTTATGACCTTTGATCTCTGAGTGATTATTGAAATACTTCTTGTACAATGTAAAGCAAATGGGAATTGGCCTCTTTGCAAGTTCTAGTTTATCTCACGACTGCCAGGTTGTGATACTGATTTTCAACAGGAAGCCGGGTCATGTTTTGTGGCTGCCAATGCGTAAAGCAGCATCGCTAATGCACTAACAATGCATGACCAGCTTGACATCCACAAAATATTACCCTGGTTCCGGTCAAAAGCACTGTGTGCAGTGGTGGAACCCCTGGTCTGAACTTATGTGGCTCAATTACAAGGTCAAGGTCAATGTGACATAACTCGAGGCCTCCACGGTCTCTTCAAGTTTTCCATCAAATACTGTGTATTGCAATCCTATAAACATTTGAACATGACTTGTTGTAACGTTTTATTGTATACCTTGTCAAAAGCAGCAGAGCCTCAAGGCCTGTTAGCCTCTTGTTTAATTACTTTCATTGACAATACCTTCATAAATAAATAATGTATTAGAAATGGTACTTTTTTTGCAGGCCAAAGTCATCTATCCCCATACCCAGTGTTCTTTCAATGTCTGCCATGGCCGCGTTTAAGACGCGCAAGCCACCTGGGCCCCCACCAGGACCCCCGCCCCCTCTCTCTGACAGCGAGGATGATGAAGATGATGATACTGGTAAGAGAAGCATATTCAATCCATCTACATACTTCCATTATGTTATCTGATAACCTCTATAAATATGTCACTTATAGTCTTTGATCTGTGTATTTCAAGTGAGTGTATACCCTTGAATGCAGGTATGGATATGGAACATCCCACGCTGGAAGAAGCTGAAGAGATCCTCAAGCAAAAACCACAACATGGTAGGATCATCCTAGTAACCACAGACCCATTCATTGTAACTTTTGGGATTGTGTTCTGCTAGCATCAATTAAGTGGAATGGAATCCCAGAGGGTCTTGACTCCCAGCAGGAGCATCATGGTACATTACCTGGTGTGGGCAATGGGTTTGTTCATATTGGGCTGTGATACCTAAGTGGGGCTGTCCATGCATCACAACTGTCTTGCCAGTTGTTGAAAGCAATGGGGAAAAAAACCTTTTCATTTAGGTCTTGAATTTGACCCCATATGTAAATTGCTGTCAATGATGGTTGCTATGATGACAAACTCCCCTGTACCACAGTTTAAGTTGCTGCATTACTATATGTTTGAATGACAATTGAATTCCATGCCTAAATGATGGCCCTGAAATTACCTCAGGGTCTTCCTCCAAATCGAGGAAGATTCGTTTTGAAGATGACACAACACATGACCCTGATGCCCCTGAGAAAGACACAAGGTTAAAGTTCAAGCCAGCCGTGTCAGCCCTGCAGGTCAAGATGCTCAAGATGGCCGGGCAGGAGATCCCCATGATGCCAGAGGTGAAGATTATGATTATTGTTCTTAATTTGGGGGAAAATGTATTTGTTTTTATTATTAATAAAATGTTCCGGTGGTGCTGTGTAAAGTTTTGAATTAAACAAGTGTCGTTACTTTGTGGAGGTGTACAATGTGGTATTATGCATCATCTCAAACCAATAGTCACAGCCCCTTAATCCACATTCTACAATCATTGTCTAGAGAAATGTATTATATTCACAATGCCCTGTTTTTCTTAAATAGTTAAATATGTGCCAAGAGAGTTTTTATCTGTTTAATCTGTTAAATTATCCCCAAACAGGAGGTCGTGTGTGCAATATTGCGTTGGGGAAAAATGTCACTCCTTTGCAGTCAAACTTGACAATGCCAGATGTTCTAATTCCCCTCCAGAATCAGCCCCCAGTGCCAGGCCAGCCCTCAGACAGCGAAAGCGACGAAGGTGATGAAGCTAAGTCCAGCAAGCGACCAGCTCATCAAAGTGATTCAGACTCAGGTTCTGACTCGGATGAGCCTGCTGAAAGCCAGCAGACAGCAAGGAGAGCTGCTGTTTCCAGCAAGGTGCCCAGGACTGCTGAGAGCAGTAATGGTGCAGGAGGGGGTCCCCCTGGGGCTCCACCTGGTCCCCCACCTGGTATGCCACCTGGTCAGTAGATTTGTGATTTGAGATTTTTTGTCTTCCACAGAGACGTAATTATGTCAAAAAAAGCTATTCTTTAAATTGCCTTATTTTTATATATGACCTATTATTCTCTTGCACAAAGTCAAGTATATAACTGCTCATTCTGTCTAATTTTTGATTGGGTTTCCATAAACCTTTGGTATATTTTCATTTGCAACATTATGATTATATGATGTTAAGCACGGATGGGTGCAATGGTTCGTACCGTTATGATTGTTGAACTCTCGCTCATTATGACACTTAAGCATTATAATTGTATAACATTGACTAAATCTGCAGCATTATGATTGTGTAACAGGACCACCTCCAGGAGTACCTCCTATGATGTTCATGCGAACCAGTGCTCCTCCACGTATGATGCCTCCAGGACCTCCACCAGGTCGACCTCCTGGACTTCCTCCAGGACCTCCACCTGGACTCCCTCCCAGTGTCAGAGCTCCTCGTCTTCCTTCAGCACCTCCCGGTGGGTCTGCTCAATATTCATGTATCTTTTTTCAACTAAATCATATTATTGTTTTTCATATAGGGAAATTCAGTAAATGATACTTCTTAATTTTTTGGAGTAAAGAAGAGATATGAGTTCTCAATAAATGGTAGTGAATATGCCCCCTTTTAAAAATCATAAATGGTATTATTTCACATGTGATATATTTCAGGAGTTCCCCCACCAAGATTGTTGCGACCACCAGGAGTGCCCCCTCCAGGTGTCCATCCTCCCATGTCAGCACCTGGTGGTCCCCCCGGAACGCAGGCTAACCCTAACGTGCTCAGCGCTCCGCCCAGCATCATGAAACCACAGGCACAAGGCAGTCTGACCATGCCCACAGCTTCCAGACCAATCCCTGAGAAAAAGAAGGGACCCACCATTGAAGCCAAGCCTCAGATCAAGAATATGATTGGCGAGGCAACAAGATTCATGCCAACAGCCCTCAAGGTGCGGAGAGAGATCAAGGATGCCAAGGGCCGTGTGGTCAAGACAAATAGTAAGTGCCTGAATGTACTGTTGTACCATTCTTTTTCCCTGTTCCTGCATCATTTGAACCATCCCCTACTTCCAGCATTCCATCAGATAACTTTGGAATTTTCGGGATCAAAATCCATCGTGTTTGATAGTGTTGATGTTTTGAAGGCTTTAGATCCTCAGTGGTTATGTAATAGGTTTGGGGATTCACTCCTATGGTTCATCTGCTTTTGCATTGTTGGAGTCACCTTACTGTCTGCGTGCTCTGTTACAGTCAAATCTGATGAGGCGGTGCCCTCAGTTGCCAAGGCGCCTGCTGTGGCCGGCCCTACCAAAGACGATGCCTACGACACATTCATGAAGGAAATGGAAGGCCTCATCTGACTCCCATCTGTCTAGTTCAGGTGGGCATAGTTCAGGTGGGTGTAGTTCAGGTGGGCATAGTTCAGGTGGGCGTAGCTCAGGTGGGTCTAGTTCATGTGGGTGTAGCTCAGGTGGGTGTAGGTGGGTGTAGTTCAGGTGGGTGTAGCTCAGGTGGGTGTAGCTCAGGTGGGCATAGCTCAGGTGGGTGTAGCTCAGGTGGTGTAGCTCAGGTGGGCATAGCTCAGGTGGGTGTAGCTCAGGTGGGTGTAGCTCAGGTGGGCGATGATGGTGAATGTGTTCCATAATGACCTTCTCTGTATGCTCCCTCGGTGGCCTTTGCTTGATGACTACCTAAAGCTTGATGGCCCATATTGATATATAGCAGTTTCTGCCAAATTCACCAACCTTCACTAAATGCAAGCTCACTTCCAGATGCAAGCAATAACTGGGAAACCAATGGCCTGGCTGTTATATGCTCAAAATTAGCCAATGTGGAACCATGTTATATTCTCAAAATCCTCCTCTGTGGAGCCACAATGGCTCATATTGAAACTTGTGGGGTCCAGTCGGAGGGTTGTAGGTTCAAATCTAGCTGAGTCATTATTGTCATCATCATCATCATCATCATCACCAACATTCTTCCTTTCTTTGTGTCAGTATTTGTCAGGAAACGCACCTAACCCATGCAAACCCACTTCCCATGTATGGTTATCATTCCTAACGAACCTGTTAAATGCTGTTCTCTGACAAATGCTTTTCACACACCCACTCGCATCTCTTAAACACACACCACCTGCACCCCCACTACCTGTTCTGTTTCTATGTATGGAGTCATGCATTATAGGGAAGATTCCTCTCCCCTCCCCAATCCAAACAATTGAATTGAACCGTACACACTGTGCTGTGGTGATGATGTGAATGGCAGCTGGTAACTATTAATGCACTTAGCAATGGCTGCTAAGATTAGACCCATTGTGATCTCTTACCTGCAATCGGACACCTTTCTTCATCAGTCCTTTGAATTGTTCGGCTTCAATCATACCCTCGCTATTGTCATGGCAAACATTGTCCCAGACTCAGCGGCTCAATGATAATTGTGATGGATTTTTTATTGCTTGGGTCAGAGTATGTAGAACCCTGCATGAACGATGGGTGTGTGCAGCCAGGCTGATGGGAATACAACAACAACATTATCTTGGTTATCGACTATTGTTGTCTGCACAGAATCTTATGTTCAAACCCCCCACCCCACCTACATCACCACTGGGTCTGGGGGGAGAAAAAAGGCCCACTGCATGCCATAAGAGGTGACTTAAAGGGGGGAAACCCAGTTTGCTGTGGATAGCAATTTGTGTTTGTGGATTTCATCTTGTCTAGAGTAGGTTGAAGGGGACATGCCCTTGGATAATCATTCACATTTTTTATATTTTCCACCTTTTTGTTTTCACTTGGATTTCCCTCTTTTTTCCATTTATCCTAGAAGTTTGCTGCTCAATTAGATCAATTGTATCTTTGCTCTTCCTTTGTTGGTGCCATACAACACACTAGTGTTGGTGCGCCATTAAACCCTACACTTACCTTACCTTCATAGTCAATATTTATTACCTAAATCAATCTAGACATGCCTTCCTCTATAAACATGCAATGAAGCTCATACCCTAATGCCTTGTCAGGTATTTGGCAAGTCCTATTGATGCACTCAGTGGTACACCTCCTGATTTAAGGGATCAATGATTCCAGCTGGAATCTGGGTAAAGATTACGCCAAACGTTATGATCTCTATGCAGGGGGCTACCGGGCGTTGGGCGCTGTGCCATCAAGTGAGTCTTTTCCAAGGTCACCTAGAAATATTTCTTTGCAGTCGTTGCGAAATCCTGAGTCATGCCCCCCCCTACCCCCCCCCCCCCCCCCCCACACACACACACACACACACACACACACTCACCTATTATCTTAGACTCCCAGAGTAGCTCTTTTGAACCGAGCGGAGCTTGCGCTCCCTAACAAGGGAGTACCCGATCGACTGTTGGTCTGTTGGGCTATCCCTGAGCGATCCCCCACCCCTTGTTCCTTCGTTTACTCGCAGCATCGACTGTGTCGCATCGCAGGCGCCCGGTTCCCGATGCCAAGCTTCCGAGCGCTGAACCGTTTCCGAGTGTCGTACATCATCTGCGTGTCTTCGATGATAATCACTCACCCCCGAAATCCTCTCCTGTGTAACATGTTGATTATACCCGCTTGGTGGGTTGGCTGGTTCCAACTCTGTGGTGTCACTAGTTCTGTTTACTGTTGCAACTACCTCGAAGGGCGCCAAACGATGTTTCAATTGATGCCTGATGTCCTCAAATGACCGCCCGATCGTTAATTGCTGTGATAGGATTAAGGTGGCATGTTTTGTCATTATAGTTTATAGTTTGTAGAATGTTATAAACCTATTCATTTTTGGGTGCCTCTCCAACTCGACCCAATTATCAAGCCAGTGTCACCCAAATTGAGGGCTTTATAACAATAAACGTTCATATTTAATTTTGTCGTGACGTTTCCGTGTAAAGGAAGTGAAAATCAGCTGTTTCGAGCTCTTGTCCTCATGTTTTATTGAGTTCGCTTGGTGGCAACAATTGAAATACGCCGCCTGTTTCCTTATGACTATACATGAACGCCCGGAATATATGGTTAATTCTTGACGTCCCAACAATAAACAGCCACCGCATTTCAATACAGTCTGGTTATTTTTGTGTCAAGAAGAGTTACCCTTATCTCTAGTTCCGAGGGGTGATATTACGGATGTAAAATATATGATTCATTAGTCACCCCTTCTCTCCTACCCCTTATATATGGTCACCCGGCAACCACATTAGGTGACTTCTAGTGCTACCCTAGAGGGAGATACCTTTGTAAACTGCGTCTTTTTGTTGATTGTCTCTATGTTGAGGCAGTGCATGTCACTGTATATCGTGACTAACGAGCAACCTGTAAAAATACATGTCAGTACCCCACATCAAAGGAACGCTTGGCATGGCTGAAGAAAAAAAGTGCTGCTCTACACAGGATATCGACGAACGTACAGTTGTGTCGTGAATTGCTGATCTGTTTGTTATTCTTAGCAACCACCACTATGGTTGTCGATGCTGTATGTTGTTGGCGCCTCCTACGTGGTGTGTTTGGTATTTTTATTTCTAAAGTTCACGGCAGCTGTTATTATTGACCTTCGTGTGGTGATCTAGGATTGATTTGGGCGGGTGAGCGTTTGTTGTTGTTTTATTGCTACCGTACAGGAACGGTAGAGGTGCTTGTGGGGTTCCGTGGGTGTGTAAGTGTTGGTGTAAGGTCTGGATGTCTTTGGGTATGTTGGAGCTGTCAGTTTGCGTGTGTTTAATACGGGTCGAGGTGTTTACATTCCAGGGTGACATGAGATTCTGTCTGTATGAAAAATGGTCCTTGTTAATGCATGACAGCCTCTAATTTTTCCTTTTCTAGGAACGCTTTATTTATATTGATAGGTCATCCCAAGGTTATAGTTCAGGACGTCTGTCATTGTTTATGGTTGTATTTAGTACCATCCTCCCCTGATGCATATACAACATCTAACCCAGGTTAGGTCCTTTTGGTACCTTCCCTCATGCAGAGAAACGTTCTTTTCTTCCCAACTCCACAACCGTTACAATTCTTACCATTTACCTTATACAGGACAATTGGTCAGTCCAGGAGTTAACCCTCACGCAATTATACGGAAACCTTTAATTGATCATAAATCTAAGAAAACAAATCCTTGCATGGTCCTGAAAATTTCATCATTTATGTTCGTCACTTTCTGAGATATCTTGCAACAAGTCGAACAAACTTGAAGAGGCGAAGACATACACCCAGGATACATCTGACCGAAGCCAGCTAAAGTCGCCACGTCATCTAACCTCGATCCTCATGTTTCGTCATCATGAATCATTGGGGCAGGTTTTTTTTCTATTGATCTATGGATTACTGTCGATCGATCGGGTGTTACCAACTTCCTGTGCATGCGTGGCGGCCATCAATTACGTGGTTTTGCGTCACGATTCTATTCAGCGGTTTGTGGATCGAAGAAAGCGACTATTACAGTGGACTTCCCGTAATTGGTCCTTTAAAGAAGCTGACCACTGGTCACATTCGTTCGTATGTCAAGTTTATGTGGCTTGTCTATATATATATATATATATATATATATATATATATATATATATATATATATATATATATATATATATATATATATATATATATATATATATATATATATATATATATATATATATATATATATATATGTATATATGTATATATATATATCCATCGTATGACATTGTGGTGCCATTGGTCTTTCTGAGATGAGTCTAGTCCCTTGAGCCTCTTCTCATTACCCCTTTCAATGGTGAATACTGCTAACACCCCCGTACCAATAACGATGCGTGTCCTTTCACTTTCACATTATCGTTTATTCTGATATAACAAACGCTGATTATGCATGTACGTAACATAACCCCATTTGCTTTAATGATTGAAACTCATGCTGATAACCTACTGATAAATAGATTCCGGCGTTTTTCCCATGTTTCCCAATTCAATTAAAAATGGTGTCATTGGATTTCTAATATGGACTTAATCTGTTTTGTTATGTTCGAATTGAGATACCGTCTCATTTATTACTATGCAATATTTTGCTTTTATGAATCGTGTTTATTAAATTGAGTGAATTCTGTAATGTAATTTGTATGTCAGTGACGAACTCAGGTGGAAGACGTAGCCCTGAGGCGAAAACAAGGGGAGGGTGCTAATTTTTCAATTTCCTATGAAGAGCTGATGAAAAGAGATACATTCACCCGTCTGGTTATTGCTAGAATTATTGATCCATTGCGGTTCGCTGTCAACTGGTAGCAAACCAGAATAATTTATTGGACAGACATCCGTTCGTCTGGTTTCATGCGCTCCATTTGCCGACGATACTTTGTTTTCGCACCCGTGACGGCTTTTTTGCACCCCAGCGATGGCCCGCTTTGACATGTCTTGGCGCGTGTTGGCAGATACCAACAAATATTTGTCGGCGCGAATAACGGCTCTATTTGAATAGATTGGCCGGTATTGATTGGGCGCCGAGGGGCCATAGCTAATCAACGGGCAACGGGTGCATAGAAATTCACATACTGTATTGATCAAACTAGACCTCACATTAAATTCTATGACCCTCAAAGTATTGGCCATGTGTCTTGCGAGAGTACCATGATGTATGTTAGTGAATCCGGGAGAGGAGCCTTCTATAGCCTGTTGTCCTATTTATAGTAATGCTGGTTGCAGCGGTTCATATATTCATGGTGTTTTGGGTCTCATCGACTTCACCGTATAGATGGAATAAGGTTGCTATTTGTTGGCTAAGGTCAAGAGGTATGGAGAATACGATACGCTGGTGACAGTCAACTGTTGGTATTAAATGGATGAATTAAACGATTTTTCCCCTGTCAGGACAACTTACATTCAATTAGAACAGTTATTTACAGTTTTCAAAATGTATATGCGTGTGAATGGTATCCAATAATCGACCGTGTCTGTATAATTCATGCATTCGTGTTTTTGTGTGTTCACCCTTTGAATGATCTCTTGGTACTTACTCTGGTGAATCAAAACAACCCTCACTTTGATCAACGACCTCACCCACATCACCCACACACATTAATCGCCCCATCCACTCAACTGCGGGTCCTGTCTGCTATGTATATTACCGTGATCTCTTCATTCGCAGTTTGCCCTTCTCTTCACTTGCTCTGATCTTCTATGGTAATTCATCCATCACAGCATGATTACACCATCAGCTTAACATTTATATATATATGTGTGTGTGCAGCGGACAACCACTATTTCATTGGCCAGCTTTGCTCAACCATGCCACGCCACCTCTCGGAAGACGCTGTCAAGTTAACCTCCCTCGATTATCGCCCGATTAATTCCTCTGACAAGAACTGGCGTTGTGTTAGTTAACTGATATTGCAAGGGACCCTGGCTTAGCGGACATGCTCCTTCAAGTGATTGCGAGATAAGCCTCAAGGAGGTATAAACCCAGGAGGGCGGGTGGGGAGGGTGTCGGTGGTAAATATACCATGAAATCAAGCCGTGACTCATCCGCCACCCAGACCTTCCTCGGATTACCCTTAGTCTCTGGTGTGTGTTGATGTTGAAGGAGGGGTTCAGTGGATTGTGACTACAGCGTTGCTTGTCCTATGATCAACAGCCACGTGTTTTAATGTCATTGCTTCATATCATGTGATTTAATCATCTCTTCGTAAATAAACTGTGTTCAGCCTTTCAAATTTGTTTTGTAAGTTTTCCTCTCTTTTTGGTTGCCTTGATACAAGAATATTAAGGAAACATATCATACCATGATATTATTCTCTATCTTTAAATTAAAAACAATCTCTTTTCATCATATTGATATGATACTTTTTCAATAAGGGCTTGATTATCCAAAGGCAAGTATTTTGTTGCACTCCACACATTTAAGTACTATATCTACAGGAGCTGTTTCTGCATGAAATCGGTTATGCATGCTATCTCTTGTTCGTATCAAACATGTATCCTCAGTAATAATAAACTACTAGTTTAGCAAATAAGTGATGGCGTACTATGATTTATCCTAAGAATAATAACCAATATGCAGTAAGAGATTAAATCCGATCGTTAATTAACTCGCCGGTATGAGGCAAGGTAGGGTGTCGATTAGCTACGCTGAGCAATGGGTAACGGGGCCAATGACGAGTGTTTGATCGACAACTTCATAATATCTGATTGAGTGAGATCTAACTTCTGACTCATGGTCAATGTTTATGTTTGAAGTTATTGGTTGTTGGTCATATCGAAGCAGATGAAGAGGCTAGGTCAGAATCAGAGACGCAAAGCCCTAATGCACGCTGAGCCAACGGCAAAGTAGGTGCGGACATTTTATATCCCACCTCAAGTATTTTGCTAACCAGTTTAAGATCAATATTTAACTTAGTCTTTGGCTATCACGAGTTATTGGTTGATTGACGTTAGGCCATTTGTTGACTGACGTAAGGTCAGTAATGCACAAGTTTAAGGTCCGTTTTAGTGACGTTAAGGTCAATAGGTAGATGACGTAAACTCGATGGTGCTTTGACGTAAGGTCATTGGTTGCCCGTTATAAGGTCGACTTTGCCGACATTAGGTCATTATCTGGATGACGTTATTTCCATAGCTAACCAACATCAGGTCATTTGTAGTGGTGTAAGGTCAATGCCGGGCTGTCACAGGGTTTCTTTAAATGAAAAATCGATATATCAATGGTGACTTGACGCCAAGTCAGATTGCCAAAACGAACCTCGACATGATGTTAACTATTGATATCTGTAATCGAGGGGGAAATCGATGAGGTTAACTAACACAACTTATTCGATATGTTGGTTTGACGGCCTTCAGCCTTGGTTTTATGTGCGGTGTTGAGTGTGGGTGGCGCCTGTTCATGCGTCGCATTAAACAGGTAAGGCTTACTTGCTATGTTGATTGGTCGAAGTAAAAATGGACCCTTCTAGAAGTTGCACCAAGTTTATTGTCATTACAAAACACTGCATGAAGTAATGACATGCCCAGTGGGCCCTTGGCTTAACTTTCGTGTCGGATCCATTTTTACACCCGAAGGGGACAGAAATTTCCAGGCAGTCATCGAATCCAAATGGCGGATGGATGGATGGATGGGTGGATGGGTGGGTGGGTGGATGGATGGATATGTGTGTGTGTGGTTGTGTGCGTGTGTGTGCGTGCGTGTGTGTGCGTGTGAGTGAGTGAGTGTGTGTGTTTTAATAAGTGGATGGTTGGGCAGCTAGATTCGTTTTTGTCTTGAGAGGTGCTCAAATGTAGGAATATTTGCTCTAAGTATCTAGGAACATATGTATCATGCAGCTTTGCTTTCAACAGCACACCTGTATGTATATGTTATAAAACCCAACATTCGATAAGACGCATCATCCCTTTGCACTATCTGCACCCAACTTGCCACGTGGCCATGTCAACCAGTGCATGTCCCCCTTCATGGAACCTTTAATTCAGCAACTGAGACAACGATTTTCTGTACCTTTTTTTGTATGAAACTCCATCCATCTACTCCGTGGAAGTATGGAAAAAAATCCTCGGAAAGCTAGCCGTACGTCAATAGCCGGTATTGTCATGCTAGGCTGACGTCATTGTTCGCTGAGCATTGCGTATGCAGAAGCTTTATATCTGCCTGGATATGTAGCCACAACCGTGTAAAGATGAAAAGAAAGGCTGCTTTCAGCGATCGCTGTAATGGACGTCAGGCCACGGTTGCGAATCGTCATTCTATTTATAACTCTTCCTGGTCATTTCAGTGAGCTTTTTTAGTAATATGATCCCAGTCATACTGAAAATCGGACTTATGATAAACACCATAAAATCTGCTTTTCGTGTTAATGATTTTGGTTTAAATCTGTATTTTTGTTCGTCACGGTACGTTTAGAATTTCGATACACAGCGCCAAACAAAACCAACCGATCTGAAAAGAATCTCGAACTCAACATAGTGAGGCATATTTTTATCAATAACATTCGTTTGCAACAGTAATTCTAATTGGAATGCTTTAATTGGCCAGTCATTGCATCGGGCTCATACGTGCGGGAGCGAGGAAACATGGATTTTGATCACAAGGGTAAAGTCTATTAGCTAGGGTTTTGTGACTATGGTAGATAAAGGGGGGTGTGGGGTCTGAGGTCGATCTAGCGAGCGGGCGCGGGTAGCGACTGGCGCTACAGGGTCAAACTGATCGAATTTGTTGGACCCAGTGTCACGTCGGGATAGGTTCAATATTATGACAATACATCACCTAACCTCCTGAGCGTTACATGAATCAACACTGTAGAATAATGAAATTGATAGTTAATTCCCTTTGTTATACTTATTTCGTTGGGTTTGTATGACTTTTGGTCATTTTTTGAAAGAGTGCTCCCAATTTGACTCGTTTTTTACGTCCTTTTACGAATTCACACGTTACTTGATGAATATGTCGAGCAACATCTTTTCCTTTGATAATCTTTTTCTCGTTCTTTCTCTTTTTCTGCTTTTATTCGTCTTCGACTTCATTCTATTTCTTCTTCTCTTTCTCTTTCTATATCTTTATATTGTATTTCTTTCCTCATTCCTTAATCTTCTTCATCAGTTATGGCTGCCACAATTTATTTACATTTCTGCTTCATCCAGAACACTTACTGTATCTCATTACATGTGTCGCTATCGACAGTCAACAATGATTTGTGACGCAGATTGGTAGCGCAGACCGGGTAAGTTCATTATTGCACAGGGTGTCTCGGTAAGGCTTGTATTGATATGTGCCGTGAGTCAATATGTACGCAATAAACCACAGTGTTGTGTTGTAGTCTACTAACTCGCTTCTGATATCCTTAGGGCCTTGTCAGTGTCAATATATACAAACATAAAGCCCTACTGGATTTAAATTCGTTTTTTCAGCATGTAAATGATAATAAACGGACGTTTTTTTGGCTGAGGTCTTTATCGAACGTCATCACATTAAAAAGCTACACCCCCAATTGAACGCTTCGACGTGCAGCATAGAATTACTACCTTCTTTGCCATGCTGTTTGTCCTGGGATGACCTTCTTTGCCATGCTGTTTGTCCTGGGATGACCTTCTTTGCCATGTTGTTTGTCCTGGGATGACCTTCTTTGCCATGCTGTTTGTCCTGGGATGACCTTCTTTGCCATGTTGTTTGTCCTGGGATGACCTTCTTTGCCATGCTGTTTGTCCTGGGATGACCTTAAACGCCAGATGAACATCATACGAAAAAACACCGATGTAAATGATCTGCCATCCTGCCTTTGAAAACAGTCAGTTCTACATTAACATAGCCTTTCAAAGAAACTAGGCGTCTAGTCAAATAATTGAATGAGTGCATCATTGTATGGAAATAATTTGGACCAATTTTCATAAATTTGCATATGAATGCAAAAATACTAACCAGACCATGTAAGACCTTACAAAATGGAACTATCATATTATATTGTAAACCATTACCCTTTAGCTATCGGTATGTGTCTGTTTTCGAAACTCTAGCATGAATTTGTGCTATAATGTTAAAGAAAAAAATGTTTGTGCAATGTGATAAATAGGTTTTGGGGTTTTTTCAGTGCAAAAGACGGTTTGGATTCCATTCAAATATATGTAATACGAAAATATTTTTTATGAACAGATGATACCGTTCTATCATGAATGCAAGCAAGGTTCCTGTAGGTAGCCTTACTTTCAATCATACAGGTCAATTACATGTCAATTAGTGTGTTGTAAATCAATGTCGCATTTGGCATCGGGCTAATCAAAAGCCGGTCATGAACACACACATTTGGTATCACATATATCCGAACTTCTGATTCGATTGGATTACTTCGGAGTGTGTTCCAGAGGTATGACATGTGGATAGAAGATTATTGCACGCGTTTAATTCATGGAAATCCTTACATAATTCTTAAAGCTTGGGGATTCCCTCACCAGTCTGCTCGCATTCCGTTCCTCTTATTCTGACTCATTATTACTTAAGCTACCTTGCCCGTAAACCATACAGGTCACAACTTGTCGTTTCATTTCGGGTTCTTTCATTCAGTATACCCCATGTTGTTCGCAAGATCAAATATTTCTTCCCGCTGTGAAACATTACTTCATTAATACTATAAGAGGTGTAGGCGGAATACCTTGTTTGGTTATGTAAACGTCCATGCATGCTATGATTGGAATTCAAATGGTAATTAATATTTTTCTAAATCGTGTTAATCATTCTATGTCCCTATATAATAAAGGTACTCGATGTAAGGGTGCTCCTTTCCCTAATGTTATAAAAACCCGATGACCAGTAGAAAAATTTACCTGATGTGCAATAGTTTTGTGTGGATGACGCTTGCAATGGTGAGCGATGAGATATATTTTGGAATAACTCTAGAATAACAGAATGATCAAATAAAGTTGGAACCAAAATCCGATAATTTACTTCAACGTCTCCACCTAGTATAGCCCAACGAATAAGCTCCCCTCATTGTTCAGTTTATCGTCTTGTTATATATTTTATCCTTGAAAGTATTCCTCCCGGATTCCTCTGTTGATGTACGATACGCCGAGGATATAATCAATGCAGTCGGGTTTCACCCAGACGCAAACACAAGTTTGTAGAAATACAACAGACTAGGAGTCACGTAGGTTTTTTCGATTTTATTGTAACACGCATAATAATACATTCTAAGAAATAACACTTTCCGCCGAACAATGTCGACATATGCAGATATTTTCTTTGTATGATATGGACAAATTTAGCCTGACAACAAAATGTAATACTGTCAATAGCACATTTAAACATAACCTGGAGGGAATTTCATTCACAATCGTTTTAAAAATCCTTATGAGATTCAAATGTTACAAAAATACAATGGACGGAGTCGTTTTGGCAAAACGATGAAAATCAAATAATACCTTTATGTTTTTCGGGTTCAAGATAAGTTTTCTCCAATAATGAGGGTCGTATGCGGTTACAATAGTGCTTTCGATGGTAAACCTCATATATCTACAACATTGACACATTATAGATATCTATAGCACTGCAAACGATGATCTTGTATGTTACCAATAACACCATCTTATGCTGAAAGGCGTTAACGAATGACATTGATGTTGATGAATAAATAAATACGGTAGTATACATAAGCAAAGACATTCGGCAGGAAATATGCATTTGGTCGTTGTACAGATCAGGTTTTAATTGAACACAGAGAGTCTGAAGTTAATAGTTCGCCATTTTGTGATGACATCGGGTAACTTTTACTGCCTGTCGATTTCCGAACGGTCTATTTCCGATCCATATTTTTTTTTCCTCCATGAAGTGGAACCGCAAAACCAGAAATCATCAAATGTGCAGAAAACTTATTGTTGACAAAGGAAAGCCAATCAGTGTCGTTGATAAAACTCAAACGTTGATAACATGAAAAATAGCTTTTTATATACTCATCCAGGCAACAATTACATCTTGGATATGTGATTTTGATACAAGTTGTATGTTTGCAAGATGTGCGTTCAAAGCACCGTGAGAAATAGCGATCGCATACTTGGCTATGCTGTAACAAATATCGTGCCAGCACAGTCGAACAATGACAAGTACACCTAACACACACGGTTCGAGACCATGCTTTTAACAAAAATTATTGATCCACGCGTTCACAGGCAGGAAACCAGCCAAGCCAGAGACGCACGGCATGTAATGAATCAATCGCAATGACCTTATACCACATGGATCGATGCTTAAACGACCTCTGAACAGTGCGTACAACACAGCAAATCTACATTACAAATCTCAATATGTAAATCAGTGAAATAAGGCTGATGTGACTCAAAACCTTAAAATATTTAATGCCCTGCTTTTTTTAAAGGCATTAATTAAAGGCAGGACTAAACATGCAAGAGTTGATCTCTCGGTAGGTCATTCTGATAACAAATGATCCCAACAACGTTCTACGCGTTACCGAGCAATGAACACTCAAAATAATCAACAGGCACACTCAGTCCAATCAATCACAACTTATTGGAGAAGACATTCCTGGATCATCGACCTTGAAAGGTGCAAAATAAGGCGGGCTGGCACGCAATTCCGGGATGGAATTCCTAATTAGTTTAATGGATTAACTTGGTCCCGGGCTTGTTCGGCCGCTGCCATTGTCACGCTACGTCGATGCACATGGGTTTACTTTGCCAGACTGATGAATATTACAACGGTAGTCGAGCTTTTGGCATAAACTTGACATCAAACTAGTTCTTCTCTCATCATCACTCACTTTACGGGTAATTCAGTCCACCCACAGGAGAGACAGAGAGTGAGTGAGTGAGTGAGTGAGTGAGTGTGAGAGAGAGAGTGATAGTTCTGTTCTATGTGCTCTTCACACACATTAAAAATATTCACCGATAGTCAACACCTAGGATTTTCGTGACCCTTTTCACTGGTGCTGATGATAATACTGTTACGTAATCACGTAGATCATGAATCACGTGACACGCAGCGTCATGACGGAGCTGTCTTTTATCACGGGCGTGGTGAAAGTAATGACGATGATAAAGATGATATCTCTTGTGGCGTGAGATAGGGCAAAATATCACAGACTAATATATAATAAGCTATGTTTGAGCAACACATGGCGGGGCGCCATTTGTGGCCGGTCGCTTCAGCTTCAGACACAACTCACCTTGAGGAGGTCGAGTGCAGTGTCCCGGGAAGTTCATGTTTCTGATGCGACACTCGGTACGCTTTCAAGGTGAAATAGACTAGAAATTTCTGCATCAAACGATGCCATGGCTTGGTCCAAATCTGATTTCTCCTCTGCCCAAGGATGTGAGATTTCGGACTCGTGAATTGGAGAGGAGGAGATTGGCGTGTGAAGACCACTTGTGTTAGATGACATTTGTGGCACTCCCATTCCGGCAGCCTCCATCATCTGTTGGTTGAAGCTCTCGGTCCACCACTCCGGGGGCTTGAGTGATACACCCTGAATAGATAAGTCCAATGGCACACCACTGCCACCATTGCTTAAGTCAACAGGTTCGTTACTGTTTTCTTGGTAATCAGTGTTGAAGTCACCGTTTAGCAGATCTTCCAAAGCGATATCTGAATTGTGGTCGGACGGTGGAGGGCTGAGTTCTGTGATAGGGCTGGATGGATCTTTTTCGTCGATGATGTCTTCTGTTTTGACCTTGACCCCACCCACCTCGATGTCCTGATTCAAAATGGCGCCCCAGCTGAAGTCAAGGGCATCCCCGTTGAGAGCTGTTTCCGCACTGGCATGCATCCGGTGATGTGTATTGTCATCGTAATTGGGTTCGGATTTGATCTGAATATCGCACAAACTCGAATAATCTTCCCCTGGGGTTAGAAGAACCGATGCATTGGGCAAGATATGACTGACACTAATGTCTTCTTCGCGTCTCAGGCGTTTTATAGGTGGAGCAGTAAGAGGGGTAGAGGGCGGTGAACCGCGGCGTTTCTTGAAGACTCCATTGACGAACATATCCTGGTATTCTGGGTTGATTCTCCAGAATCCACCTTTTCCTGGCTCGTCCTTCTTGCGGGGAACCTTTTGGAAGCATTTGTTCAGCGACAAGTTGTGCCTGATTGAATTCTGAAACATAAGAAGTCATTCTTTATCGACCAAACACAAAACGCAACTGTAACAGAAATATTTTTGTTATGTAATATTCCTATAGCAAAGTACGTAACTGTCACATTGGGCGTTGGTGTTTAGTCGTGCAAGAGACTGAAATCGGTTACAGGTATATATCAACTAGCCCCGGTCGGAAGGTAATATAAATATATATTCAGACGTCCTGTGGGGCTATATATCAACAAGAACGAAAAGCTGTCCCTGCAGAAAGACCCCCTATCGATTACACCCCTTCTGATGCTCTTTACAGGAGAGGACCTCATTACATCATTGTGTTGAGAAGGAGGAAGGTGGGGAAGTGATATTGACCAGTCATTGCATATTCATGTAGGGTATCCGTATGGTTTCTCAGAAATGAGATCGATAGACTATTTTCAGTATTGATACAGGAGATTATTCAATTGTGAAAATAGCCGATGATTCGATCGACGGAAAGAATGATTCGTATTCATGATTGCTTTGTCACGATGTGGGACGTGCTACATCGAACATCTCATCAGCATGTGGCATCGTGTGGGAGGGGGGATGAAGGCAGGGGCTAATGGGACTGAACTTAGTGTTGGATGCCGTCGCTTTAGGGTATGCACATCCAATTAACCACAGTTAACCATGGGGGAGAATGCTGTTATGTTCGTGGGATAGGGGGGGGGGGGGGATTGTAGTGAGGATGGGGTTAGGAATGGTGTGCTAGATGGAGTTAATTTAATTAAATGTAGAATCCTCTGTTCTTACACGGAGAATGAAAGAAGGTGTGTTTGGATATTGTAAACTCTAATCAGAGTCTATAAACAGATCAAGTAAGTCACGAAGCTTGTGCCAGAGTTAATTCATCCGGACATATGCACGTGGTACGATTATAGCCGTACACGTGTGATATGCGCCTTGTTGAGCGTCACCAAGTCCAAATTTAACTTCCCTTTCCTTTCCAATACGTTTCACATGAAATTATCACATACCATTTCCCTGCTCAAGTAGACAACGACATTACAAGTGCCATAGAATCAAAGGCTCTAACTATAAAGAGAAAGAGTTCTCTGCATGAAGTGCTGACTGTGATAGCGGGTTTATCACACCCAACCGCCTACATATTCGCTGTATGGTCTGTGATAAGGCCGGGAACCAGACAAGCTGATAAAACTCTGCATGGGGCGTGCCAGGTAATGATGCCATATATCACACCATTAAGTCTAGTTGGTCGCATATTTCACATCAAACTACAGGGGTTAAGATTATTTTTTTTGAAATCTCTGCTCAATACTTAAAGGTTATTTTAATGAGATGACGTCACATCGTAGCGGATTCGTTATAGCCACGGGTCGATGATGATTGGGCATTTACATTTTGATACTCAACAATGAACATGTTTAACTTGTTTACATAAATTGGGTGGGCGTTCGAGTAAGTGTTGAGTGTTTGTGGTGTTAAGGTTCGCGAGAAGGGTGATGGAATGAAGATCTTGCATTTACCTGCCAGCTTGGGTCTGCCACTCTGTAGTACATGAAATTCTCCGTGATCCAGTTGTAGATGCCAGCCAATGTGATTTTGTTTTTCTTGGATTCTTTCATAGCCATACAGATGAGTGTAGCATAAGAATATGGGGGTTTCACATGGGGATTATTCTTGTAGTCAATTTTGTCCATCGCCGTAGGTGGCGCCACGTCCAAGAGGGAACCCGGCAGACGACAGGAAGCCGGAGAAACCACGTGATTCCCGATAACTTCCGAAGACGATTGGAAATTTCCGCTCCTGTTCGCCGACTGGCCCCCAGTCATGTTGAGAATGGCGTTGGGGTTGACTTGCATACTGCCCGTATAACCAGATATGGAACCGGCATTGCTGTTGCCCATAAAGGGAGCAAAATCGGCGGGTTGGGGGCTCGTTGGAGGTGTTGGTGTGGCGATCTTCATGATGTTCAGATTATGAAGCCAGTTCAAGCTAGTGAGACTGTCATCCAATGTAGACCCATTCTGGGGCTGTGTATCGACAGGATGCTTGGCCAGCCAATTCTGCCTGAACCTCATGGCCAGTGTTTCCTTGCTCACAACCGGCATGATGTCTAATTCCGTCGGTCAGTAAGGGAGAAGATAAAGACAAATCGTTCTCAAATCCAAAATCCTCGATCACTGTCTACTGCTCAACCTGCAAATATACCAAAAATGAATCAGAATTATTTAGATTGCTGATAAAGTCGTCCAATTCTGTGAATAAATCATTTCCCTTACAAACAATAAGGATACGCTGTAGAGAAAAAACATACATCCTTCATAGAACACTAGGTTTTTATAATTTCTTGGAAACAGCATCCTAGATGACTTCGATATTTTGGAAACTGGTTTGCTGCTATTTGGTAAGTCACTCCATGCCCGGCGAGGTAAGTAATGGATCGAGTCAGATCAGGCCAAGCAGGCAATCAATATTGTTTCCTCAATCAGTGATTAAATTTCCCTCGGGACTAAAGGGATACTGTCGCTGAACAGAAACCCATTGATCAGGCAAACTGCATACAAACCAAACGTTAACCTTATAATGGAAATATACAAAATATATATTCTCTAATTGATCGCGATCTTTCACACTTTTTCAGATGGGACTCCACAGCAATAAACATCAGTAAATGAAAAGCTTACATCAATAACAATACTGAATAAATTGATGACCATCAGATCTTCTCTTTCAAGTACTGTTTACCAATGTGAAATCCAAGAACATGTTAAGAAAGGATATGGGCCAACATCCGCCGCATGAAAATATAACCCAGTAACATGACCCCCCAACACCATGTCAAAACTCGCATTGCCGCCATAGGACATATCTGTCCATACACGATCAGCTAACTCATACCCTGCCCATAAATCGATCAACTCCACAGATCACCTCAGCCTAATTTGACAGCTCGGCCGTTCATTTATTGAAATTCAGGCTAATAATTAGATTGCAATATCCAAGTGTTTCACGCCCCCGCTTGTTCGAACACATTATTTCAAATCCCGCATGTAAACCGCCTGGAAATCGACGAGTTGTTTCCACGTTAAACCAATTGGGCTGATATCGATCACTGGTCAAAGTTCACGCAACTGACAGTCTACTCACCATAGCTGTTGAGGTTTTGTCACCGATGACAGTCTTTAAAACAACCCCTAATTAGTATTTTCTGATGTCATGTCCACGTATTGAGTGGCGAGAAGATTGACGAACCCTGTACGGCAGCTCACAGAAACTGGCAACCGAAGGAGCTCGCCGGGTCCATATGAATGAAACGGCCTTAACAACCGCCAAACAGCTGTCAACCGTACGTTGCCAGGGGCTGAATGATTGTCAACATTTCCACGTGGGGCTGTGTTTGTTACGATACGATGATTCCGATTGGCGAAGGCCACTGTAGCGCGGTAGCTCATTGGCTATATGCTAAACGATGACCCCTGAAGTTAATATTCATAAGGACACCCCGCAACTTCTTCGAGAATTCTGTTGACTTGTGTTTTCATTAACTTCAACCCCCGCTCTATTTCGTCACCGAAGTTAACAATTCATCATAGTAGATTATTCGAATGACTAGCTCTGTTTACACTTTGAGAAGAAACTGAATTCATATCGTATAGTAATTAAGGCGAAATGACTCTAAACATGTATCACGGTGAATGGATTAAATCGATTGTAGAATCGACTTCTATAAATAGCCAACTTAGTTTGTCTTAACTATGCCTTAACATAGTTTAACCATCCAAATGGTCATTATGTGCTTGGGAATAAGCCAAATGCGACAACCGATAGGGCGCTTATCTGAATTTACACAAATAGGATCTGTATTCGTGCCCATCTAGACAGGATTAACTGGTCGTAATCGCACTGATAAGAGGCTGATGGGGACGCTTGTGTGAGCAGTTATAGGCTACAGGAGAGAGTGTCACGATAGATTTGGATGACGAGTATCGGCAACGACTTGATTTGATGATTTCCCAGAGCATGTCAACTGCTCGAATCAAGGAGAACAAACATCTTCAAAACACGGAAGTACTTACGTTTTTTTGGCGCTTCGTGACTCCTTGGTTCTATACGATGCTCATCGATCTTCTCCCGAAGTGAGAACCAGAGACTGCAGAGTCGATGTGATAATTGATGGAGTTAATTTGTTCAACGATGCTGTTGAATGATGAGGAGGGATGTGTTTGAATGCTGTTCCGACTTGTGGGGCCGTAATATAGACACACTTGGAGAAGGTACCAAGTGATGGGCGACAGTCCCGTCTTTCACACATTGGGTGTTAAAGTCGTTACACGTTGAGTATTTCACGCCAGTAACGCGCTTCCGCGATTGCGTTTGATTCACGTCGAGATTGCAATTGACAATACACCTTCTCGGGGCGTGAAAAACTACAACCGCGTTCCATCAACGTGACGTGAAGGTACGCGTGAATGACCTACCCAAGGTCAAATCGCACCGCGACCGATCGACAATTATCTCAGCAACATGTGACTGTGATTAAGGCAAGGATTTCCTCCGTGCAATTCGTGGTCATAAGCTTTTTAATTGTTTCATTGTAATCATAAGTTATTAATGGCTATACATCCAATTCAAGTTTACTTTGTTAGCCGATTTCGATTGTGGATTCTTTTTGTTGTTTGGACCATGGAGTAATATCATCTATTACTGAATGGTTAGACTGAAGGGTTTCATGTTGCTTTATAAACATTACTGGGTGGATCGTTCCACCAGAAATATGTTTAATCAGGTGGGTAACATATGAAGTAAAACAGCTGATCAATGTTCTTCCTACCACGGCAAGTTAATGTCTACGCACATGTATAGATAGTTCAACAATCCCAATGTAACCGATATGTGTACTGCAGCGAAATCTACTGACTGTCACAAGTATATTCTATGCTTTGAAACCCATGATTTACGTCAAATATTCAAATCGGAAGTTAATATCACAGTAAACACATGAAGTCAAATCGATACATGGAAGCACTGGCGCTCGGTTCCCGATGACAAGCGACACAGATAGCGGCTTGGCGCTCGGTTCCCGATGACAAGCGACACAGATAGCGGCTTGGCGCTCGGTTCCAGATGACAAGCGACACAGATAGCGGTTTGGCGCTCGGAAGCTTGGCATCGGGAACACAAAGGTGCAATCGCCACAAATTTGGATTCATTGTGAATTTTGTCTGAACCGTTGTCTGCAAACCCACACAGAACCTTCCGTTATATAATATGTAAATGAAACCTTATACAAAGCTGTTAACATGCATTCCCAAATGCAGACGCTGAAATTAGTCCGGTGCTGGCAACTGTCGTTTATTAACAGACAGTTTTTAACATGTTTAACCCGGCACTGTGGAGTTCTTTTAGTGCAAAGATCACAGTGTTCTGATGTGATAATCAAGGGGAATGTTGACAATGGTTTTATAATTGATACAGAGTAATATATGGTATTACCGTGACGCATTACCGTCAAAGCATTAGTTAATAAGAGGGTGGGGGGGGGGAGGGGTGTTAAGGCAGCTGTTATTGATCCAATTGTCCGAAACTGCGCGTTGAGACACATTGATTGTCATCTGCTGACTCAGAATATAAAGTTGCCTATTTGAACATTTGGTGTGATATGTTAAGAGGTACACCCGATATCATTTACCTCTTCGCTTTCGCAAGTTTTGGTGTGAATTATATCGAAATATAAACACGGGGATATGTTACAGCGCCAAGATTTTTGCCGTATAGAACAGTTATGCTAGTTGAAGAATATAATATCTATTCGAATCCGCTATTGACAGATAAAAGGACGATAACGGTGTCATCCCATTAAGTGAGTTCAACGGATTCCAGCTCAAACACATAATTATGACGAGTCATGCTTACGAGTAAGGCATTCTCAACGGAAGTGACTCCATATAGTAATTTATGTGGACTGAACAACGGGTAAAGATTGGCACTTAGGGTCAGATCACTTCTTATACACGCAAACCGCCATCATGGATTTGCATAACCGGACATCGGAACCTCGACTGCCAGAATCTGAGCCATAGGCGTTGACCAGGCGCAGATGCGCCCTCTAGCGAATAGGACGGGTCCATGCTGTTCGCCGACATGGAGCTACATAGTAATGTCGTCCTAATGCCACCCTACCCCTCACAGCGCCCGCAAAAATGGGCGAAAATAGCCTGACTGGCTCCAACAACAGGGGGTCCCTGTAGCATTGCAATACAAAATAATGATTTATGACGCCTTGCATTTTGTCCTTATAATTGTTTCTACATGGCCAATCCTCTATCTGTTATAGTCTCGTTGTTTCTATAAATAACCATGTAATAAGTTTGATATTTCTCCGATTCGTAGTCACCGAGATATTGTATCCCAGACTGGACTAGAATGCTACAGCGAAAAGGTGTTCATGAGCCAGTTAGGACCGTGATTAGCGATGTGACGTCACACTTTGTAGCCCTATAGGCTATGTACGGCGATGATCGCTTCAAACTTATCACAGGCGCTGGGATAAACCATTATGATCTTACCATCACGTACTGTGTTTATAAGAAGCAAAATGAAGGATCATAATGGTTAACCCAAAAGGCCTGAGGAGTGAATCGATCAATTATGACGTTACGATATATCAAAACCCTCGCAATTCGTTATACATTCGCCTGGTGCAAAAGATCATCGCACGAAGATCTCGATTCCATCCTCAAACTGACCACAGTGAATAGATCTAGCGTACCCATATTTTGTCATGAACAATGTGCATATCAGGGAGAGTTCATTATCACCGACTATCAGAAACTTGAAAGAACGTTCCCTTGTCATGGAATGCGTTCGGTTGAATTGCAATAACTATGACGTTTATTGACAATCACGCGCCCCCTAAGAGCATAAACAATCAATATGATTACATGATTTTGATATGAAAAAAGTGTATGTGCAGCATACAATACAATACTACTAAACATTTAAATATTTTAATACAAACAGTACACATTGAAAAAAAAGCATAGTTTCTATATGGGACTACAGTTCTGTGGATGATATTGTCTATGTTTATTAAATATTCCTCGAGTACAAATTGTTGTTTGAAAAGTTTTTAGGTTGTCAATTTATTTCCCTTTTGTCTTTCAGATAGGTTGTTGTTTAGTTTGTTGTACCATGGGTTTCATTGCACCTTCAGCCCTTTTCGCATATATATGTTTATTTGGATCTCAGACTCGTTAATGTGATTGTATTGTAATGTATGTGATCCAGTATCAATATATATTCCAAACAATGAATTTTTCGTTTCAGGATGTTCATTTTGACTTTCTATTTGTGCTTTCTTGACTAAGCTTCCTCCAGATTTTAATTCGATAAAAAGAAAAAACTTTATTGTACTATCTATTGCATAAAGACTAATTATATATATAAGTGGGTGTCTGCCCAGTTCAGCCCTGATTCCTGTATTTCGAGGTGTGTCTTTTTACGTGTAGTATTCTCCTGCATCTCAGATAAATTGTCACTCGTGGTTTTTATAGAGACATGGAATGACAAATAAGAGCAAATAACTTGAACAGAGGCTTTTTACTCTTAGTCCATGTTCCAAGAAATTGTGATCCCAACAAACCACATTAATCTTTTTAAATATCATTGAAAAGTAATTTGCTTATGATATACCAGCATTCTCTTCCAGCAAATTTACTACTCGAGCGCCATCGTTCTCTCACAGGGAACGATAGAAGCACGCGGCAACCTACATCATTTCTTGCTGTGGATGAGCTGAAACATGCCCATGCACAGGGTCACGATGCCATTGATACATGTAAGCATTTTGTTGCATTTCAAAGGAATATATCTCTCCATATTTCTTATTTCACAGGTTTCTTTTCTGATGAGCAGGTCTTAAAGAGGCTGTTCAGCCCCTTATCGGGCGCTCAGGGATCATTTTGTTAATTCACAACTACGTTTAACGCAGATATAAATAATGGCATCTTGTAATTTGTGCCGCAAAGTTTAATTGATTGAACATCATGTTGATAAATTTTAAACATTATTTTATGACTGGAAATATCCTAGTCCTACAAATTCTGGGCATATTCATACTACCGTTCGACCGGAGCTAGAAATATCCATGATGAACTGTGGAAGTCTATTTTATTTAGTTCCGTCAATAACGGTGCCTCCCTACAACCATGAACCACATGAATGTTAGCTGTAAATCATCACGCGCTCTATAACTACCTCGCTATCTAGTATAAACTGACTCACCTGTGAAATATATTATCAGGCAGATGATGATATGATAAAAACTTAGCAAATTTCCGCGCGATCGTTAACGAAAATGTAATGCAAGAGACCGGTAGTGGAATTTCGCCGAAAAATTAATCGAATATCAAGTGTTCGCCCGGAGATTTGTTTTAAAAAAACATATTCATTAAATTCAGTCAATACTCTCACCGTTGGTGGCTTTAAACTGTTCTCAGCACTCATGGCCTCGCTTTTTCACGCAGAATCAAGAACAGTTCAAAAACTTATCACTGCTCTTCGAAATTGTTCCAACTCTACCTGTGTCCACATCAGCAGCTGATAGAGGTTTCTGTTCTATGTAGCGCTTCAAGAATGACTGGAGGAGTAACATGGTTTCAATGTTGATGTTCATTTCCATCAACGGACCACCAGTGACCAGTTACAATGCCTCTTCAGCACTTGACTGGTGGTTGAATCAAAGGTCTTGAACTTCGTATTTTTTTGTGACCATGAATGTTGGATGTATTTATGTTGATGTTTTGTAATGATTTCAATTGTACAAATTTGACTGTAAATTAATTTATCAAGAGATATCTTTGATCATTCTTTCGAGCAAAAAAAAAACATCCTAAAATGTATCGATATATATTGCAGAAACACTGCTAATGTGTACATACGAATTTAATTTTCGGGCAGGTAGCTTTGTTATTCGGGCAGGTGGATTCTAGCCAGTACCTACCCCATAAGGCAGGTGAAAATTTTCAAGTTTGTCGGACCCTGAATTCTATCCTTATTTTTCCACAGCTAGTTATCCCACTTAAAGGAGTGCGAATAAAGGAGGATATCTCACCAGACGAAACTCCATTTAATAAAACGCAAGTCCTGTTGCGGAGGTACTAATAACATTTGGCATGTCAAAACTAAGATGAATGAATTCCTACCGATAAAGATGCGACTAAGAAAATTAACAGCTCAGCGATTAACATGGAATAAACTAAAACTGCCACTCGGTAACACTGCATACATTTTCAGTAAATCTATCTGACATTACCCTTGATTTCTAAAGAATTTATTTATTCGAAGTTGAAATCAAGGAAGTCACATAAACATTCATAAAAGACTGAACCGTATAATCCACTGCACGATTTTCCGCGTAGGAGAGAAAGTTATTTAAAAGTGAGAGTCTACCACCCATGTCTTGTCTCCATGTAAGGTTCGGCTTGATATAATTGCACTGCTCACCTCAACAGAGAGATAAATTATAACGGTTAACCAAATACAAACGCCCAATAGTCCTATGTACACTGATCTATAAAAAGGACGCCTTTTTTAGATTAGTTCTTCTGAACAATACAATTTATTGACAAAAAACCATTACGCAGTGTGAACAAGAAATTGGGTTAACTCCCACCACCCCCCACCCCCTCTTCCCCACCCAACAAATGCATACTTACACGCATGCGAACACATACACCCACCACCTCTCCATCCCTCCCAAAGGTTTCAGTTAGATTTACAACTTTTCGGCCACTCGGGACATGTAAACTAAACCAATTTAGGCAAATGAAATTCATCCCTTTTCATTCGTAATCAGATTTATTGTTGTTCAATTTACATAAACCTTTAGAATCCTTTTAAGTTGATGTTCCGAACGGGTAAGTTTCCAAATTTATAGTCCCGGTTTAGTAAGTACAACCCTTTGATGAAAACATTCGAATCCCGTCAATTCTCTTAACAATTAACTTGCCCCGTTTGATCTCCAATTAAAAGCTCTTGATAATTGCAAGTTAGTCCGAATGACCCCATGCCCCCGATTAACCAATCACAGCTCACCACATCAACCTACCCCCATCTTTCACTATGAATACGACAGCATCAGACACACAAATATAGAACATTCCAGAATCAGAACCCGAACGTGCCAGTCAGCAGAGACGAATAAAGAAAATAGAAATTCATATAAAGTCTCGGGTATTATCTAGCAGGACATCAACCCTCAGCTACCTACAATAACGTCGGCGACCTTATGAGGGAATGACCATATATGGCAAGATAAATTCACAACTCTCTTTATACCTTGTTGTGTATGACAAAATAAACGTCATTCCCTATCAATAAGGGAATGACCATATATGGCAGCATGTCGTTAATTACGTTCCTCGATGTTTAACGCAACGAGCTTCAGTCGCCTCCTTAAGAGGTTTTTGTATTGCTAAGGTATGCAGCAAGACCAGAACATAACAATTAACACAGACCCGTTTGATCTCCAATTAAAAGCTCTTGATAATTGCAAGTCAGTCCGAATAACCCCAAGCACCCGATTAGCCAATCACAGCTCACCACATCACGCCACCCCCATAGTTCACTATGAATACGACAGCATCAGACACACACATAATTGGAAGAGAGAGAACATACGGACCACACCCGAGACACAGAGTCACGCAGATAAAATAACAAGAAAGAGCGTGCCAGTCAGCGGAGATGAATAAATTCTGACATAGAACTAAAAGTCAAGTCTCGAGTGGCTACTAAAACCTACAGTGCCAGAGTCAACCAGACTAATCTCTCATCCGTCATCACCATCTACGACTCTAACACGGTAACCCTTGGTCATATAGCGACCAAAATCCACCTTTCTTCATCCATAACATAACTAGAGAGAACTTCTGCTAACGTAAATCAAACCGTCCCATTGTAGACAATTCGAGTCAATATCTTCAATATTAAAGGTAAATCTCATATTAATATCAAGCACTTATTATCAGCAAGAAACAAGCATTTTACCAACAGAAATTCCGAACTGGAGATGTGATGGGGCTAAGAAATTAACAATGATCAAAGTGACAGCTTCAAGTTTAACATTGCTTCGCATAGGAAATATATGGCAATTTTTATGTTAAAAATGCTTTATAGTTAATTAACGGAACGATAAATAAGTTGCTTTATAAAGAAGACAACACCTATAAGATAAACGATATATCTCTTCAGAGCATGTTAATTTCAAGCGTATAGGTTTAGCCCCGGTCGGACGACAGTATACATATATACCACGACGTCATGCACGGCTAATCCGGGAATGAAATTAGTGACCAGTTATCCTACCACACGAGACCCTGAGAGATCCGATTCCATGGAGTCTTTTGTTGACTATGACCACGCCAGAAAATGTTGCATAACGCACCCGCAGGCGCTTATCGTGTTTACCGTATTGGTGTACGGGAGATAAATACATTGTTTTGTGTATTTATCTTACATTTATTAATTTATCTCAAACTCTGCTTACGTAAAAATATCGATAAATATTTTGCATACCTTTCTTACATTATCAGTATCTCATTCGAAATTGTGTACAGAGGCAAAGCCACTGACAACGCTGTAAAAACAGCTGCCATATCATATGAGACCGACAAGCTTCCGGCTGCAGCTTATGCTCACAGTTATATGTATGGTTTTGGTCAACATCCGCTCTGATGAGGCTCTGACTTATTGGATTATAGAGTGACCACCAAGCATAAACATGTAACAATCAATTCAGTTTTATTCCCTTAATGTCGGACAAGTTGGTAAATTTCCATCGTATTTCATCTCGTTAATGTACATTTCTATATTGATCTTGTTTTTGACCAGTTCCTCGTATGTCTCAGATATTCCTTCTTCTTGTTAAAAACCAGCCTGTTTTGAACTATCGGAATTGCAGTGGGGTTAAAGCTGGGATTAATAGCGATCCTGAATTCAACTGCCGCGCAACGCTGAATATACCTTCATTCACAACAATCATGGGGCCATATATAGCTACTTTTCAGCTCAGACTGTCAACATAATATTGTGTCTGAAGGAAAATATTGATTTAAAAGGAAGGATCTTCAGATTTTATCAATTCTTAATTTATCACCCAATCATCGTCTGGTCGTTGAATTAAAATTCTTTTGATGGTGAAATTATTTAAAAAAAAAATCGTTCTCAATCTGTTGAGATAGTCATATGAATTAGGTCAAATGTTGTCATGGGCAGATTTAATGGATGTCGGTGGTGCCACTTCCGGCTCCGAACGCATAACAGTTACCAGGTTAGTGAAATCGGAAGTTAACCGCCGTTTCTCTGTCGTTAATGGATGTGTACTAAATATTGCTTTCACACAATCAATTTTGAACAAATAACTTCGCACATCTTATTGTACATTCTTAGTAGTTTTCTTATAACCTAAGCTCCAAATATAGTGGTGTCACGAACATTTTAGAAAGAAAATGCGAAAATGAATCACACAGAATTGAACCCGAGTCTACATTAGCTCTTTCGAACTAAGTACGGGAGTGATGCATGCACAAGGTGATAAATAGAACCTGACGTTGGTCTTTTGGGCTAGTCAACATCAATAAGTCAACGCTACTAATCATGATCTCCTCAATTATTATCATCGTCATTATCAAACTTCATCATCATCGTTATTATTCTCATTACCACCTTCCTTAATCATCATCATCATCATCATCACAGCCAGGTGTGACCGCTGCTAAACATGATCTTCTCAATTATCATGAAAATGATTGTGACGTTGTCTTTCAGGACAAATATGAAGTCCGGTTGGTGGGTCATTCACACCGTCATATAAATAATATAGGTGTCTGATACATTTAGGTGATATGTTTTGTCAATAACGTTTGTGTAATGATATATCACCGTTACGGGAACATAATGCCATGTTTCTTGTGTGGTTCAAATAACAGGTTAATGTGACATAATTTTAAGGATTGTGGTCTTTTTATAGCGTTTAATTGAATATTATTGAAAACACAATGAATGAGCGTTGTAATAATAATTTCAAATCAGGAATAGCAGCAGAGCTCCGATGCTCTTTGGGCTCTTGTTTAGTTTGTAGGTCTGACCCCGGGTCTGACAGTGTGACTGATGACTGCTTAATGATATACCCATCCGGCCTGGAATTAAATTGGTATTTTTCCACGAGTAGTATTTCAACTTAAACCAAAACATCCCCTACAAAAAACAACACTACGACGTTGCGAATTTGGAAGGATGTCTCATCTCAATAAAGCAGCGAAGGGGAAGCCCGTCTCTCCTGACGGTTCACTTTAAACAGACCCGAAAGAACCTGACCAAGCTGACTTAGTCCAATGAGAAAATTCTGGTCGTGTATGAGCTTCTACAGCCCGAATGCCGGATGGCCTAATTTTAATTTGGTCCAGTGCGCTAACGCCATGAGAGGGCAAGGTTGCCAACAAATATTTGGAACATTGCCCAAAAAATGGCTGTGTTATTTGGCGAATCCATTCCCTCTGTAGATCGTACGTCATCCCTCGGCCGACTGCTACTTGCATAAACTTTATATAGGATGTAAACAGAGCGAGAGAGAGAGAGAGAGAGAGAGAGAGAGAGAGGGGGGGGGGGCGGGAGGGGGGCTACTGCTATATACTTTATTAGCATGTAAACAGAGAGAGAGAGAGAGAGAGAGAGAGAGAGAGAGAGAGAGAGAGAGAGAGAGAGAGAGAGAGAGAGAGCGTTACGAATCGCGTGGCTCAATGTTTTACTCCTCGGGCGTGTCATTGGATGTGTCGATGCTCAGCTGACAGTTCACAGGTCCAAAAAATGCCTGTATTGACTTGTTCAAGTCTGCAGTCTATTTATTCGAGTTGCAATTATTAATACAAGGGCGATTCTTAGAAAAGAAAGAAATGAGAAGAGGATGTTTCCTCTAAGTTGACATTTATTTGCTTTATGCACCATTCCCACCCAGTTCAATAGACCCCTTCGGAGTTCCGACAAAGTAACAGGGTAATTCAGATATGTTCAATGATGACTTTAGGCAACATTGAAGAGAATAAAAAAATAGCGCAAGAGCTGTAAGACTAAGAGGCTAAGTTACTTTGTTTATGCTGAGTAGGCAATAGGGATTGTCAGCATTTTCAAAGTAACAGGACATGTGGGGTTGTTCTTGGATAAATTACGAATATTGATTTGCATTGTCCTATTTATCTGTTTATGGATCTTCTGAAAAGTTGATGACTAAAGGATAAGCTATAATTATAGAAAATGAAACCAGACAAACACGAATTTGTTTACATCACGTTAACCCATAAATTAGTTAAATAGCCAAACAAACAACATGCGCTCAGTTCCTGATGTCAGGTTTCAAAGCGGCTAGATCTACTTATTACTGCAGTTGTTGTTCCGGTTGTTGCTGAGTTCGATATGTATTAGCCCTGCAGTTTGTCGTATTGTGGCATATATGTATTTCACCGTCAACGTTGCATGTGACAACAGCTTTGATTGGTAGGTCTGCAAAATATATATTTAGCCAGACACCTGAAACCGAGCGCATGCGATTCATACCAGCGCGGATTAATGTTTTGCCAAAAGTGGAAATGCAACTCACAAGAACACTCGAGTCAGAGCGTATTTATCCGATATCCGTATCTTGATAAGGTTTAACACGGCTCTTTCCTACAGGCATAGACTTGACCTTGGATTATCTCCAAAACAATAAAACATCTCGGTACACTGGTAATGTGGTAAAGTTGTGGTCTGAAATAGGTGATTTCGCAAAACAACTTTGAACTGGCGAAATTCACTTTCTGTTGGGGGAAGTACAAAAAATATTTGAAATGTCACAACAAAGATATTTTTATATACCTACTCAGACGTTTTTCAGGACTAAACAAAGATTAACCCTACATGCTACAGGACGTCAGTATATATGAATATCACCGTCCGACCAGGGCTAAACAAAAATGTATAAATTTCTCCTAATTAAAGAAATTAACAGCTTAGCTATTAATAATAGAAATAACTACCACAGCAACAACATGAAGTGATTTTCTGATGTTGTTGGAAGTTGTGACACATTCAACATTATGTAAGTTCGCATAGGAGACAGTTCGATGTGTTAAGGAAACCCCCTCTGCTACATTAATTGTGTACTAAAATACGTCAATAACTGCATATATCAAAGACATTCTCCGCTGGGGAACTAATAATAAACTTCTTGGCTGACAGAAAAAATAATGAGCTGCCTCACGGTAAAACTGCAAACATTTACATTTAAGAAATGTTAATCAAATGCACTGGTTCCGACAATTACCTTTGATTTCCAATTAATCTTTTTTTCAAAGATGAAATAAAACACAGCTCGTGACTGAACCGAAGACCCTCAGCATAAGAAGATTAATTATTGTATGCAATTAAAGTGATTCGACACATTCCCTGAGGATGAACTATTTCCTGTGAGGGAGAGAAATCAGAGGTGGTCTACCAGGATGGGATCGTATGTCTTGTGTCTAAGTGTGGTTCAGTTTGATTTAATTGCAAAAGACTTCTCGACAAAGAGCAAAATTAAAATGGATAACCTTATACAAACACTCCATCAGTCTTATGTACATTACAATTTATTGACGAAAATCATAACACAGTGTGAACAAGAAATTAGGGTCAACAGACATGGACTGATGGTGTAGACCCAAATCCATCTTTCTTCATCCATAACATTACTGGAGAGACACATATAAAAAAACTTCTGCTAACGTAAATAAAACCATCCCATTGGAGACAATTCTAGTAAATATCTTCAATATTTAAGGTAAATCTCATATTGATATCAAACACAATTTCTAAACGAAGAACAGAAGCATTTTTTTTACCAACAGATATTCCTAACTGGAGGAGTGATGGGGCTAAGAAATTAATGATTATCAAAAGGATGTTTTAAATGAGTGAAAGCTTGAAGTTCTCCAGTGCTACTCATATGAGATATACGGCCACTTTCTTCATTCATTCACAGTTTCTGAGGTATTATACCACACATTGAAGTTGATCTATACTTTTTCAAAATCAATATTAGTGGAACACAACGAGCCATTTGCAACACGAGACACTTACAGTTGCATTGGACTAACTTGCTCCTTGCACAACATGCAAATTACAAGGTCATGTATCAAAAATGCAAAAATCTGAGAGAAGATATGCTTTGCTACAGCAATAGAAAACAAGCTGACAATGACCTACTGGGCTCCCTGATCAGTATTCCAATTGAGCTGTAGGGATTTCAACAGCCAACACTGGTATTCTGATATTTCATATATTCATATACATATATAAGAAATATTTAACAATGATTGTAGGGGATAGAATATAAACTTTGCCCACAATTAGTACTCTGTCTAGTTATGCACACACGCAAGCACAGACACACATTTTGTTACAAACATACCAGTATGAAGCAGGGTAACAAACTTCCAGTCTGTCCAAAACAAAGTTTATTTAAAGTTGAGTTAACGTGACCCTTGCATTGTCAGCTTTACATTATCACATAAGAGAGAACAGTAGCTTGAAGAACGAACACACTAGTTTACTAAGACCAGGGACAGTACCCACGGCCATACACACTAGTTACAAGCTAGGGACCATCTCCAAGGCTACCACTTCTCCATATCTGGGTTAAATAAAGCAATTGCACCAACAAGAAGTGTTTCCTTGAAAAAGTAAAACATGGGGAAAAAAATCACACAAACATAGCACTACAACATCAGGATGTGTTTGCACCTGAGAGTCAATCAAACATGCCACAAACGCCTCCCTGGCAATATAACTAAAACATGGAAATATGTACAATCACACAGCAAAAGGTTCAGAATTCAAATATGACATCCTTCAGATAACATGATATTTCCAACCAATCTTATACATACAGTGGTTGCTGTTGCTACATGCAGAAAAGGTATCCATTCACATTAACGTTGTACCAATGACGGCAAACATTTTTTTGTTTACAACACGCGCTTAGTGAAGCAAGACCTAGTGAAAAGACATAGGATGTCAAACAACGTTCACTATGTCCCGGCAGTCAAAGTCGCTTGAGCGCCGCCCAAAGGTATTCCTGACAGACGTAAATTTTAACATGACAGCAGTGAATATGTTGAACCCGTGGAGGTGTCCATAGCAATGATAGACACAAGTGCGGTGGATGGTGATGGGGGAGGGAGCGGGTCACGCTCGTGGAGCTTTTGGTAAAATCTGCCAATTTTTCACGCATATCCTCCAAAAAAAAGTCCATCCGTTTTATTCCTTTCACTCAATGCTGCCAAGTTGATTTTTTCATTGAATAGTATTGTAAAAGTGCACTGACAAAAAACTGCTCCGTTTAGTGCCTGGGGTACAATAGAAGTGACCGTTGCATTGGTCACTGCATCTGTCCGAAGCCAGTGTGTGCTGATTGCTGCTGCTGAGAGGGATGCTGCGATCTGGATGGGGGTGAGGTGGCGTAGAGTCCAGGGGATGTTGCCATCTTGTCCGAGGTGGACAGTTTGGAGAGTGCTAGTAAGGCATCTGGGAAGTTAGGAGGTGTGGCTGGTGTGTTGGCAGGAGCGCACATCTGAGGAGCAGAGAAGTGTGACATGGGGAACAATAAATGTGACAGAGGGGAACAGTAAGTGTGACATGAGGAACAATAAGTGGGATATGGGGAACAATAAGTGGGACATGGGGAACAATAAGTGGGACATGGGAAACGATGTTAATGATCGTGGAATAGCATTTAAAAATGCCACCCCCTCTAAAATAAATCCCAGAAATAAACAAATGAAAAAAAAAAAAGATATATGGGAAAAGCAACAAAAAAACCCCCGAACTCAGTAACTGTGAATAGTTACAGGTCAATACAAATCTAAAATTTGCAGTGCCTGAACCAGTGAAATTGTGGCACAATGACGTCTTTCAAAAAATAAACGGGTAAGTTAGGATTTTTGAACTAATTTAAGTGTACAAAAAACCTACTAAGAACAGGTATATATGTGTACAAGATGGTATCTGATATAAGTGCGCTGTGTAGGAGACGATGAACTCGCGCTTTGGCGCGTGAGAGGTAAATTTATGCGAGTTAAATGTAGATACTAAGATAGTGTCCGTGGTACGACTAATGTGATACATGCCACATCGAGGTTCCCGGTAACATCGACAGGTCAATATCAAGTAAGTTTATTCGGTGCACCCGCCCAGTTAACAACAAACATGAAACTAAGAGATCCGATTCGTCCTTGACCGTCCATTTTTATTTTGGTCAGATTCCAATACGCCAGTGGCAAAACAACGCGACGGTCAGTTGATGACGGACGGCGGGCAATGACCACGTCGCAAAGTGTTGTATAACACACTCGAGTTGCATGATATCGTGTGAACCATGTGGGAAGCATGGTGAAAGCGAGATCGATTCTTGGTTGTGTTTTCATCCGGGGTCGAAACGTGCATGACTGTAACATTGAGATTATCACATAATGATATTCACAGGGTTGGCCCTCACGAACATAACACTATTGCGGGCAATTGAATGCGTAGTTGCGCGCAAAAGTTAAACGTTAAGTCCGTGACGGCCAACCATAACGGACACTTCTGTCAGTGATTACCGGCCTGCATGCAATAACAATCGCCACCATATACATGTCAATCTTCAAACCAACATATGCGACTGTGTTATGTCACGTTTCATGGCGAGTGTATTAAATCACCAAGGTAAATTTCACCGAATCTTATCTTGTGAAATACAGCGGATATGACGTAAGTTACGTCAATCGCTCTGTACATCGTACGTAACTTGAGACCCGAATCATAGACTGATATCACGGTCAGATGCCGATATAATCTCATCCTTGAGTGGAGGACCTTGTACATGGGCGCATAATGAAAAACTTGCTCTTGTAGAAAGTATTAAAATACCATATCATATGCAGTCTCAATTTGAAGGCGGGCGCCTACGACCATGACTGGGTACACCTAAACACTACAGTTATTTAACCGAGGCCAACTAATGTGCATATCATTTAAACATTGATTCTAAACCGTGATTCATCTTCAGAATTCCGGTGCAATACTTAAATGACGAAACCAGCCCAGATATCGAATTTGATCCTAATCCGTTTCGTCTCTGCGGATATGACATGTTAAATATGTATAGAGAGCAAATAGATGAAAAATAGCCATCCAGCCCTCACAACCTAGCTTCTGAGTGATATGCGCTGATAATATTTGAGGCAAATAGTGGGGCAGACTTTCTATGTTCATTCTCGCTTACGCAGAGAGTCCCTTGGCGAAATGGGCACACATGAGCACGATCTCCTGTCGACACCCCCACGGCCCCACCCGAGTAAGCACTAATTCAAACCTCCAGCGCTTATGCATCCTCATACCCCCCTCTCCGCAACCTCGCCACAAGGCGCAGCCCCGGTCGCTCATGTTGGCTGGGGTTCAACACCCAGCCAATGTGTTTATATATACCCACTCCCGCCAGCAACTAGAAAGGCCCGCGTTTGAATATTGGTCTGGATGCGTGCCAAATTCTACAATGATATTGTTGTCAAACAAGTTTCGATGGAGATGGACTGAAGAACTGGAATCCTTCCCAGTTAGCGGTTAAGCTTACCAAGTAATTCGACTCAACGGGAGCGATTGTAAACACCGCCTCAGCATTGATCGGAAGCAACCCAACAAAGGCGTCGATAGCGTGAAAACAACACGTGCCGATTTACGTGCTTGTATGTTTCCAAGCTCCTTGGACGATGATATTAATCCACCGGGGCGAACTATCGTTACTCAATAAGAAAAACATCCAGGCTTGACGTTCGAGTCCAGTGCCTTTATCAGTATTCGATGTCGATACCGAAGAGTAAAAAATGTCAACATGGAGTTCTCTTTGAATTGACAGCAAGTGAAAGGACATATATAAATATTGGAATCTACCACAATAGCGAGACTACAGTAAAGTGTGTAATATTAATATGGGCGGTGGCCGAATTGACTAAGTAACCACATTAACACGTTATCCCAACAGCAACACGTTCTCCCTCTTTTTGTCGGGTTGGGGGTAAACCCTAAAGTAGACCCAAACTAAATAATTTCATACGAGGGCGATACCGCCCTGAAGTGGGCCAGAACACGAATAGGAACGACCAACTACGGAACCTGGTGATCGATAAAATGTATACTTTGATCTATGATGTATGTTTTCATGTTCTATATTGGATGACCATACCAACACGCGCCGAGAACGTAGCGTCAACCATCATGCACAAAACACCCGGATGTTTCAGCTCACAACGCGAATAAACTGCGCTGTAAATAAAAGGAAAGATCAAACACATACTGAACTAGAACAGCACTTCCTGTGATGACATCATCATCATAAAACCACGATGTGGTTAGACAGGAGGAAAGTAAGAAATAGATTCTCCTTTGTTTAAAAACCCCCTATTCGCTGACAAGATATGCACGACTCAAATACAAAGCTAAGTGTGATGTCCCTAAGTCCCTGCACCATCACATACTGAGAGACAAAAGTGATGATGATGACTGAATTCTACACGAGAAATAAACCTGCCACTGTCAGCTTGCGATCCCCCTGCAACCAAGGATCATTGTCTCTACTCTCACATCATCTCGGACACAGATAGGGTGAACTTACATAATCTGCAAATATCCAGCTTCCTGGAGATAGTTCCCTGTGAATCAGTTCTAACCTTTTTTTGTTTGTTTTGCCAGGTGATAGCAAGGATAATATGACACAGTAAATGTGCCACATGTTATATAAGGTTGTGAGAAATGCATGGGGTTTAAAAGTCATAATCAACAACACAGGAAACCATAGCAACCATAGTGGATTAACACTGATGCAAGGGCCTCAACTAAGGGAATTAAAAAAAAAACATGCTCAATAAGCAACCACAGAGCTCTTAAAGCATAATTGGCATAGTTGCTTTCGTTTACTTCCATTTGCAGAGTATCTTCAAAATATGGCCTTAAATGGAACTTGAGAAAGTTATGTTAAAGAGACTGTTCAGCACCATGTTTGTAATGAGGTTGACTAGCAAGCTGCTTGGCAACCCCACCTTGGAAACCAAAAGTTGAAAGTTTTCAAGACTTTCAGTCGCTATGCGTGGTGCTGCAGTCTCAGAAAATAGATCTTGACTTCGGCTGTCACCATTTTTGCTGTCGAAAATTACCCTTCCTGCTTGTAGGTCTAATTTTTAGCACAATGATGCTCACAACTTTCATAAGATGAAATCCACATCTAGCGAGGTAGTTATAGAGCGTGATATGATTCACAGCTAACAATCGTGTGGTTCATGGTTTCAGGGAGGCAACATTATCGATGGAATGACACAACTTCATTCAACAGATTTCTACAGTACATCATGTATATTTTCAGTATAATAATACTGATGAACATTTATCAGCATGATTTTCGATCAAGTAAAATTTGCTGCACAAATTAAAAGATGGAATTATTTATGGCTGCGTTCAACGTAGTAATGGTATTAACAAAATGATCCCAGAGTGACCAATGTAGGGCTTAACAGCCTCTGTAGACAGAAACTGAGGTGTACAAGGTTTGCAAATGAAGCATTTTAGTACGGTTCAGTGGAGACGCAGTGCTGAAAGAAACACTGAAGGACAATTTGATGAGGCAATATTCTAGGGCATTTAAGCATGTGGAAAGGATGAATTTAGAGGCTTAGCTGGATGAGGGAAGAATGTTCCAGTTTGATAAGAATACATGCATGAACCCAGTGTCACCCTTTTCATTGGTGATACATAAAGTTAATACATTTGGTTTTTTTCAAAATGAGTATCTAGAGGCTTTGCTTATGCCTGTCAAATTAAACTAATTTCCAATGTACATGAGAACAAATATTCAGTTATCTGGCAAAAATAAAATTGAAATGAAGATGATAGCAGAAGAACCTTAAATGTTTTTACATAAATTTGATGTGAAGTAGTTAATATAGAATATGTCGGTTGTAGTAACATATTTGTCAACCGCACAAACATAATGCCTATGTGGTACAAGCCTTTTGTTACTTATTATATAAATTGCTGCATGAATAGGAAGTTCTCAATTAATTCACTCTTAATATAATAATAAATCTGATCACATACACAATACAATGCCACCTTGAAAAAATTCTCATAATTTTCACTAGATCATGCAGATATTACTTATAATAGGCATGTGTATATCTCCCGATAAGCGGCGGACATTTCCCGTGACGCTGCGATCGGGAATTCCACTATAGGTATTTCCACGTCTCACAAGAATCGCTCTCATTAAGTGGAGAAGAGGAATTCTGAGAAATCCCTTTGACCACATACTGGGGGATGATGTATCCAACACGTCGTTTTTGAATTTTTTAATTCTGTCAATTTGTTCGTATGTACAGCCAAGTTAAGAATTTCGTCTGATTTCAAAGCACCCAAACCACTTGAAATATAATTTATACGAAACTGAAGGTAAGATACACGTCATTATGGATATCTTTTCTCAATTTGTAACAAATTTGACGGCAATCTGTTGCGTCCGACATAGTTAATTTGGAAGCTGAATTCGGGTTACCCTGTCAACAAATTGGCAAAAATTCATCATTACGGTCGGCAGTCGATCGCTTGGGGCCAACAAAGTCGACTTTGATTCATTTATTAATATAACCCCTAACGCCCATCTATATACGGGGTAATTCAAGTATGATGGAACACTTAGGTCAAGTTTATTTTCAGATCGATTAAAACCCTTTTGTTGATTTTTAAACTTTCAAATGATTGCTCTTCCCATATCCGTGCCGGGAGGCCGTGTAGCTTGCCTTCACAAGATCTAAAACGTGGCTGATCGCCCGAGGTCAAACAGAGTCTATTTTCATTTTTTTTCAATCGGACCCTTTTCATCCATCTATATACGAGGGTTATTCAAGTACAATGGAACACTTTGGTCAAGTTTATTTTCAAATCGATCGGAACCCTTTTGTCAAATTTTAAACTTTTAAATGTATAGCTTGCCATCACACGGCTGTATCAGCATTATGTCATATAAGAAAACATTCGATTCTAGAACTTAATATCATATGGTACTTAATTTATCTATTTGGGGTTGTAGATTACAAACATTATCAGTTACAGGCCGGTGATCTGGCCAGAAACTTCAAAGGCATTATGCCGCTTGTGCTGGCGCGTGGGATTCCCGCAATTAGGGTTCATGGAGTAGATGTTGAGCTACTGACAGTTATGGCGACCGTCGCGCGAGCTGCTTGTCGCCAAGCGCACCACCCAGAATGAATACATCAAAGAGAGTCTGTTAACCACGTTTGGTGTCAGATTCGGTCACCGAGTACATCCCGAGTTTATCATGAGTTCACCCCAGCCTTATATAAGCTGCGTATTTTCACACAAATATTCATAACCATGAAATGTGGAAAAAAAAGTCTATTTCGATCACATTGTTCACAGTTAATCCTTTAATTAACTGGCGGAAAACGAAGGCCGATTTTGGGACTTCAAAATTAAATTTCTCAGTCTGTAGTCATCACAGAGTCATAATTTTTGTGTCATATTGAAGGGTTTTTCAAGGTCTTTATGGTGATACTAATTGTTTGATAATGTATTAATTTTGAAATTTTTGTCCTGATACCTACATATAACATACAGAGTAGTGGTCCTATGGAGAAGTAAAAAGTGTCATATATCTATGGATTTCTCATATATGACATGGACTTACTATTTTGTGAATAACATATTGTTGGTGTATGAAACCAGTTCGTGTTCAATCAAGTGTGTATTATTACACATTCAAAGTAAAAATACTTAGTCATTGTTTACAAAAAAATAGGTGAATCCCTGGTGACTAAGCCGAACACAGCGAAAGTCTCGCGTTCACCAGTTCAGTCAATCACTGAATCAGTGTACTGCACAATCGACAATGCCAATTTCAATAATACTTACCGTGTGATAATGGCAACTGTTGCTATTGCCGTTACAATTTCTACATGATGGTATTGTTGATTCTTGAAAGAACATACTAAGCGCCGTCTGAAACAAACAAATGACAACATATACATAATCATAACAGATATTATGCCATTTTCCAGACACACAACAAATCATAACAAAAGCGAAAACGAGGCAGCCGCCATTTGGAATTGCATGTTGTCAAACCACGCTGTATTACAGTCGAATAAACTTACTTCAAATTGCCAATTAGCTGCCTGTAACAACTGCTTTGCTTGTTCCGCGTGGCACCCGGCAACCATTACAAACTGGTTTATCATAACTTGCTCACGTAGATTATCCATGATAAACAAAAATATCTTGTGAATTCCTGTATACACTCAAACCTTCGTTTCTCGACTAAAACACAACATTAGATGATTGATAAATCGCGACCTAATTTCCCGGACTCTGATTGGTCGAGACACGTATAACAAGTGCGTTGTATACCGGAAGTGACAAAGGAAAACATTGGCTATTCCATCAATAACACAACACCCCACTGCTAAAGAGAACAATTCTTCTTTTAGCTTTCTGAAATATAGCGTTTATAAACACATGAGACGATGGATGTTAATTAACCATAATAGTTTTGAATTCGAGAAGTATGGAATGCGTTCATCATAAATTCATAGGATGTGTATTAGGGGTGCGCATATGACGTCATCAAATGATGTGTACTTACAACCTAGTTATCTGTCACTTTCTCGACGAGCTTTGTCTAGTCTGTAAAGTATAATGGGCGGCGTTACAAGTAGAAGGAATGGCGGAGTTGAAGAAGTCGATATAACATCGAACAATGCGTACAAATATCCTCCCAAATCAGGTTGGTAGACCTTCCCGTCACTATGACGGAGTACCATTAGCTTAAATACCTCCCCTGTAAGACTTAAAGTTAGACTAAGGCTCTGTCACTGTCAGTTTGTATTAGCTCTTATGAACCAAGTGAAGCTTACGCTCCCTCAAGAAGGGAGTACCCGATCGACTCTTGGTCTGTTGGGCAAGTTTGTATTGCTTATTTCGTTCGACAGATCTATCACTCACTGACCTGCAGACTTGGCGCCAGACCATCGACTGGCTGACGTGTGTTTCTGACAAGACACTCCCCATGAGAATGTTATTCTCAAATGTGTCCTATGTTATGTATAACCTCGCAAGAAAGTACTGCCATCATACCATTTTTATATTTATCTGGTCAATACAAAAATTCGAGAATAATTAGATGAGTTTCCCTTATCCATCCCCAAATCCGGAAACCTCCAAAATCCGGAATTTATAACGCCACCGTGAAATTTTCTGTAGATTTCAGGTGATGCTCCAGCAAGGGCAAGTCCCAATAAACAAAAGACAGCTGTGGTCTGACCTCAGCAGCAAGAGGTTTGTGGTGGGGGCGTTATCAAGGTGCTTAAATTAGTCACACTTTTCACCCGACACATGGTGGGTCTCTTAAAATACCCAACTGTAAATATATATATATAATATATATATATATATATATATATTATATATATATATATACGCTGAAATATATATATTATATATCCATACATATATATATATACATATATTTATATATATGTATATATACCGCTGAGGCATCAGATCACCTAAAGACCAATATGGTCTAAATGAGATTTTAATCCCCACATAATCTTGTTGTTTTTACTGTTTTGTTAGATTCCTCGACCAGAGGTACGCTTGCAACTATTAACATCTGCACACAATTTTTTTAATAATGAAAATCCATTTTCTATATCGCAGAGTAGATATTTACATGGTGAGGAAGATGGACAAGGCCTCCAGGCGGTTGTTTGTTTGGAAAACCGCAACGCTACAACTTACTCAGTGGTTTTTACTCGAGCTCAAAACTTCAGCAATGCATGATGATGGGAATGTTGAAAGACATTCTGAAATCCAGTAAAAGTCCTGGAATTCGCAACTCCCTTGGCCCCGTGCAGTCTGGATAAGGGATATATAACTATATAATATATATATATAATATATATATATATATATATATATATATATATATATATATATATATATATATATATATATATATATATATATATATATATCAATATATATATATATATATATATATATATATTTATATATATGTATATACATATGTATATATACATATTATTTATATATATCATATTTAGCTAATGTCTTTGTGGAACAATTCAGTTATTTTTATTGAGGAACCAACTGACAAACCTTTCAGAAAAAGAGGGTATATATATATATAAGATGAGAATGATCAGGAACCTGCCAAGCCTAACCCGAGCTACAACATCGAGTTCACCTTTGACTCTGACGTCCGTTGTGCTATCACCATTTACTACTTCGCCACCGAGGAAATGGTCAACAAACATCTAGTGTAAGTTGGCTGGTGGTGTGAAAATTGGTATTCTTAATTCCCATTTGTCATTGAACATCTGTGAATAAGATATAATACCGATGGAGATGTTTAATTCCACACTTCTTCATGACAATCAGCTATTTAGGCCTGAGTGTCCCTAGTACACATTTACCAGGAGATTATTAAGATTGGGAAGAGTTGATAAATAACAGTTAATCTTGACCCATATATTACCTATGCAGTATTGGGAAGAGTTGATAAATAACAACAGTTAATCTTGACCCATATATTACCTATGCAGTATACTAGTGTGAGGATAAGTTCATGTCGATGTCTATGTATCTTATTTTCTAGATGGTTCTTATGCTGCTGAGAATGTTATATTAACACAACAGTATAACATCGGCATTTGAAAGAGCATGTTAAACAAGTGATGTAATGTCAATTCAGCTATCATCCTCTTGACCAAACTATGAACTCAGAGACTTACCATTATAAGAGGGGAGCCAACCAAGTGTTCAACCAGACAAATCATATTGTGACACCCCTCAAGTTCCCTGAAGATAAGGTATTATTGTTGCTGTTAATTTTTTCATTATTCTAGTTTGATCTCATTCCATATAATTATTGTCATAATTTTGGCGATTGCTGTCATCATTTTCATCATTATTGTTGTCATCTGTGTTATTGTCTTCATCATCATCATCATCATGACCATTCTCATGGTCATCATTGTTGTCATTTGTGTTGTTGTAATCATCGTCATCACCATCACCATTATCATCATCAGACTAGTGGTAAACCTTTAGTCTGATTCACAAGCTTGGTGCATTATTTCCAGGTGATAGACTTGTTTTGGTTTGTTTCAGTGGCAGTACAATCCAGACACACCTAGCGTCCTGCCCATTGTGATACACTGTGTTGTGGAAGATGAAGGTCAGCCAATATGAGCATGTTTTCTATCGCTGATTTTCATCTGGCGTCTGGCAAACATTCACCCTACTAATGATAAAATAACACAGTCTTAATACAGTGTTGTATCTTGTTATTGTAGTTAACATAACTGGCCTTGTTAAGTGGAGCATTCTTAACATTTCCCTCAGTTTGACATTCCACTAATTATTTAAGCATTTCTCCATCTGTCTCTGTTTGTCAATGTCACTATCCTAGGTTTGTACAAGGTTCATTCCCCCGAATCCCCTTGCTCCAGTTGTATCGTGTGTAAGCGGAGGCTGTATTATCCAAATCTTTAATTTCATTTGCATATTGTTTGTGTACACTTTTATGTTTCATTTTTAGAACATATTGGCCATTCTCAGGCGACCCTCGGGGTGGTGGAGAGAACATCAGAGGGCGGTTTCCAACTGAAGCCACTCAAACAGAAACAGATGGTGGATGGGCTCTGCTACCTCTTGCAAGAAATCTACGGGATTGAAAATAAGAACAATGAAAATAATAAGGTATGTTTCATGGGTCTTTAAATATTTCTGGTGAGGGTAGATTATTGTCTTAATTTATTGCATCTGCTTGTGAAGTCATTCTTGCAAATGTAAAAGAATTATTGGAGAAGTATCAAATATTCCCATACCCCTGTGAATTGGCGAGGCATCAGTCACTGAGGTTTCAAATCACTATTCAATGAAGTTAAAGTCTCAGGATTGTTGGCTCTGATGACAAAGCTCAACCTTTTTACGAATTCCCTGGGCATATATGCACAATCCTTCCGATGGTGTATCTATCGAATTGTCTTCTCTTCCAGGAGGAGGAGTTGGACAACAGCGGAGCGGAATGTGTCATCTGCATGTGTGAGTTACGGGACACCATCATCCTACCATGTCGCCACCTCTGTCTCTGTAACTGCTGTGCCGACAACCTGAGGTATCAAGCCAACAACTGCCCCATCTGCAGGGCACCGTTCCGAGCCCTACTCCAGATCCGTGCCATGCAGAAGAAAACCGGAGATCCTGTCACCGGCAGTGTCACAACAACGCCTGCTACACAGGTGAGAAATCAAAATGTCCGTCTAATTAATTCTGAATTGACGGATAAACTAATAAATTTGGAACCTTTTTCTTAATGACCTTATATGTCAGTAATTAGAAAATAAATCCCTTGAGATTTTTAGACTTGATTAATTTCCAAGAATTTGTAATTGGAAGTTTTCTCTTGTGACAACATTCTTTAATGGGCCCTTTGTGGGAGACTGACAGTTATATAAGACACAAGCAAATTTGTATTATTTCTTTTCAGGTTCAATAAATGTAGCTTACACAGAAGAAAATACAACAATCAAATAACCCCTTTACTGTACTTTATGAATTATATGAAAGAGTCAAAATGTATAAAATCACTGATGTGATGTTCCCAGACAGAGACACCAGAAGAGGGCGCTGTCAGTCAGCTGGGTGTTCCGGCGGGGTTTGAGGCTGTTTCCCTCATTGAGGCCCTTAACGGACCCAACCTTCCTACTGTGCCCAACCCCCTCCACAGCCATGCTGACGGTGATTTGTCATTATCTGTCATTCCCAGGGGAAGTTTCATTTGCCCCTCATCCAGCATTACAAATTTGATTCTGAGATCAATAATTGAAGTCTGCCACTGCGTATGGTGCCTGACAATTGATCCTTCTTGAGTCGTTAAGATGTTGTCATACACCTGATATATGTCTGATCTCACCATCTGTGTTCAGTCAATTGTGCTTGGTTTTCATTGTATCAGATTGATAAGATACATTATTCATTTGACTATATAAAATATTACTGCATGCAAAAAAAAGACTGGTGATTAAATGCTATTTTTTTCAATACATGTCTATCTTCAGTGAATAAGTAAAAGACCAGCATAAGTGATCTATTAGTGTGATTTCATATGCTGATTGCTTATATGCTTGTGTAAGCCGAGGCAAATTCATGGTCCATGACTTATTTTTATATATTAATTACTTATGTGATGTCCTTATTCCAGGACGAAGCACACTTAGAAGCACACGTTCGAATGCCTCCCCCAACGTGAGCCCCGCTCTCAACAAACGCAAGCGAGTTGCCAGGTGGGTTATCCATCTAAGCCTCTTGTCCTCTGCATGTGTTGTAGGAAGCTGAAATTCTAGCCAAACAAGATATCTAATGGTATTCCCCAGATGGTGATAGCATTTGAGATAATCAGTCATGTATCCAATTCACCTTGCCAGGCAAGAATTGTTTTGGTTTGGGCTGGAGACCTGTTATTTTGAGGGTCTTTGTGGATGACAGAGAATCTTGTGGTTGTTAAATGGAGGCAAAGCTTGGTGGTATTGGCTTAAATAACTTTATCCATTTGTCTCTTCATTAACTTAGAATTGATCTAAGAATTGGAAAGAGAGATTGGTGAATGCAGAGGTAATGTATTAACCATGGTTCAAAATTGGCAGATTTCAGCTGCTAGTGTAGCTGTATAGAGCCATGATCAGCAGGACTCCATGCTTCCAGCATACAGGATTAAACATCAGCATCAATGAAGCCAGCTTGTTGTTGTTGTTTTCAGCAGACAGGGCTCTCGAGCCAGCCAGTGTAGCCGCTCCTCACGGCTAGACCTGCGTGGAGGCGGTGATGGTCATGAGGGAAATGGGGTGGATGTTGGAGCCGTTGTTACCAATGACACTGACAGGGTCATCACCCCGGAGATCATTATGAGCCAAATGGCCCCCGACCCTACTAAGTCGCCCGCGGCCACTGCTGCTAGCAAAGTTGCAGCTGCCAAGAACAAGATCAAGTGAGTTATTGTTTATAAACTGAAACTGTTTTAAAAATTACATGGTGGGATTGTTTTAGAAAAGGGCCCGATTGCATTGTATGTAATGTTCATTGACTGTTTTGTTTTGTCAGCTCTGCTCTATGATTAGGCATCCGTCCGTCTCTCGGTCCGTTCGTCAACTTAGAGTAGCACATTTTCGTATTAAGCAAGCAACCATCATTGATGGCTCCTAGCAAACCAACAATCAGCCCCATGTGATTTGTGACCCTTGAGATGTTTGAGAAAAATTATCTCGTACTAAGTTGAGAATAACGTATTATGGCATGTCTCCTTTTAAAGCAAGCTAGCTGCCCCTAATTAAAATGGCTCCTTGCTATCTATAAATTGGCTCTTCATGACATTTGATCCAGGGGTGGAAACAAACTTTTTCAGCTACCGGCCAACCGGGCCGGTACATGGAAAAAGTAACCGGCCCGGCTATAAACCTACCGGCCCAAAAAATGTGAAAGGACTTTCTGCTCCCTGAGTGTCAAATTTATTCAAACAAAAACGCATATACAGAACATAAACGCCTATGCGGAAAAAAACCAAAAAAACCTGAAACCTCAAAAAAATAGAAGACAGGTGGTCACATTATTCCCCCAAAAAACTGCTCATACAAAAACCTAAATAAACAAATCACAGATTAGAGGTCCTTTAGCTCCTCCCTAGGCGAGTTCTTGGAGCCTATCAAGAGCGACACACACAATGGAAGTGTCATCTTCCTCACCATCACTCTCCTCATCAGTGTCTCCTTTCCCCTCCATGAACATGACTCGCTTCATTCTGGGGCCACCTTAACTCAATGGCCCATGATGGGTCATAGGTATCAATGTCTGATTGAAGCATTATTGTCATGAGGTCATTTAGGGTGGTTGTATTAAGGATGGAGCACCACTCACTCTTGATTAGCCCCGTTGAGCTGAAACAACGCGCACATTCTGCAGTAGAGGCAGGGAGAGTTAGGAGAAGATCCACCAAGAGGAACAGGTTTACACATTCTTCACCATACTCTCTGCTCATGTGGAGCCAGCTGTTCATGGCCCTGTGGACGTTTATATTCTTTGATGCTTTCGAGCTTGAAATTTCCAGTGCCCTTGTTAAAAAGACCTTTTTAAAGTTGCTCTTTGGTTGTGAGTGCTCAGCATTGTTTACAATGCATTATTTTTTTTTCATGGTCGAATACCAGTCACTCCCTTATTTTCCCCAAATCGTCTCGCATCCATTTCTCGTTGAACTTCCTTGTCCTGTGATCTCTTTCGTAGGTTCTTGCTGTTTCCTTCTGTTCCTCACAGACAAGCGCAAGATTGACAGTTGACGTCCCAACATAGCTGACATGTTGAGTAGAATATGAGGTAGCCGAGAGCGGACCGGTGCGACGATTTTCATAAGCTTAACGGTGACGCTCAGTTTATCCACGTCGCAAGGCTCGAATGGTTTTATTCGCTACGGATCAGATAACAACTCTGCCTCTTACACCCAGCTTACAGTGTCGTCCTACTAGGTGTAATTAATCTGTATCACCAATGTTTAATCTTTTGGTGACGTTAACGAGTCATTGGCTGGTTGATACTAAAAGCAAATAGCGCTAACAATGCGAGATTGGCGTGATCATTCTTTCCTAGGCGCACGCTGACCAATGATTGGCTGTCTGTTACAAATTTAATTAATTATTCATGAGGTTAATCGCGGATGCCAGGCTGCCGCTTGCTGCAGCCAACCTCAAACGGTGGCGGAATACAAGAAAATTCTGAGGCGAGGTCTTGTTGCCATGGGAAAAATTGACTCGCCAACCGGGCGACTGAATTGGGTACCGACACTCGCCCGAGCCTGATTTTACTCGCCATTGGCGGGCGGGCGAGTGCTAATTTCCACCCCTGTTTGATCCCTTAGTTATTGGAGAAATACTTTACAAACTCTTGTTCTATGTTAAGCCAAGGGAAAATAATTTTTGATGGCATGTCCTTACTATAGAAGCTAGCTGCCATAAATTACATGTTGACTAGCCTGATGTTGACAGCTCCTTGCCATCTAAAATTTACCCTTTATGACCTTGACCCATAAGTTATTTTAGAAAAACTTTCGTACTATAAAAACCCAGTGGAGAATAACTTTCGATGGCATGTTTTCTTAAAGAGGAAGCTAGCTACCCCAAATTCCTCATGGACCCCTCTAATGTTGAACGCTTGCAAACTTAACACCAGCCCTGCTTGACCTTATACCTCCGAGTCATTTTAAACTTTTTACAGTGAGTTTTCTTGTAAAGTCGGCTAGCTGCCAAAAATAATTCCTTATGATAATGGACCTTTGCATACTAGCAATCAGCTCTGCATGACCTTTGACCCCTTAGTTATTACTGGAAAACTCCATTTAAACCTAATGTAGCCCCGGGGGGGGGGGGGGGGGGTACTTGGCCACCTCCCAGATAGGGGTGTGCCGCGGGACCCCGAAAATCACGTACCTGTCTGACAAGGTGAAAATGGCCAAAACCATAACCCGTCGTACAAGGTATTATGCGAATGTATCAACCGTCGTTCAAGGTGAAAATGGCAAAAAAAAGTACACCGTCGTACAAGGTATTATGCAAATGTATAACGTATAATCTGTTGTACGTCATAGGCAAGATAAAAGTTGCAGATCAATCTCAAAATGTTATGAACAGATTTCTGATTACATGCAGTAACAACTTTGCTCGCTTGCACGGTCGAGCCACAGGGATTTGTATTGGCCGGCCAGCCCCTATCTTGTATGTATACATAAACCATAAAGGGTTTGTATACAAAATATATATATATGTATATATACATGTATTTATATATATATATTTATTTATATGTGTATTTATATATATATGTATATATATGTATGTATATATATATGTATATATATATACATGTATATATATATATATATTCATTTATTGATATATCTATGTATATATGTATATTTATATATATGTATATGTATGTATATATATATATATACATATTTGTATATATACATAGATATGTATATATATAAATATATATATATGTGTATATATACATAGATATGTATATATATATATATATATATATATGTGTATATATAAAATATATATATATATATATATATATATATATATATATATATATATATATATATATATATATATATACGTATATAAACACACACATTTATGAATATACACATATATATGCTATTCATAGATAGCGGCTCGGCGCTCGGAAGCTTGGCATCGAAAACCGAGCGCCTGTGTGTATACATATATATATGTGTGCGTGTATGTGTGTTTGTGTATATATACCTGCTTTGATTGCACGGGGACATCCAGTGCACACTGTCGCTGAGACAAAAAGACTGAGGAGAGCTGGTAACGCGCATTAGTATAAGATAGATGTCACAAGCTGCTGCCGCTTAGATGTTTTGAAATGACCCCTTTGCCAAGTCAATATTGTGCCGACGAAAGTGATAAATGCCGCTGGTCGATTAGTAAGGTTTGGCCTGTTTTGACATGACCTCCTAGCCAAGTCAATGCAAACCCAGCCAAGGCAAGCGATGAATGCCTCTGGTCGATTACGTAAGGTTTGGCCTACTTAAACAGCACCTGCAGTAAGCCTGCGCGCTAAGCTGCTGCAGAAGACAAACCTTGAAACTAATCGTCCTTTTTACTGTTTTTTGTTACTGTGAATACTAAAAATACTGTTACAGTCATTATCACGAGGCCAAGTTCTAAATACTGACAAAATTTCATGTGCGTAAATACAGATATATCAGCGAGGAGAGAACTCGTAGCAAAAATCGCGATAGGTACTCTAAAATACATGTCATTATACAAAGTACAAAAGGTGAAAACAAGTATTTTTTTCGCCTATTCCATGCTACGATAATTGCTTGTTACAACCATATAATTCATATGTTCGTAACTGCAGTAGTTATGGAGGAGATAGTCGTAGAAAATGAGGGAAAAAAACGACGAAAAATCGATCCCATAAGCCTCCAACACTGCGCATACTCATCAAACTGGATCGTTAGTTGTGTCCCAACTTGATCTATCATTCCCCAAAATTTCATGTTGATATGTTTCACCGTTCCGGAGAAAAGCTGAGCGTGTGATTATCGGGGTGTCACACAAGGACCATTCATTGCATTTGCATTGTCTACGATCGGTAGGAAATTCCAGGAGAAGATCTCGACAAACTGCATGGGAAGAGAAAACATACCCCGCTGTACAAAAAGAAGCCCCCCAAAAGCCTGTCGTACAGATTGAAGCTGATAAACATACCCCGTTGTACAAGTATGAGGCCTAATAAAACCTGTCGTACAAGTATGAGGCCTAATAAAACCCGTCGTACAAGTCGAGAGGCCGAAAAAAAAATACCCGTCGCGCGGCACATGTATACTACCTGTATACACTTAAGTGCACTCCCCCTGGGAATGTAGCTTCATGATTAAATTTTGTCATAACTTGTTTTTAAAAATCAAATCATAAGTAGTAGAGCTTCAAGGCCCTTTGGCCCCTGGTGTGGAGTCAGTGGTCATGAAATAGGGGAATAAATGAAATATTAGGATGAAGCATTGCTTTCATTCGGTTAGTTGAGTGTGAAAAAGGCTCCAATGCAAGAACTCCCATCTTGTTTTTGCTAAACAGTAGATATTTGTGATAGATTATTTTGGATTGGGCATATGATGAAACAAGTGGATGTATGGAATGTGTGTTGATTTATCAGGTATCCTCCCAGCAAAACAGTTCCACTGAGTTCTCCAGAAGAACCAACGAGCCCTGAAGTAGAGCCTTCAGTGGACATAGTCAACGAGTGTCAGGTAGGAGAATACAAATCAACTCAAAAGCACTCGACTTCAAAAAATCTGTGAAGGTCACTTCTGGTTCCTATTAAAGCATTCAACCTTTGTCACATTTATTTTTGTATACATCAAACAATAACAAAAATAAACATTTGACCACATTTTGCAATTCACATTTAAACAGTTGGTCACATTTCTTTATTATTAAGATTTCAAAGCTGGGTTACAATCGTTTACAACAACAGAAAATTATCCCTTATTCACAAACCATCCTGATAAACATAAGCATCACCTTTCTTACGTTGACAACAGAGGCTGGAGGTTGCTGAAGCTGAAGAAACATCTCCACCTGACCTAACCATTGACTATGACCACCATGACAAAGGTCAGTACCATGGCAACCATGAGGTTCCTGAGAGATGGCCAGCTGCATCTGTATCACAGACCAAAATAGCTTATACTTTGATTACTTGAGGTTGCACCTCATTGAATTTAGAGCCATTGATTAATGTATCAGTATACAGTGGGACCGAGCCAAAGTGGTCATAATAGCTTGGTGGGGTCTATTTTACATGGGGGCTGGATACAAATGGTCCCAATAGAGGGGTGTATGCCTTAGTGAGGTGGTTGTTTGGTTAGGATTTACTGTTTTCAGAGTTTTGCCATTACATTAATGGACTTTTTGGTATATCGGGGATATCTACTCCAGTGGCACCTGCATCACAATATTAAGGATACTTTCCTCTAACCAAGTACTTATTAACATAGAACACTTCTAACTTGTATTGATGTTTTTCTGTTTATTCAACAGATTTCTCCGGGAGTAGTGATGAAGAATATGACAGGCCTTGTCAAGCCCACACCGCTGTCTTCAAAACGGACGAGGACACCCAGCTGAGTGCGGTAGAAATTGGCATCGATCCAATCTCCCTCCCTGGTACCCCAGCTACAGACGATTCCAGCTACAGCAGTACTAACAGTACACATGTGCTACTGACCACACCCTCTGAGGCATCACCCACACAAAACTAGCCCTGCCCCATTTGTTAGTATGTGCATTTTAAATCAATGACCACATCCAAAAGGGAAGTCAGACAGATAGCCCCGCCTTTTGTTATTTATTATGCGCATTTACAATCACCTGCATATGTACGCCAGTAGCCTGCCAAATAGGATTCCAGCATTTTAGTCGTATTTTAAGTAATGATTTTACATACGGCTGCATGTTAAGGTGTATTTAGCGTGGCACTATTTTGAAATCTCTTGAACAGGCAACCATGATTGCCTCAAAGATATTTCTTACATGAACGGACATTAAACACCATCCACCTTAACAATTCATAATCATGCCTCTTCTTGGATGTATTACCAATTGAGCTCCCTGTAGTGAGATATAATGAAATCATATAGTGGATCTTGGTCTGTTAAGAAATGGCATATTGGAATCCTTGAGTGTGTAAAGTTGGCTTAATATTGAGTGTGTTATGCTATGCCTATGTTATTATTTTTATCCAGTTTGAGTCGAGTGTTGAAAGAGTAATTTTAACCACTGATTTTAAGGCTTCAAGGTCATAAGAAGTTATCTTAGAATCATGTCTGGTGCGGAATGTTTTAAAATACTGGGTTGAAATGATTGTAAGATGTATTTCCAAAGTTTGTTTGGAAGTACATGAAGCTTATATGATTAACAAATATTGGTGAATGGATCGTATGATACAATTGAATGTATATTAAAATGTAATCATCATTGTTTTTCACTGCTTCTTAGTTAAGATCCGAATTACATAAATTCACTACTGCATTGCACGGCAACTCTAATAAGGACGAAAATGAACTACTAGGGTTTCAATGCAGTGATTTTGAGGTGGTGATGGAGGAGCTTGTTTGAGGAACACCCCTTCGGTTTCGCTGCCCATTCTACAAAACCTGTTGCCCCAACTTGCTGCAAAACCAACATCACTGGGATGAAGGTCCAGCACTATACTATCAAGCCCCTGAAATAATGCGTGAATTGACAAAATGACAAGATATGGTCACAAGAGTCCTGTATAAGTGTATATTTGAGTCATGTCCATGGAACAAGTCTTAAAGTAAGAGAGCAATCAGTATTTAAAAGAAATTATTTTATGAAGAAGATTAGTAGCATTTTCTCTGATGCAACAAAGGTGTAAAATAAGACTTTCCAAAGAGACTTACTAAACACCATTTATTCTAATAACACCTAAAGTGAATATCTGAAATAGAAATCACCTGCACCACAAAATAGCATTGACAACAAAAGCATCTTGGTAATTGGATGCCAGAAAGCTTTAGATATAGGGTTAAACGTCACACTTTGGCTTTTGCAACATGCCTACATAGAGCTTGATTACAGATTATCAATCATCAAAGGTAAGTATAGGGTTAAACGACACACCAACACTGGTGTGTTATATAGTGCCAAGATAAGTTCATAGATAAACTTGACCTGATTAAGCAGCCGCCTTCTAGGATGAATGGAGATGGAAATGATTATCCTTGGGCAAGTTGCAACCAGCTGATTGACTGGACCAGGCCATTACAGACTCACAGCGAAATCCTGGCCAGAGTAGTGTGGCGCAGACATGACCCTCAAAAGGACCTCTCTACTCAACCACCAGGATCCCATTGTCCACGCACACTAGTTGCAACCAACGGCTAGCAGGTTGCCCCCTATTAGTCTCCTCTTACAACATACAGGAGGATACAATAGGTCTATTCTACCACCACAATAATGTTTAATGCAAAGTGATTATTAAAAAAAATAATTATTATCATCATGTCACAAAGGGCTGTATCAAGTCAAAAATGATGTTCAACTGTCATCACACAATGTTATTCTTAAGATAAAAATATTATCTCAGCTATCTCACCAATCCAATTATCTCACCAAAACAAATTAAAGACAGGTTAAAACAAATTCACAATATGCTGTGCCATGACAGCTTACAGTAAATCACATGGCAAACAACAGACAAATGAAAAACCAACACAAGATTGACATACCTAAACTTGTCTGGGCCTAGAAAAAACTGAACAATTAAATATATTGTAACGGACCTATCCGAGTTGCATGTATTTACTGGAGTTTGTTATGATTTGGGTGCTAGGGAACCAGGTTTGTAAAGCGCTGCCATGGCATAAAATAAGACTTTCCAAGGAGACTTACTAAACACCATTTATTCTAATAACACCTTAAGTGAATATCTGCAATAGAAATCACCTGCACCACAAAATAGCATTGACAACAAAAGCATCTTGGTAATTGGATGCCAGAAAGCTTTAGATATAGGGTTAAACGTCACACTTTTGCTGTTGCAACATGCCTACATAGAGCTTGATTACACATTATCAATCATCAAAGGTATGGTAAGTATAGGGTTTAACAGTGCAACAACACTAGTGTGTTATATAATTATATCAATCATCAAAGGTAAGTATAGGGTTTAACAGCGCACCAACACTAGTGTGTTATATAGTGGCAAGATAAGTTCATAGATAAACTTGACCTGATTAAGCAGCCGCCTTCTAGGATGAATGAAGATGGAGATGGAAATGATTATCCTTGGGCAAGTTGCAACCAGCTGATTGACTGGACCAGGCCATTACAGACTCACGACGAAATCCTGGCCAGAGTAGTGTGGCGCAGACATGGCCCTCAAAAGGACCTCTCCACTCAACCACCAGGATCCCATTGTCCACGCACACTAGTTGCAACCCACGGCTAACAGGTTGCCCCCTATTAGTCTCCTCTTACAACATACAGTAGGATACAGTGGGTCTATTCTACCACCACAATAATGTTTAATGCAAAGTGATTATTAAAAAAAATAATTATTATCATCATGTCACAAAGGGCTGTATCAAGTCAAAAATGATGTTCAACTGTCATCACACAATGTTATAGATAATTATTATCTCAGCTATCTCACCAATACAAATTGAAGACAGGTTAAAACAAATTCACAATATGCTGCGCCATGACAGCTTACAGTAAATCACATGGCAAACAACAGACAAATGAAAAACCAACACAAGATTGACATACCTAAACTGGGGGCTAGAAAAAACTGAACAATTAAATATATTGTAACGGACCTATCCGAGTTGCATGTATTTAGTGGCAGAGGCTAGTACACACTGCTTCACATGGGGTTGCCAGTAGGCGATGTACCTCGAGCGGAGGGGCTTTGTTCTCTTTGTTCTTCACTAACGCCAATAGCCCAATGTCAATCGGTCCCCAAATTGTTCTCGTTTTGTTGGTTTCTTGTACTGCCAATTATTTGTCTGAACAGTTTATCATTATCTTTTTATATACTCATTATATGTACCGTACTTAGTATAATATTTCTTATCACACATAATATTTCTTATGACTTAGTATAATATTTCTTGTCAAAGCATAAATCATATATACTTTGTCACCCATCACTGTTCTCTTCTACCTCATGTAATCACTACCAATCTGAGTTATGTATTTGTATTAGCAATATCAAACTGTATACCTTCTACACATACTTGATAAATAAACCATTTTGTATTTTTTATATACCCAACCTCCGTGACTTTTCTTTTCTCACAACAAGTTGTATAGGAGTGTGTGTTAGGTGGGAGCTTGCTGGTAGGGGGCGCTTTCCTCCATGACGGGACCAGACCCCATGCTGAGTAGGAACTCGTTCACCTCGATTGTGATGTCTCGCACTGCAAAGATATATACAAATCAAAGAACAAATTAACACACAGACATACAGACACCTACAGATGCAGATTAAAGAAAGATAATATGATGACAATGATGGTTGTGGGCATGCCCTGGGGACGTTCACAGACTAGTTGCTTGTGAGCAACAATAACTCAACATGGTAAGATGGTCACTGTGTAGTGAAACTTGTCAATGGTCAAGGCCAGATTGAACAACACTTAAACAAGAGGTCCATGAATACATGGAGGAACTTAGCGAACTGTATCAAGAAGTTTGAAAAATTTCAGAATCGGGCCATAATTGACCAAGTTTTTTTTAAGGATTGTATATGTTTGGCAGCCACAATTCAAACAATTTTCATGACCATCGCATGTATATTGAGGATTTTATAAGCAATCAAATTTATTAATGGAATCATGTTTTCCGGGTCCATAATTGATGTGGCTGATACAATGAAAAGCATATTTTATTTAACAGTACCGCGGCCTACCATACTTGCCGCGCTCTGCGTCATCCTTTGTTCAGCGCAAAAGGCTGGTTGTAAACAGCAGAAATGACACCCACTGTACTTCAAACTCACTTTGTGAGAAAGCTGTCGGGTATTTAGAGCAGAAAATTAAACTCTATGTTCAGAATTGAATGGGCTTCCTTCGAGAGCCAACGAATTCACCATACGACCAGGTGCAAACATCTTTACAATATGACCATTAACGGCGGAGAAATGACGCGTTAACTTCCGATTGCACAGACAAATTGTTGTTTTACTCGTAACTGGAAGTGACGTCATCGACATACGTAAAAAACTTATCTTTCGATAGCCACTGCTCTTTACAACATTCGACCCAATTTTATAACCATCCATCGAATATTGTCAATGTTATAAGCGATTGAAAAACGTGGTAAAACACTACCAAAAATTTTCCAGTGGGGGCTACGGGGTGAAATATGCATATTTTTTCATGCATTTGTTATGAAAAGTTGGCCAATAAACCAGGCAACAAGGAACTATAAACTTTATCAAAATCGCACCGTAGGTTAAAATGATATAAAGGATTGAAAAATTCACAACGTGACCTAGACCTTAATATGAAGTCAAGGCTAAAACAAATCCTTGCTCCACACCATTTTAAAAAAAATTGGAAAAATTGGGACCTGTATCGCGGATCAAAAATTGTTTACATACACACATACATAATGACAAACGCGACTAACCAAGATAAGTTGGCGAATGCGAATTCCCCAAGTTAACAAGTCTATGCCAAGATGGTGAGGGAAGATGAAAGAAGGGTTGTCACACTAGAATCCACACAAGGTACTGAGGATCCTCACTATGACGACCACCCTACGGGCTGAGCCAAAGAGAGGTCCGTCTGACTAGTGTAGAATAAGGAATTCAGAAAACAGTGGTTGGAATGGCAAGGTGTTCGTTGTTGTGAGGTTCCATGAACAGAGAGTGACACAGGCACTCAAGTCTTAAGACGCCCCTCTTCCATACCCTACTAAGCAAATACTATTTAAGAGACAAGTCTCAAGAGCTAGCTGTACATGATACACCACCCTGCCAGATATACTCTCACACCCCATAAATAATCTTATATGCAGAGCACTTCACTTTGTTATAATTCAACATCACTCGGGCTGTATGCAGAGGTAATTTATAGATAATATCATCAACTTAATCTAGAGAATCTAATCCAGCCAACCATCATCACTTACATCCATAAACGCTTTATCTCGGATGTAGACTTATCTACCGTCAAGCAGATAAGGTCTTCCCTGGGTTTGCAAACTGATATTATAAACATTCCATTGTGCTTCTTTTCTCGGGTCCTGGTTATGGAAGTCGCAATGAGGAATGTTCACTATGATTATTGTATACCCAGACTGGCGTGTGGGATAGAGTAGACATATAGTCATGAAGCTTTTCTTTCAGTGTGAACTTAGAAGATTGCCACTGATAGCATCCATGTTTTCTGTTGGTGGGACTTTAAATTAATCAAAGTACTAAGAATTTTATAAGTAACTGCTACATGCTTGTCCCCTGTGCCCTTGCTGAATGTACATACTTCTTTTGTTGACATCCCTTCAATTATAAATTCCTCATTTACATCTCGCAAAAAAAGAGAAAGCCTTTATCCTAAATAACTAACACGTGTCAAAACGATGCAATTCAGCACACCCTGCAAGACAAGACCTGTTTACATCATTCACACCTAGCAAGTGTAGACTTACGGTTATCAATCAAATGGCGTTTGACATCCTTTCCTTCGTTGCGCAACTCTTCCAGTTTTTCTCCGGTGAATTCCAGTTTGATCTTCTCCAGAAACTCAATGAATTGCTGCATTGTACATTACGTTACAAACACTTCATATTGTGGCATGTAACAAATTCTGCAGGTTTTTTTATTAATGTACCGTATTCTTATGATTTTAACCATTATAATATTGCAGTCATCACTTTAGTATTGCGCATGCTCAAACAGGCCTTACTTCAACATAACACTTAGATGTAATACCCTATTCTCCAAGTCTATTTACCCCAAGTCTAAGTCGCAAATGTAGTTCAAATACGGATTGAAACTCCAGTCCCAGTTATGATATATGCTTATCAATCAGTACAGAAAAAAGGAAATACACATGCAAAGAGAAGTCTAAAAACCTTTGAAGTTGACACGTGATCTTTTCCCCCTGATGAAATTGACAATGCCACCATGCTCGTTTTCCTCAGCAACCTACATATTACGAGGATACAGAGTTATATTTTGACTGGAAAAGGATGATCACATATATGCAGAATCCTTAGCTAACAATTACATTAGTCAACAATAACTATCAGTTTGATAAGCCAGCGGAAACTGTAAACAAGTTGCTGGCCAACTCCTCAATATAATACATCAAGACAATCTTAAATAGTCTTTACATATAACCTGCTAGACTTGAGTGTCTGCTCGATCACTTTGATTCGCCTACATTACGAAGCAACACAAGCTTTCAGCACTTTTCCCTACCTGAACCGCTGTTTTGTTATCCAGACTGAGTTTCGTAGAGTCTGCATTAAACTTCTCCAGTAGCTCCACCAAGCCGACATTCCCCCGCATGGCGCTGATGTGGAGTGGAGTAAGATGGAAGGAATCGAGCAGATCCGGGTCGGCTCCTGCTTCCAGTAGAATGCGTGCCGTGTCCAAGTGCTCTTTGAAGCAGGCAATGTGCAGCGGGGTGACGTCACCTTGGACCACTTCACCGGACCGTTCTTGATCGCGAATACGCACGCGGAATCTCTCCTCCAACTGTCCCATGACAGAGTCTTCCGGGTCTGTGCCCCAGCCAGATTTCACCACCTGTTTTGTGCCCACATAACACAATGTTGATCATACCATTATTTGAGACGGTTGATAAAATTCATGGTTACTCAACATAAAATAACATAATCCCAACAGCTAAGTGCACAAACAGAGCCACCACGTCAACCCCATCATAAAAATATGTTTACAACCACAAAATCAGTTAACATTGTTTTTCTTATCCTAAAATCTGGTGGTTCTAAGTGGATGTCTACCATTTCACAAGTTAATATTACTACACCACCAGTAACCAGTAACAATGGAACCTATCAGTTAATATTACTACACCACCAATAACAATGTAACAATTGAACCTATCAGTTTGTTTTTAAAAGTATACATAGATCACAATTACATCTTTGAAGTCTTCTACAACTAAGATGAACTTATCATAACATTCTAGCAATACTTAACATTCCCCCATCTCATACAATGAACATCAATCAATAATCAAATAAGCTAATGGGGAGGCAAATGACAACATAAATGTCAATATCAGATTGACAAAAACATAAATGCTGCGCACATACAGCTGATATCGACTACAAATTATCGTTGAATTATTCTGTCCAAAGCATTTTTACGTAAAACCCTGGAAAAATTAAGTAAAAAGGCTGAGGGAATCCCTATTTTTCTAATGTGCCACTGAACCGCATGCAGCTGCGGGTGCAATTTTCGGATGACGTCATTCAACATGTGAGTGCTTACACTTCCGCTTTCTTTCAGTGGCGAGCGGTGTTGTTTGCTTTGTTAAAAAACCTCTCACAAACAAGCTGTTGCATAGTTAATGTGGTCCATGATTTTTTCACCACACGCCTCAGGTTAGTGGTCTACCAACATTTGCTTAAACTATTCACAAGAGCGTGACTGAATTTTTGTGCGTGTATTCAAGTCACGTATCGACCAAGCAGCCATTTTTTATCTTCAAGAACTTCCTGAAAGTCACGCATAGTTATACAACTGACTTCTTCAGGGTATAAAAGAGGTGAGCATTGAAGTTTTAGCCAAATATGTTTTTTCCCCGTAGAATGTCCAGCTACTTTGTATTCAAACGAAGTTTAATGCACATTTGAAGGCAAATCACCAATGATCCTCTTCACGAGCTGCTCCATTCTGTGAAGTGTCAAAATGCATCCATAAATTCTCCACTTCAAAATCTTCAAGAAACATTCAGCATTGTCTGAAAGTATAGTCTGGCATACCAAACGGAATTAAAGCTTTCCTGAGGTGATTTACTGTAGCAGTCCTCATGTAAAAAGAAATCCATTTGACGGGTGCATACAACACACAATACGACTGTTTGGATCATCTGCAACTAATCGTCAGACAAAAATGCCCACTCGAAAGAGGAGGCTAAGAGAATGGTTGAAGGCATAAAAGGGCACCAAAGGAATTAACCTCTTATTTTCACCCGGTGATTCAAGTGGCTGTCCAGCTACGATGAGGCTGCAGCAAGCGCTAGCCTGAGTCAGCGTCCTTCAACTCACAACGAACCCATAAAAGACATGATAGATGCCCAAACTACAAAAGCAACTGCGGGAAAAAACACAAATAGTCATAAGGTGGGTCTTGAGACCGAGTGAACACGGTAGACCATGGCTGTGCTCAGAGAAGGACGTCAACAGTGTTTGTATCCAGATTAGACAACAGTGACATCATATCCAACTTGGGGATACTTGATACATCCCATCTGGACGAGCTGCCACCTATGTATTGAGGTGATGACATGCAAGTTCTGGCTGATCATTATCAAATGGATGTAGACAACCTAGCAGCATGGGTGAAAGTTGAAAATTTCCTGGATTTTAGAGATTTTGCTTTGTTTATGTTTTGCCTCCAATTTGCGGTATGTAGTAAAATAGTCGTAAATTCGGGTAATTCCGTTTATCTCCGCTTTTCTCTAACGGTGTTTACGGAGGCCGTTTACAAAAGCTGTCGAAGACAGACGTTGAATACCGGAAGATAAATGCATCATTTTACGGAAAAGAACGAGTATTTGGCGAAGATAACGACTAGCTGCCGGCTGCAACGCTTTTTTTATAATTTGATTGGGAAACCAGTTTTTTGTCACATGACATGTATGTTAAACTGGGGTGAATTATCTATCTTCCCAGTTTTAGACCTGCGGTTTTCATCGATGAATAGAAGGGTGTACCCATCCCCCCCCCAAAAAAAAAACCCCCAACTCACCGGATTTACACGTTTTGGAAAAATGACCCCTGGGAAGGCCGAAAATACAGAATTCCGTCATAATACGGAAAACTTTCACCCATGTAGCAGTGGAATGGTCTGTTCTCAAGGACATCCTACAAGAAGTAGACCGATCTGACAGGACATTGGACAAGTAATACCAGCTTCTTTGTGGTGAAAAAAGACCGACCTGGGGCTCAACCAGCACTACCCACTTCTTTCTCAACTGTATGGGACATCACTGACTCTACCAGTGAGTACTGCAGTGTTCTCTCAACTGTCTGTTTATTCGATTAGAATATGTTTCGATAGTTTGTTGTGTGAGACTTGCAGAACCTTCCCAACTCTGGCAATCAGAGCTCCGCCGACTTTGTCGTGGTTTGATGCTAGCAACACTGTAGCGCAGTAGACACAGCTCGGCAGGTGTAAGAATTTCACGCCTCAGCATGATTCCGGGGAGATGGGATAATACCGTGACTTCCCAATGAGTGATACGCAACCAGATTAGCGGCTGCCATGCAAATTACTCTTGAGAAAACATTTGTTATAAGACTTGCAAGGTGTGCGTGATATTAAGAACCTCCGTAGTGTTGCCACGTTAGAGCAGCGGTGCTCTGTTAGGGACCTTCTCAAGTGAAGTTGTTTCTTAGTGATATATCGACACGGTTGCAGTTATCCCACGGCAAACTGTGCGTTTGAGGCAATATGGGAAAAAAACCGAGCTTTTTCTCGAGCTCTAATTGGCTGAGAGTAGGGTGCCATGCGATAAGGTAAACTTGTCTCACATTGTACATGTTCAATGCACATGGTTTCAGATTAATTTCCAAACTTTGCTCACTCACTTCATGGACTAGGTGATACTTCTTTATTTATTAAGTGTAGAACAAGTATAAAGTATGTGTGCCCTTATCAATTGTGTATTGCCTGGTTATTGAAAATTGCCACGCAAAAGAGCCCTCTTTATGCTGTGAGCACCCTGTCCAAAATGTAACCTAGCTGAAACACTGGACCATGGTAGGTATGCCAATCGAAATATCAAACTGGCTTGATGATGTCATCATTCACTGCATCAATATTGTTTATTCACCACAACTGTTTACTGTCGTAGACAATGTCGCACCAACAATTCTGTCCAAACTCCTTTCATAAAGGCAGGAACAGTTGTTTTTGGTTTTTCGTACTGTAAGGTAATACAACTCCCTCCCTACACTGTAATTCACGTTTTGGTGTACTTGATAGGTCACAATTGACGCTTGATACCAGAATAAACAATAAATAGCATGTTGTTATTCATGTTTGGCACGTGACTCTTGTATCCATTTCTATCATTGATGCATTCCTATACACGAGAATCATTATATATGGAGGCAGTGAGTTCCCAATATAAGATTCATTTTCATCCTCTTCTTTCTAAGATAAATGGCAGGTCCACATCCCAGAGTCTTGCAACATACCCTTTCTAGCTGTCACTCCAGTCAAATGTAAGCTGCTGTGCTTCCTCATTGATCATCCCACTGCTATACACTTGCCACATGGAACATCTCTTTATAATTGACTTTTTAGCCACCAAACATGAACACTCTGTGAATACCATGTGAATGTTTGGTACATGTGCACTTCAGGCCTACCTAGAGGATGCAATTTCTCAATTTTGATCTCAATGGCTTTTGGTCTGATTGCTGCCTTATTGTGATGATCCAAAGGAAGGCTCTCTCTCGTTTCCATTCAAAACACATCATCTAGTTGTACTGCAACACTGCCATTCTGTCATTGATGCATAGATATACATCAGAAACTTATATATAAGAAGATAGTAAGACTCTGATATCACATTCACTTTCTTCCCTTTCTTCTAGTATAAATTGCAGATGTACATCCCTGAGACCTTATTAAGTAAAATACGTTTTTCAGCTTTCAAAAGTAAACTGCTGTAGCCATTTTCACAAGAAAAAAATTGGGTCACAGTATTATCTTTTTTTTTTTTTGGCGGGGGGGGGGGGGGGGGGGGGGGGGGGGGAGGGGGGGGGGGAGAGAGGCATTTATTGTTTCCTGATACCATAAGACATTTAACAGTAAGCTTTAAGAACAATCGTGCACTGACAAAACATTACTGGTTATAGAACTTTACAGTGGTTAAGATGGATCACAGGGGAGTAGTTACGAATCACTGACCTTGCCAAACATGGCCACATCTACGGAGCCACTTCTTGTTCGTTTAACAAATGAGTGGACGAGCGAACGACGAACCTCAACGTAGTGCCAAGCTCGGCGACCTGCAACAATGGATGTCAAATCAAACTGATAAGACACTAAATTTAAACCACAAAAATATTTTTCAATTTTATTTATCATTTTAACATTTTAAAATGAAACAACTCCTACAACCATTTTCCTTATGATGGGTTATTTGCAGGACATTCAGAATCATTAGACTGAGGAGATGCCAAAACCATCATCCTGAAGTCAGAAAATCTCTTACCTTTGTCTTTACCCCGTATGAGGAAGCAGAGCTCGCTCCCAACGTAGTAGTCGTGGCTGTTGAGAATCTCGGCCAACTTCCCGTCTTTCTTGGCTCCCCTCACCAGCTCTTCCATCACCTGCTGTCTCCCCCATCTGCAGCGTAATGAAGCACATTCCTGCGTCGGTCATCCGTGTCCAGCCAGTTGACGGTCTTCCCGTAATTCACGATGTACTTCACAATTGGATACCTTGAGGCTTCAGCAGCCCTCATCAAGGCCGTTTTCCCGTGCTCCCCTCTGGTTCCCAAATCCCCCAGGTAAGAGTTTTCAACCAGCATCTTGTAGTAGGCCTCCCGGCCATAATACGCAGCGTGGAGGCTTAAATTACGGGTCAGCTGCACCCCATGCTCCAGCATCTTGGAGAACGTCTCAATGTCACCATTTTCAGCCGTGTAATCCAGCGCTGTCTTGCCTGAAAAATCCATGGCTTCTCGCTCGATCCCGCAATCAAGGATGAGGGTCTTGATGAAATGGGAATGCCCCATGATGCAGGTGATGTGGAGCAGCGTTTCATTTTTCTTGTTTGTGCTTCTTGGATTCATCCTGCGTCTCAACTTGTCGAGGAGTTCGGTTTTTCCAGACACGCAGGCCCAATACAGCATGGTGCAGTTATAGTAATCCTTCTCGTCCTTCAAACGGCTGTTGCTGGCCAGAAATTTCTCCACTTCAGACACGTTGCCATCCCGTACGGCTTTGTGGAGCTTATTGAGGGACAACTCCCATCTCTCCATGTCGTCGTATTCCACGACTAACTTCCGAGACCTTGTGATATTTTCAGCGATCTGTCGGCCGTCCTTGTCAGAGCAGCGCTCCAAAGGGTTGTGGGGCACGGACAGCTGTCTTAGAGGAGCCCAGTAGCCCATGCGTACCAGGGAAGGCAGGAAAGCCTGGCGTCCTCGCTCACAGATGCTATGTAGCACTGTCATTCCCCGCTCGTTCTTCATATCAGTGATGGACAACTTGAGGGGTTTCATTTTGGTCCGGAGCACTTTCTCAAAGTCATGGACCGAGTAATCGCGGGATTCTATCATGGAGAAGAGAGTAGCTTTGATGGCGTTTTGTAAAACATTCCCCTGATTGGCATTGGTGACTGTGGCCCTCTGGGGCTCTGAGGCAATATGGGAGGGCTCTGAGGCTATATGGGAGCCATACGCAGAATCCATCTGTGAGGTGGGCCGACGATCATTCGTGGCTGTGGCTGCCTGATGCTCAGTCGAGGGCACTGAAGTTAAAGTTGTACCAAGTCGAGAGCCATACGCAGAATCCATCTCTGTCATAGGGCTATCCAGCTTCTTCAAATATTCAAACAACTCTTCCATAGGTTTTCCGCCACAAAACAAAACAGTGACATCCATTGAAGTTGCATCAATCACATCTCTAGGCAATTTCCCATCCCTAGTGTCTTCCAAAAACTGTTCGAGTTGAACTGTGCGTTGGAAAAAAAACTCTACCCAAGGTCCTTCCCCGATAGATGTCACATGTTGAATCTCATACATTCTCAAAAGATTCTTCCGGAATCGTGAGTTGGCGTCTGACAATTGTCTGAAGAATTCTTCCATTTCTTTTTGTTTCTGCTGGTCAGGTGTTGACAGTTGGAGCCTCAATGCTCCCACTGAGTAAGACAAAAACCATACGTGCTTGATAGAAGCAGCTTGAAATGACACACCAATGCAAATGAATACACTAACGATGACCTGAAGGCCACACTAACCAGAATGCTATATCAACCAGAATGCCACATTTACAAGAATCACACTGACTAGAATGTCTCATTCACCAGAATGCCACATTAACAAGAATGTGACATTCACCAGAATGACATACAACACAATAACCTAACAACTCACCGGGCCAAGGTCTCATCAGAAGAACAGCTTCTTCATAAGACTGGTTACTCGAGGAAAGAAGGAACTCCCACAGTGCTTCACAGCTACTTTTCCTGGTGATAATACCCAACAGGAAGTGGCTGCGCTGCATCTCCCTCTCTGTTTCTCTCAGCCTCCCATATTCCTCCTTGCTCAGGAGGCTGTTTTCTACCAGAGACTCGAGCAGGGTAAATTTGGCCGGCATTGCTTTGATGATGGCAATGTGGTGAAAAGCGATGTTGGTCATCACCAGGTGCATCATGGGAGTCTTGTTACTAGCTTCTTTGTGAATCGGCAACAGGTCTAGTGAGGTCAGAGATCATGGGTAGAATTAAAGAGTTCAGTCTGGCTGGTAGTACACAGAATCTATTGGTTACTCTGTATATAAACAGGTAAAATTTGACACTGAATATCTGGTTGTTAGGTAAGATATGCGGGAAATATAACAAAATTGAGTGGTGTTTTACATCACTTTAGAGTGGTGTTTTACATCACTTTAGAGTGGTGTTTTACATCACTTTAGAGTGGTGTTTTACACCACTTTAGAGTGGTGTTTTACATCACTTTAGAGTGGGGTATTACAATAGCTGACAAAATTGTGGATTAAAAATCTTGGAAAGAAGAGAAAAGGTGCTATCATGTTAAACAATCGCTTGGATAATGTTGCATATTATTTCTTGAGAAACACAAGGAGAGAAAAAACTGCAGGTTCTTTTTTTGGAAATGGTGCTGCAGACTTGTCTTAAATCACAATCTTAAAGGTGCAGCATAACATTTGATCAGGCCCCACAAATAATGTTAGCAGTTACATTTTGCAACTAAGGCATCTATGGCAAGGACACCCTGGTCTTCATCATAAGCAGACTTAGTCTTTAGAGAGTGAGGGTTTAATGGCACAACAACACTAATGTGTCATATGGTGACGACGAATATGAAGAGATGCGGTCAACCTGACTGAGCAGCCGCTTTCTAGGATAAATGGACAAAGAGGGTGAACATGTGGACGATGATGAAAAAGACAAAACTACGAAGGATCACCCTAGGGCGAGTCACCACCAGCCGATGGACTGGACCAGGCCATTGCTGCCTCTTTTCTAGGTGAGATCCGCACCAGATTGGTTTCTAGCAGATATGGCCTTCATAAGGACCACTCCACTCAACCACCAGGATCCCATTGTCCACCGACATGAGTCTCAACTCACAGCCAGCAGGTTGCCCCCTATTAGCCGCCTCTTACGACATACAGGAGGATACAGTGGGCCTAATCTACCCTGGGACCTACAGTGGAGGGTAGGGGATGCGTGTGTTAAGAATCCATCTCCCGCGGTGAAATCAAAGGCTGAGCAACTTTGCCTTTCACATCAAACTTACTGGGGATTCCTGGGAAGAAGTAAAACTTGTAGTCCAGGGTCAGCAGAACCGAGGAGTTGTATTTTCCAAACGCTCCATCGCACTTCGAGAGCTCTTGGCATATCTGCAGAAGATTGATCCTGAATATAAATCTGGTTGGCTTAAGCAACAACAATATATATGTTTGCTACATATTATTCAAAAGTGGGTAGTGCAAGTTTACTTAGACCCATATGATATTCAGAGACAACATGCAAGATACTGTGGTTTTAGTAGCAGGGTGTCCACGTCTGTTCAGAACTAACTCCTTGACTTGTTCATGTAAAAATTAGAATTCCCATGACCTGACCCGCAACAAAATGTACTGAAATTAGTGTCTAATGAGAGACTGGCTAATAACTCTATAAGTTAACCATCAAATTCCACAACCTTTCCCAAAATATTTGGTTTTCCAAGACAAACAACAATATTCTCTGATATTTCCATGACCTAGAAGGAATTTTACTCTTCAATAGCTATTGCCTCAGCCATTGACATCCTGCTAAGACAACAATACAACAAAACAAAAGTAGGGTCAGAGGTTGGGGTGTGGAGAGGAGTAAAACAGAATAGGATAATCCTGGATTAATTTTTGGCTAGAAATGTACTATGTTTAATACAAATTATAGGCATAATAAAGGAAACCAACAAGAAGCAGTCAGTTCCTTTCAGTAAGAATATGAATTCACTGCAGACATGACAAACAATGTCAGTTAGTGAATCATGCAGAGTAGGGTTGTTGATAAACGTAATATAATGTGGAGCAACATTGATATGTGCCAAAGCAAGACAATTGAAGGTTACAGCACACCACTTAAATACCATAATACCAGGTTCTACAACTCACCAGATTAGATAAATGGCTAAGATCTTTGTCAAAAGCGAGTTCCATGAATATTCTTTCAAACACTTGGAAAAAAGACTGTTTGTTGTTTTTAAAGTCTGAAAAATTTATATCTGGAATGTCAGTGGATAGTATTGTACGCTAAGAAAATCACAAATATGTCTTTTGTGTGTGACAATCACAATAATGATTAGATTCATAGAAGCTACCACACACATGATGATGATGATGAGATTCATAGATGCTGCAACACACTGATGATGAGATTCATAGATGATACCACACACTGATGATGATGGTGAGATTCATAAATGCTACCACAAACTGATGATGATGAAATTAATAGATGAAACCAAACATTGATGATTATGACGAGATTCATAGATGATGCCAATACATTGATGATCCTGATGATGAGATTCATTGATGATGCTGATGCATGGATGATGCTTATGAGATTCATTGATGATGCTGATACATGGATGATGCTTATGAGATTCATTGATGATGCTGATACATGGATGATGCTTATGAGATTCATTGATGATGCTGATACATGGATGATCCTGATGAGATTCATTGATGATGCTGATGCATAGATGATGCTTATGAGATTCATTGATGATGCTGATACATGGATGATGCTTATGATGAGATTCATTGATGATGCCAATACATTGATGATCCTGATGATGAGATTCATTGATGATGCTGATATGTGGATGATGCTTATGATGAGATTCAGTGATATTGCTATTTTTGAGGGGAAACTGCAGTAAAAAACAAACAAACAAATCAGATTACCATGATAAAGATCAACAAAACATTCACTCATTCATAAGTAACAATGAACAACCCTTCTGCACCCTCACCGCTTTCAGAGAAGATTTCATTGTAAAGATCCAGGTCCTTTTCTTGGAAAACCACGAGGAATTCCCTCTGGACTTCAATGCTTGTGTTTTCTAAATACCTCAGAAGCTCTTTGGCTTTGTTCTCAGGAAGTGACTGAGAGAGGGTCTGGGAGATTTCCTCATCCAACAGACTTTTCTCCTTCATCCCTTCCACCACCTGGATGACTTCCATCTTCCGTAGCTTGGCCATGTTGCCACGGAGATGTTCAATCATGGCTTCCTGAAATGCCTTGTCATCCCCTGCAGTATTTTTTGTGTCGTTGTCAACATATTTTTGATCCTGACCGATTGATGCCAATCTAATCTAGCCATAGAACATTATGATTGACAACTTGAGTAAAACATAAAATGCAACCAACCTTGAGAGAGATTCCAGTTGCAGATGAAGAAATTATCAGTCTTGCTCACATCTGTAAAGAAAAACTTGTGTTTATTCATACTTACTTAACAAAGTAAGTAAGTAGGTAAAGGGGTTTAACGGCACACCAACACTCATGTGTTATATGGTGCCTAGAAAGGTTAATAGATAAGATTTACCTGATTAAGCTGCCGGGGTTGAGGGGGGGGGGGGGGGGGGGGGCGGGCCTAACATGCCAAGAGGGTTAGGTAAGCATTGCTGGTCAAATTGGTAGGTGAGGGGAGGGTGTGTGTGTGGGGGGTGGGGGGGGGGGGGGGTGTCAACAATCTTTGTAAATAATAATATAATCCTCACTGTTCTCACAGCCTCCAGCAAATACAATCTTTGGCTTGTCTGCCAGTTCAGGACAAGCTATAGGTGAAAGGAAATCCACAATTTCATTGAGTGACAGCAGATTGTCGCTTGTGGAGTTTCTCGGATTGTCTTGGATGAAATAGATGAAGAAGCTTTCATCCTCCTTTGTCACTCTGTCGCGTGCCCGCATGATTTTATCCACAGCATCCTAAATAATGACATTGCTGTTGATTTTGACTCATGTCCTTAATGCTAATTATGTGAAATGGTTGATGTATATGGTCTGGAACTATAAACGTAAGAAGGAAATTTGAAATAGTATGTTGAATTTGTTTACAACGGCATCATACTAAATTTCTAAGTCAGTTTTTATGAAGTAACACAAAGCCACTGCTTATTGTCAATGTGTCTTTAAGGTAATATGGTAGTAATATGTTTGGTGGGCTTGATTTTGCAACAGCTTACGTCCTTGGTGAGGAAAGTCTCGTTCTGGACAGAGTAATGCAGCCCTACAAGAATGGCCCCGATTTTGTTGGCATTTTCCAACGGTGATGATGCGCTACACAGGACCAAACCTTGGCCTCGAATCATTAAGCGGTCATGCTGAAATAGGCACCCTAGATATAAAAGGCTGAATTCAACAAAATAAAACCTTGACACACATACACAACAAATACCCACTGCTAAATCAACTGCTTTTATCCCTCATGATTTCTACCAATATATGCCTAATGGTAAATGAGGACTAACGAAACATTGTAATTCCAACTATGTGTGTTGCCAGAAATAGCTTGACTCACCTTTCTATTGTTTTTATTCGATCGAGAGAGTTCATCAAATTTTTCATAGGTACAGCTGTTCATCAGTGGGGCAGGAGATGGTACCGCCATCTTCTTGACTGTAACCAAAGCATGGCTCGAAATTAGCCAGATCCTCACCGGCCAAGCGGGTAACGTTGAAGTTTCACCGGCCCAAAACAATTTTCTACTAGCTCTACTTTTTCGGTTATAAATAATGGTAAACAAAAAATGTATATCATGCTTTTATTGCTTTTTATATTTCTTTTTTTAGGATTCCAGCATCTGCAGCGCTTATCTTTTTCATGCACTTCTCTCTGAGCTTTTTCATCCTCTCCAAAATTGGCGTTTCTTTAGCAATGGTGGTTCAATATGGTGAACATAACGTCAAATAGACACCTTCAGAAATTGCATAAAAATTTGCATGCCGTTACATAGGCTTGCTTACCGACAAGTGGAAGACAGTTCACGGGCAACGTTACGTAAAGGTAAAGGCAAGTATAGGGTTTAACATGTTTAACGACACACCAACACTCATGTGTTATATGGTGCCAAGAAAGGTTAAAGAGACTGTTTAGCCGCATATAAGGCATTCAGGGATCATTTAGTTATTACATTACTACGTTTAACGCAGACGTAAGTTATGCCATCTTCTTATTTGTGCCGCAAAGTTTACATGATGAAATTATGTTGATAAGTTTTTGACATTATTACATCACTGGAAATATTCATGATCTACTGTGGAAATCTGTTTTATTCAGTTATGTCGTTCCATCGATAATGGTGCCTCCCTTAACCCATGAACCACACAAATGTAAGCTGTAAATCATAACGCGCTCTGAATTTACCTCCTATCGATGTGTATTCTTCCGCTTTGGTTACATAATGTAGATTTCATCAAATCTTCACTCATTCAAATTGTGAGCATCTTTGCGCACACATTAGACCGACAAGCAGGAAGAGTAATGCCCGACAACATAAATGGCGACAGCCAAAGCAAGGATCTATTTTCTGAGACCACAGCGCCGCGTAGCGACTGAAAGTTTAAAAACTTAAAACTTTTTGTTTCCAAGGTGCGGTTGCCAAGCAGCTTGCAAGGCAACCTCATTACAAATATGGGGCTGAACAGTCTCTTTAATAGATAAGATTGAGCTGATTAAGCAGCCACCTTCTAGGATAAATGAAAATGGAGATGGAAAAGATAAAAATGGAAACGAATATCCTTGGGCAAGTCACCACCAGCCTTTTTATTTAACAAAACTGAAGATTAGAAAAATGCTGCTGTAGAATTGTTTTTGGCAACAAATGGTACGCATGAAGTTTTCACAATTATATAATCCTCACTAATATTTCCTGATTATACAACCATTAAGATACTAATCTGGCATGCTTTTCCATTTCTTGCAGAGTTAAGAACATATCCACTGCATCGTCATGGGAGTGATAATAAAATCCACAATTTGTGGTTGGTAGTGGATGGATAAAATTAAGAGGTGAAATGTTTCAAAATATCTGCAGATTCATGCTATGTCCATGAATTAACTCAAAAACAAGTCAATCAATATGAAATCTTAGAAATAATCGTTGAATGCAATTGATATTCCCAATGATAGTTTTTGAACAGATCACACTGTCTACAGAGGAGCCGACAACAGTCCTAACAGCCTCCTGTAGCTGTACTTCAGGCATTAGTGGTCAGTGTGGGCAAGTTGGTGGTGTGCTCTACCAGATGGCGAAGTTCAAGTTGAGGAGATTCAAAGTCATTCCAGAAGATTTGGCCAAGACTTTTCTACCCCAGACCTGGCACTGGCCCAGAGGCCCTCGAATATGGGGAATGGTCATCAGTGACATGGAAGTGATGGGTTATCAGGGAAAGGTCGCCTTAGCGGATCTGCAACATCAGCAACACAGGAGTATCAAGTCCACATTTTATAATACCATTCGATCTGACTTCCCTGACTTTTCTAAGCTGTTTGAATTTTTTTCCAAAATTGCCCCAGATTCTCTTATGCTCCCCTTCCTATAGTAGTGGATAAATGGTTGAGACCAAGATTGGCCTTGTACCCAGATTGTGTATTTAGTTACCACTACAAGGTGTCCTCATCGTATATCTTCAACATCCATGATGGTGTCCCATTCCCTACACTCCCTTATGCTGATGTCATGAATAATAATTATGCTTGTGCTTAAACATATGAACAGTGGCTAGCTATGGAGGATGTCGTTCTTGATATATCTTATATCCATGCATTTGAGGAACTCGCTAATGGACAAGGTGACACAAACTAAGATCTAATAGTGTGCACCAAGGCAATGCGTCTCTGTATAACCTCTGAACCCGTGGCTGCAACGGCCTATGCCAAGGACATGGGGGACCAGGTGAACCTGTACCCTTCAGGTATAGTAATAAATTCAACATCACCCTGTTAAGCAGCAAGGCCAAACAGAAGGTTTACGACCCCTCCCGAAGCCAACCCTATGGATTACTGGAGATCAAGTGCCCATCAGTTTCTTCTGTAAGGGGGGTTAATTACCTGAATGCCCAGAAACAAATTATCCCTGAGAGAAAACCACATATATAATTTTCAATTTTTTGCCTAAATGGCCGTAACAGGATTAGCTTGGTGTGATTTTTTTTGGTATGGTGTGAGAGTGATTATCATCTTGATCAGGACAGGTGGTGTGAAGTAAAAAGTAAGGTAGACAATTTCTTCTTTGATTACTTCCTTGCTTCAAAGTTGACAATTGAGGGAAATTCCACGGGCACTGACACTAATATTTGTCAACAGTCTTCAGTCAACACCAATGTTACCTTTAGTCAAAGCACTCTGCAAGTTCACTAAAAGCCAAGCCACGGTCCACAGCTGTGGAGCAGTTCCAACTAGAGGGAGGGATAAGGTAGTGTCAAAAAGCTTGTGTTCCTTGATCCTTCTGATATATCTCTCAACATGAATCCTTACACTAGCAATTTGTTCATTTTCTGATATTTCCTCGGGGGTGAACGGGGTTTTTTTGCTCGAAGAAAATTGGGTATGGTAACTCCTGCTAGTTTGTGGGCAACTAACTGTTTGATGGTGAAGCCCTTGTCTGCCATGATATCATCTCCTGGCTCTAACAGCTAGAGTACCCCACTATCTCTGGTTATTTCAACATCAGACATGCAGCCACTGTATAAGGGGAAAAGAAATGTCAGGGCCTCATGTGGGGCTATACCAACCAGGCACTTAACTGGTGTTCTGCCCTTATAATGCGAGTAAAGTAATGAGTTGGCAGCAAGAGATGATGGTTGTTGGATTTCACAACAGTCAATGATTATTCTGGTATTGGGGAAGGTGTTGTTGGTATCTGCTTCCTTATGGAGTTTCGTGGTAGCCCTAAAAGACGTCCGAGTAGACAGTCATATTACTGTTCGACCGGAGCTATTTTGTGAAAGCCATATTGGTATCATACCAGAGAACAGCTAAATCTGACTTCTAAGTCTTTAATTTTAAGCCCAACTTTTAGACGAAACTGAAACATAAACAACTCATCAATGAGTTGCATGCCTCTAGGCTAGCCCAACAGTCGATCGGGTTCTCCCCTGTTGGTCTAACAGGAAAACCCACTTTTATCGGTAGATTGACAAAAATGCTTAACTGATCATCACTTATCACGTTAAAAATACGTACTGAGAAGAATTTAAAGCCACCAACGGCGAGAGTATTGGGTGAACACTTGATATTCGATTAATTTCTAACTTTTCGGAGAAATTCCACTCCGAATTCTGGTGGTTGTCAACAACCGGTCTCTTGCATTACGTTAGCTCCGGTCGTAACGGTAACATGAATTTATACCTACTCAGACGTCTTGTAGGGCTACTCAGACGTCTTGTAGTTGTAGGGCTAGCATTACGTTGTCGTTAACGACCGCGCGGAATTTGCTAAGTTTTTATCATACCATCATCTGCCTGATAATACATTTCACAGGTGAGTCAGGTTATACTAGATTTATACCTTATAACTTCCCGACCTAGTTGCCTTTTCCTCTCCTTTATCCAGCATAATAACAAGTGCGGTACAATCCTACTTATGTTGCGCAATCTCGCCGCCATATTGGAATTTAGTCGGAAAAGGCAATCGCCTCGCACAATTTAGGCGATTATGCATATTTACAAGTTATTGCGATTCCTGAGACACTAATGCGATACATAATACTGGTTGCTTATTAAATTGGACTTGTTAAATCAAGTTGACATCGTGAAGGTAAGGTCTTATCATCGAATTTTCTACATTGGAAATCCCGCTTGGTTCAAAAGAGCTACTCTAGGCTTACCTGTCATTGTAACATCTGTACTAGGAACATAGTACATGCTGGTCATGTTCTTAGCTGCCGGCTGTTGGTATTACAAAAATACTACAAATTCATGATAGTTCCTGAACCCAGTATGAAACCATACCATGTCAGGATCATAGGAAAACTGACAATGTTTTCGATCTTAAGTTGAACTTTCATGGCCTGATTCTGTTCTTCTGATTCTGCATACTTGATTTGCATATACTGCAGCAACTTCCTTAGCTCAGCTACTTTGCTGTCACTCTCTTACACGATCATCTGGATTTCAAGATCAGCAGTGTCAGACAGAGGCTGGTCTTCTACTTGGCTAGTGGTAGTTGATGGTTTCGAAGACCTGCAATCATTATTAAGATATGTCCTCAATAAAAACTGGTAGTTGTCAACTACACTGATATATATATATATATATATATATGAATATTTTATATGTATATATTATATATACTATATATATATATCATATATATATAAATATAATATATATATATATATATATATATATATATATATATATATATATATATATATATATATATATATATATATATATATAAATAATGTGTGTTTATGTCCACATGTAAGGCAGCAATTACTTTCTTAAGAACCATTGGACACAAGTTCTTTTTGTAAAGAGCAATTAAATTTGTATGAATATAAGATTACTCTATATCATGCTTGGTAATCTTTCTTCTTGGTGACCACCATTCGAATATGGAGGGGATCGCTGAAAATTTAAGGCACTTCCTAACAGGTGTCCATCTGAAATCGTCCTTGGTGAAATGGAGATAACACACAGACGTGCTGTCTGATACCTGGATCGCATTTACATTAAGGAAACAGGATGATAAATATGAAAAGTATCAATGTATTCCTTCTTATGTGCTTTTCTTTCTTAAAACACATGAGACTATCCAAACAGCTCAAGCCTTGTTATAATCGCTAACATGTTCTAGATCGTAGTTGTAATCAACTCACCATGAACCCGTGTTCTGGACCTTGTTTTCGCCTTATTTTGTGAAGCCAGGCTTTTCTTTTTTAATCATCTTTTGGAAGTCGGTGAAATGAAATATCTGGGTTGACTGTTCCATCACTCTTACAAAATGGAACGCTACAATAACGATGGCTATTTGGTCGAGACACAGCGGCAGACGATGCCATGTTTACAACTCACGAGGTCAACGGGGCTACCACCCATCGCCTCGTTCTGGCCGCGGAATGCATAAATATTGAGAATGAATATGGCGCCAAATCTTCGGAAAATGTGACACTGACCAATAAGAGATAATGACTCAAAAGTACCCGCGAGACAAGGCTTCTGATTACAGTATCCCACATCTGGGATACCAGTCCAGTTCAAGAAGTCTTGTCAGCCTAGACCTTTGGCGCAGCTATTGAATATCATTGACATGTAAACAGGGCCCGCAGCCAAGGGGCTAAGAGACCATGACTAGGCCACACTAGATGTCTTCAGATTAGTGTTGCGAAGCGCGCTCCTGTCACCTCAGCACCAGCCAGTAAAGCATCGACTGCGCTGAACAAGGAGGAAGCCAACAGGATGAGACTTCTCTTTCGAAACGCCCACGCAGTTGCAAAGAAAGCCAGGCCCTACAGAGACTTCGGGTGGACGTGCGAATGAGTCGGGTTGATAGGATTATTTAATTTATGTGGTATTTTCAGTAATTATATACACTGTGGAACCCAGTATGAACTAATGTTCGTGATTGGCTGCTATTAACAGGTTCAATGCTCAGAAACACAGGCACTCGATCAATGACAGACCGCGAGTTTTGATCGGCTACGCGGCAGCACAGTGGTCATATACGCGCTGTATACATAGAAGATTGCGCAACGTCCTACGTTATTTTTGATCGAACCTTTTGATTTATATCGTTGATAACCTTGAGGTAAATCATCACTCATGGATAAGAACAGTCGTCTGACCTTACAACAACTGTAAACAAAGCTGAACCTGAAGTCAGCAACTTCTTGGACTAAACCGTTATGGTGAGCGATCGCTGTATCATTCTGGACCGAGATTGTGGAATTAGCTACCCGAACGTGTCCGCTCGATCAGCACATACGAGTTTCAAGAGAGCACTCAAGATGCACTTTTTTAGGAACGCTTTTAACCTGTGATATATCAAATTATATGAACGTGCAATCGATTAATTCGCCTTAGCCTATTATTGCTGTACACTTTTATCATTTCTAGTCTTATATTGTATTATTTATTATTGTTGATTGTTATAACTTGTAAAGCCTGTTGAGATGTATATGGAATGGGCTTTAAATAAATAATCATTATCATTTATGGCCATTTAGATAATTACCGCTCAATGCCAGAGTACACCTCATCTTTCATGAACAAATGTGTCAACTTGGCGTCCACATCCACCTGCCGCATGCCTACCTCGCAGCTCTTCCCCCAAGCAAACCAATATGGAATTGCGAATGACCACAATTTCTTAAAACTCTCTCCACAGGATGAATTCATCCAGCATGAAGGCCTTACCCACATCATAGAAACTCAATGCCAAGAGGTGAGGGACAAAGCTCTGGGACAAGCCAGTAATAAAGCTTAGTACATGGAAAGATGAAAGAAACTGTAGTCCTCCCAGTTTGTCAGGCTATGCAAAGCCACAATCAAAACGGACATGGTCCGAATGGCAAAGTCACCGACCCGCGTCAATCAGATTCTTGTCAAAGCCATAAACCACCATTCTCCATAGCGAGGCTGGTTGTTCTTAAGTGGAGGTAGCTGGCAGGCGTAACGCCGGGCTCACAAAGGAGTGTGATAAACCACGGCATCCAAAATGAGCCTGTGGCTCTTACGAAATTTGCTGGGTTGACTGAGGCCGAAGTCGAACCATATCGGATTGTGCACTCTCCATGGCAGACATGTTTGACGCTTCGCTAACATAACATACTAGCCTGCGCAGAAACCGATGCGCAAGGAGATCGTGGATTGTGGTATCCCAAACTTACCCTGCCTAACATACTTGTGGCAGTTCCGACCATAGTTCACAAGGATCCTGGAACTGTCACTCGACCATCCTCGCCTCACTACCTCTCCACTTCCTTCCTCATCAACCGACCACATGCCACCCACTGGAGTCTCGACATCAGCTGTGTAGTGAAGCGATTAAAGGAAGACAATGAGTGGGTCATTGCTGTCCACTGCATGTCCCACAGGTTGGAACTTTGCCACAAAGATGCTATCAAAAACAATCTGCTACACAAGTGGCTGGAAGGACTATTGCTAGGGCTCTACTATTTTTATCACAACCCTCTTCTGAATCGCTCCAACCTGAAATCTAGCTTTGCTGCATTTGACATGGCTCCACTCAGGCCAACCCGTGTGGGAAGCACACGGTGGATTGGTCATCTCCTGAGGGCACTGGACCAACTCCTACAACCCCCGAGTGTGCTATAGATCTGTGGCAGATTACTGGGACCAGGGGATCATTTCACTAACAACTCGTACGAGCAAAAAACGCACGCACCTACCATTTTGCTCACATTGTATAAGCTCGTAAATATACGAGTTGTTAGTGAAACGATCCCCAGGTCTCGATGTCCCAGTTCCAAGGAAAACATTCAATGTGAAGGCAAGGAGGAGGATGGACCAGAGGAGGACTTCGTTTACGTTAGTTTGTCAAGGGCGCTTGAGGCCACATACCAGAAAGACAGTTGAGTAGGTTGTTTTTGTTGTGTATTATATGTTCTTCTCCGAGTGTCAGTATGTTTGTCATGCTGTGTATATTAAGTGATTGAATGTGATTTTTTTTTATGTGTATATTGTGAATCATATTCTTCAGTTCATGGGTAAAAAAAGTATTCATAAATACACATAAACTTCTGTTGATTTTTTTGGGGCTGGTTGAATTTATTCTAGGCCATAGTGGTGTTTTGCAGATATGGCTTTTGCAAAGACTGCTCTACTCAACCATCAGAATCCCATTGTCCACCAACTCACGAGTCACAACCCAAGGCCAACAGGTTGCCCCCTATTAGTCACCTCTTACAACATGCAGGAGGATACAGTGGGCCTAATCTAACCTCAGAGCCACAGGGGGATACAAAATGTTTGGACAAATTTTAAAACAAATAGAGGGAGGTGCGACCTATACATGCGACCTGATTGAGCAGCCACCTTCTTGGATAAATGAGGGGAAAAAAATAGGGAAAAACATTGGATGAAGAAAACGATAAAAATGCAAACCATTATTCCAGGGCACGTCACCACCAGTCAATCAACTGGACCAGGCCATCCAAACCTGTCTTTGCTGCAGATATGGCCCTTGCAGGGACCTCTCTGCTCAACAACCAGGATCCCATTGTCCACTAACATGGGGTCGCAACCCATGGTAAAAAGGTTGCCCTATTTAAGTCGCCTCTTACGTCATGCAGGAGGATACAGTTGAACTATTCTTGATATCTTGACCCTTGATAGCTTAAATTGGCTGACTCACCTCAATTCTAAGTGGAGTGACATTAAGGAATAGACAAATGGAAGGAAACATAGGGGTTATAAGGGGCTTTAAACAATTTGGTGATATTGCAAGGCGTTTTTTTTCTCAAGACAAAGTAAAAACTGGCCACCCACTTTGACACCTTTAAATTTGACTGGAAAGCAGAGGGTAAGGGTTGGATTTTTTTGCATGGCTTTCTGCGTAAGCTTATTTTCAATTTGACAGGGAAGCAGAATGGAGGGTTAGGTAAGTACAGGGTTTAACGGCACATAAAACATTCACGTTTTATATGGTGCCAAGAAAGGTTAATGGATATGATTGACCTGATTAAGCAGGAAAAATGAAAATGGAGATGGAAAAAATAAAAATGGAAACGATTATCCTAGGGCAAGTCGCCACAAGCTGATTGACTGGACCAAGCCATTCCAGGCTCTTGTCTAGGTAAAATCCGGGCAAAAGTAGTGTTGCAGACATGACCAACTAAAGGACCTCTCCACTCAACCACCTGGATCCCATTGTCCACCCACACGGCTCGCAACCCACAGCCAACAGGTTGCCCCCTATTAGTGACCTCTTACGACATGCAGAAGGATACAGTGGGCCTGTATTCTACTCGTGGACCCACAGGGGGAGGTAAGCAGAATGTAATGGTTGGATGTTTTTGAGGGGCATTCAGTGTAAGCCGATTTTAAATTTGACTAGGAAGCAAAATGTAATGGTTGGATGTTTTTGAGGGGCATTCAGTGTAAGCTGATTTTAAATTTGACTAGGAAGCAGAATGTAATGGTTGGATGTTTTTGAGGGGCATTCAGTGAAAGCTGATTTTAAATTTGACTAGGAAGCAGAATTTGGTGACTAATTGTCATTCTAAGAGTGTTAAAACCCAACATACAATCACCCAAAACAGTCTTCATGATTTGTCTCTGTATTATTTCTTTCACAGGCTGTGGGCTTTGATCCCTGGCCTGGGTTTAACACAATTATGGCTACTAGTTAATCAGAAATCATGTTAAATGGCTGTCCTAGCTCTCAATAGGAATATTAACAAATTATATTCCGAGGACCACAATCAAGAAATCTACAAAAACGTATTGTTCCTCATTCGGTGAGAAATTCAAGTTATCATGTAAAATGACTGTCCTATTACTAGAGATAGGGATAGACTACCAAATATACTGCGAACGACATTCAACCTTTTCAAGATATCTAGAAATGTAATTCTGTAGACATACTGGAGCCATCTTTGTCAGACCCAGGTCTGTTTACCGGGCTACAGTTCGGTGAGAAATACAAGTATTGTTTCCACATCACTTTGATGAAGAGAGCATATCAATGATAACGAAAATAAAGTTACTTCATGCGGACTCGGTTCCCGGTCCGTATTCGAAAAAACGGTTGCCGTTGGGTTGACAGTAGTAGGTTAAAAAAGTAGACCAGTGTGAAGCTGGCGCAAAATAGTAGAACCAAATAAGAGCCCGACGGGACAACCTATTCCTGGTACAGATGAGCGGCAAATAGCTTACGCCGAATTTTAGCATGTAAACACAGATCAGCTGATTGATCGGCTGCAACGGAATATAAGGATTCAAAGCATATTTAAACAGAATGAACGACTATAGACAAGTAGAAATAGTTTATTTCCTTTCAAACATAAATAAACAACTATAATTAAACATAATCGGGAACCATGATCCACTTCAAGTGAACTTTTGTAAATCAATATACATACTATGTATATTGAGTTAACATTGGGTCCCAAATCACATATTTGGCCCTAGGAAACACAATAACTGGGAGGGAAACCCCCAAAGTAACTATGGTCAGCCACTATACACCCACTAGGCTACCCAAAACTGTATCCAGTATACCCCCATCGGCGTTAAACTATCTAGAACCATTTAGTGGAAGTTATGTGTATTGAGTTAACATAGGGTCCAAAATCTCACTTTCAACCCCCTGTAACACAAAAACTGGGAGGGAAACCCCCAAAGTAACTATGGTCTGTTACTATACACCCACTAGGCTACCCAAAACTGTATCCAGTATACCCCCATCGGCGTTATAACTATCTAGAACCATTTAGTGGAAGTAATGTGTATGTGTATTTGAAACCGCTTCCCGCAAAGGGAAACCCCCAAAAATCTCACTTTCCCAAGGCCCGCCAAAACTGTAACACAAAAAACTGGGAGGGAAACCCCCAAAGTAACTATTTGAACCCCTGTAACTGCCCCCAAAGTAACTATGGTCTGCGACTAAACCCCACTAGGCTACCCAAAAACTGTATCCAGTATACCCCCATCGGCGTTATAACTATCTAGAACCATTTAGTGGAAGTAATGTGTATTGAGTTAACATAGGGTCCAAAATCTCACTTTCAACACCCTGTAACACAAAAAACTGAGAGGGAAACCCCCAAAGTAACTATAGTCTGCCCTATACACCAAACTAGGCTACCCAAAACTGCATCCAGTATACCCCCATCGGCGTTATAACTATCTAGAACCATTTAGTGGAAGTAATGTGTATTGAGTTAACATAGGGTCCAAAATCTCACTTTCAACACCCTGTAACACAAAAAAACTGGGAGGGAAACCCCCAAATAACTATGTATATACACCCACTAGGCTACCCAAAACTGTATCCAGTATACCCCCATCGGCGTTATAACTATCTAGAACCATTTAGTGGAAGCTATGTATATTCAGGTCCCGCAAAGCCAAAAATCTCACTTTGAACCCCCTGTAAAACAAAAACTGGGAGGGAAACCCCCAAAGTAACTATGGTCTGCTACTATACACCCACTAGGCTACCCAAAACTGTATCCAGTATACCCCCATCGGCGTTATAACTATCTAGAACCATTTAATAGAAGCTATGTATATTTAGGTCCCGCAAAGCCAAAAATCTCACTTTGAACCCCCTGTAACACAAAAACTGGGAGGGAAACCCCAAAAGTAACTATGGTCTGCTACTATACACCCACTAGGCTACCCAAAACTGTATCCAGTATACCCCCATCGGCGCAAAGCCAAAAATCTCACTTTGAACCCGCTGTAACACAAAAACTGGGAGGGAAACCCCCAAAGTAACTATGGTCTGCTACTATACTCCCACTAGGCTACCCAACATAGCGTTTATGAGAAACATGCTAGACCAATATCAGGGACAGAAAGGGAATTGAAGAAAAAAATATTGCACTGTGTTAATGCTTCAAGTTTTTACAATACTACTCAGCGACAAAAAGGTGGGGAAGAACTGTTGGCAGGAAATTTCAGTGGTATGGGGGTTACCAAGTCAGTGTTAAGGAAAATAAGAAGCGAGAGTAACCAAGAGGATAGACATGAAAAAGATTTATTTATTAGTATCATAAGAATGAAAAAGCATATGATAGAGAAATCTAGTGGAAGTAAAAAGTCAAAGATAGAAGGATTCATACAAAATATTGGTCTTGATCCTTTCTATGTTCATTTTTATTCTAAGACGGGTTTGAGAATATGGCATGAGTAATGCAAGAGGGGTGTAGTTTTCTTAGATGCAACGGGAGGTATAGCTAAACCTTTAGCAGACGGTAAAAAATTTCTTTACTATGAAGTGTCCTTTGCAAACCCTATTAGGAAGGAATCTACTGTACCAGTTGCAGGGATGCTTTCATCAGATCAACGAGCAACTCATATAAGAGATTTCCTAGTTCACTTAAAAGATGACGAGAAACGGCTTTTTGGTCATAACAAACCTCAAACCACTCCGATTTTGTTTAATGTAGATGCTGCTATGGCCATGATAGTCGCTGTTTTAGATGTCTTTTGTAAGGAGAGTGTTTTGGACTTTTTGAACCGAGGTTGGGAAATAGTCAGCGGGGGTGCTAACGAGCGAATGTTAAGTGCAACAGTAGTTCATATATGCCTAAGTCATCACATGAAATGTACATCCCAGCATCTAAAAAAATTAACTTCCATAAAAACCAGGACAAGCATAAGTTTGGTATGTTTTTTATGGGCCTGTTAGTTAATTGTAATTCTCTAGCTGAGGCAGGAGAGGTTTTGCTTGATGGGCTAGTCATTTTAAAATCCAAATTTACAAATAAAGTTATTCAAAAACACAGCAGTAGATTGATAAAGAAAATAAATAGTTTTGACACCAGTTTGCGATCGGTTTTTGATAAATCTGATCTGACTGAAGAAACAGCATTAACCAGGAGACAAATGAAATGACTGTTGAGGATTTAGAAAAACCAAATTATTTCAGTGAAGAAGAAAAGTTGTTATTCAATACATCCTCCCCTTTCCATATCTGGGCATCAGGAATAGAAGAAGAAGCCGATAAAATTGTTGAGGCTTCTTGTGATGTTTCATCAACGACGAAAAATAGTCGCTACTCCGTTACTTTTGCCAAGCTATTGTTGAAACTTTGGTTGCCTACATTCCCACTATGGTCAAATTTGTTGCTTGGTGATCCGAGCCGCCATTCTAGTAAGTATAAGTCTTTTACCACACCACTCTCAATTTTAGCTAATGGTACTAACAATACCAGATTTAGATCAGCCTTAGACCCATCTAAAACTACAAGTGCACAGGAAGAAAGATTTGACTACCTTAAAAATATAACTTTGGGGGGCAGAGAAGGATTAAGATGCGACGAATTATCTGCAATATTGGAAAGGGAATTTTGTGCTCTGCAACAGAATCTGTTATTAAGTCTAATTAAGAGTCCCCGCAAAAAAAGATTACCAAAAGAATCCTCTAAGTTAACCGAAACAGTGTCCGAAACGTATAACAAGAAAAGGAAATTTGATAAATTGCCCGAGCAGTCTGGAACTTACCAAAAAGCCCCCAATATAAAGCTACCCGTGATACCCAATAAGGACACCATAAAAAGTAATAATACAAGTTTACATTCGGACGCCATTAACATATCTTTCTGTGGCATAAATAATATTGGCAATTCATGTTGGTTAAATTCAACAATTCAGGCATTTTCTCAATCTGACTTAGTTTTATATATGCAAGACAATTTTTCTGTGCAACAAGAGATGAGACCCCTGCTAGGTATATGGCATCATATTCTGGTCAATTCCCCTGAACCAGTACCGGATACTTTATTATATAATATGCTGAAGCCAATCGCTGACAAAAGTGAGGATGATGTTTTTTGCTTGAATTATCCAGTAAGCACATTACCAATATCATCACTCAAAACTACCAAAAGGCCCCTTCATTACTTGGGTTCTGAGAAATTTCCTTATCAAATACAGGTAGATGCCCAGGAGTTCTTCATGGAGTACATGAGCAGAGAGATGACACGGCTCAAATACCTCATTATGGTAAATATTGCCGATAAACGTAATAAGTTTACCCATTGCTGTATTTCGTTGGCTGTAGACTACTTTTTACAGGGATGTTTGCTCGGTAACAGATTGACTACAAACGGGAATGTCAGAGGTGCAGGACAGTTACCTTCAAACAAGCAAGTGACACCTGCTTGGTCCTGACAGTACCCCAGGAGTCTCCAGCAGGTTGTTACAGGTCTATTCAGGTTAGTTAGTTTGTCGAAGCTACTTGGCAGAGTACATACCTTATCAAACAAAGAAGTCATCTGTAATTGCCCTAGCATAACCTCTCATCAGTAGGATATTACACGATTCCATCACTTGGTGCAAGAGATTTTGTAGCAAGATAATAATGTGATATTTGGTTTTGTTATTAGGACCTACTAAATGAACACCAAGAACCGCGTCCTATGGAACAGGCCTGCTCCAAATGCTCAACAAGTGCCAGCACAGAGACTGTATCCTTTGCCAGTTTACCACCTACACTGGTCATAATTTTAAACAGGTTTGTGTTCAATCAAACTAGTAAATGTGCAGAGAAAAACCGCATTGAGGTATATTTAAATGAGGTCATTAATATTGGGGTATCAGATAGTTCAAAACAATCTTACCAACTTCTTAGTTATATTGATCATTGGGGTGATTCACCAGATTCTGGCCACTATACAGCAAGTGTATTGACATCAATTAGCAATCAAACATATGTGACCCTTTGTAACGACAATATTATATCAACCCAGCTCATGACAACCGAGGAACTTGTGGGAAAAAATGAGAGTGAGATTTTGGACCCTATGTTAACTCAATATACATAGCTTCCACTAAATGGTTCTAGATAGTTATAACGCCGATGGGGCTATACTGCATACAGTTTTGGGTAGCCTAGTAGGTGTATAGTAGCAGACCATAGTTACTTTGGGGGTTTCCCTCCCAGTTTTTGTGTTACAGGGTGTTGAAAGTGAGATTTTGAACCCTATGTTAACTCAATATACAAAGCTTCCACTAAATGGTCTAGATAGTCATAACACTGATGGGGGTATACTGAATACAGTTTTGGGTAGCTTGGTGGGTGCATAGCACCAGATAAAAGTTATCTTTGGGGGTTCCCCTCCCATATTTTTTGCTTGAGCGGGTGCAAAGTGAGATTTTGGACCCAATGTGAACTCAATACACATGGCTTCCAATAATCTGTTCTAGATAGTTAAATGGCTGATTGGGGTATACTACATACAGTTTTGAGTTGCCTTATCAGTGCATAGCACCAGAGAATAATTACTTTGGAGTCAGCTAAATTGCTCTGGACATAGAAAAACTTGATTGTGGAACAATGTACAATATTTTGTTGCTGGGATATGTTTTTATTGTATGGGATTGTTCATTGCTATTATCACTGTTTTTTTTTTGGGGGGGGGGGCGGGGTGTTAGGGGATGGTTCTACAGATTCTTACATTACATGACAGGCTCTCACACTAGGATTATTAACGCATGACATATGGGAAAGCAATGTCCCTATTCGGCGAAAATGCAATGTCATTCAAGAGAGACAACAAGTTTATATCATTTAGCATGTGTTCATAACTGGTTTTAATTATATTTTATTTTATAAAATTATGTGCTCGAATTCATTGATTTCTAACTTTGATTTCTAACTTACCGATCCTATTATGGACTTGATTGCAAAAAAAAACCTTTCAATATCGCTCAAAACAAAAGTTTACACACCATATATAGTTTAATAACGAATGATAACAGCAACGCGGGTGATTGTAGATCCACTTGTTATCACTTCTCACAGCACTCGAGTCATATTCGACATTTGGCCGCAACTACCAAGAGGTCGACCCAGCGGGCCCCAGGAGCCAGTTGGGTCGACCTGATGCGTAACACCAAGGGAGCATTCGTTTTTTGTTTTCCTTTGCATCTCTCGACTATTTCCACGTGGTGAAGCGGAAACTTCTATTGCTGTGTTCGCCTTTTCTCGTCGAGACGCGGAAACTAGACATGGAAAGCAATTTATCAGGTAAATTACGATTCGACTTATCATATATATAACAAAAACACTTATAAAAAGGGGAATGTTTCTGCGAGCGTAGATAGTGACAGATGCATAGTTTAAAGAGTGGCATATCAATCGAAATATATCAAAATATATCGCAATATTCCTTAAAGTTGGCTGCTATGAATTTTGTGGAAGCCTAGGGGAAATGTTTGCAGTTTTGTGCCGGCTCATAAAATGAGATAGACTATGTTGTTTATTTGAATGATGGGAACACCAATGATTAGAGGGAGGTAGGGAGGATGACCCAGTGGACCCCGAATGCATTGTATCCACTAGAGAGGACGGGAGGTCGACCCAGTGGACCCCGAATACATCGTATCCACTAGAGAGGACGGGAGGTCGACCCAGTGGACCCCGAATACATCGTATCCACTAGAGAGGACGGGAGGTCGACCCAGTGGACCCCGAATACATCGTATCCACTAGAGAGGACGGGAGGTCGACCCAGTGGACCCCGAATACATGGTATCTAATAGAGAGGAGGAGAGGTCGACCCAGTGGACCCCGAATACATGGTATCTAATAGAGAGGAGGAGAGGTCGACCCAGTGGACCCCGAATACATTGTATCTAATAGAGAGGACGGGGTCGACCCAGTGGACCCCGACCCAGTGAGAGGACGGGAGGTCGACCCAGTGGACCCCGAATACATCGTATCCACTAGAGAGGACGGGAGGTCGACCCAGTGGACCCCGAATACATCGTATCCACTAGAGAGGACGGGAGGTCGACCCAGTGGACCCCGAATACATGGTATCTAATAGAGAGGAGGAGAGGTCGACCCAGTGGACCCCGAATACATGGTATCTAATAGAGAGGAGGAGAGGTCGACCCAGTGGACCCCGAATACATTGTATCTAATAGAGAGGACGGGAGGTCGACCCAGTGGACCCCGAATACATCGTATCCACTAGAGAGGACGGGAGGTCGACCCAGTGGACCCCGAATACATCGTATCCACTAGAGAGGACGGGAGGTCGACCCAGTGGACCCCGAATACCCGAATACATCGTATCTAATAGAGAGGAGGAGGAGAGGTCGACCCAGTGGACCCCGAATACATGGTATCTAATAGAGAGGAGGAGAGGTCGACCCAGTGGACCCCGAATACATCGTATCCACTAGAGAGGACGGGAGGTCGACCCAGTGGACCCCGAATACATCGTATCCACTAGAGAGGACGGGAGGTCGACCCAGTGGACCCCGAATACATCGTATCCAATAGAGAGGAGGAGAGGTCGACCCAGTGGACCCCGAATACATGGTATCTAATAGAGAGAGGAGGAGAGGTCGACCCAGTGGACCCCGAATACATGATCTAATAGAGAGGAGGAGAGGTCGACCCATGGACCCCGAATACATTGTATCTAGAGGAGGAGAGGTCGACCCAGTGGACCCCGAATACATCGTATCTAATAGAGAGGAGGAGAGGTCGACCCAGTGGACCCCGAATACATTGTATCTAATAGAGAGGAGGAGAGGTCGACCCAGTGGACCCCGAATACATGGTATCTAATAGAGAGGAGGAGGGAGGTCGACCCAGTGGACCCCGAATACATTGTATCTACTAGAGAGGAGGGAGGTCGACCCAGTGGACCCCGAATACATCGTATCCACTAGAGAGGAGGAGGGTCGACCCAGTGGACCCCGAATACATACATCGTATCTAATAGAGAGGAGGAGAGGTCGACCCAGTGGACCCCGAATACATCGTATCTAATAGAGAGGAGGAGGTCGACCCAGTGGACCCCGAATACATGGACCCCGAATATCTAATAGAGAGGAGGAGAGGTCGACCCAGTGGACCCCGAATACATTGTATCTAATAGAGAGGAGGAGAGGTCGACCCAGTGGACCCCGAATACATGGTATATAATAGAGAGAGAGGAGGAGAGGTCGACCCAGTGGACCCGAATACATCGAATACATTCGTATCCCCGAATACATAGAGAGGAGAGGAGGAGAGGTCGACCCAGTGGACCCCGAATACATCGTATCTAATAGAGAGGAGGAGAGGTCGACCCAGTGGACCCCGAATACATGGTATCTAATAGAGAGGAGGAGAGGTCGAGGTCGACCCAGTGGACCCCAGTGGACCCCGAATACATCGTATCTAATAGAGAGGAGGAGAGGTCGACCCAGTGGACCCCGAATACATCGTATCTAATAGAGAGGAGGAGAGGTCGACCCAGTGGACCCCGAATACATGAAATAGGAGGAGGAGGTCGACCCATAGACCCCGAATACATCGTATCTAATAGAGAGGAGGAGAGGTCGACCCAGTGGACCCCGAATACATCGTATCTAATAGAGAGGAGGAGAGGTCGACCCAGTGGACCCCGAATACATGGTATCTAATAGAGAGGAGGAGAGGTCGACCCAGTGGACCCCGAATACATTGTATCTAATAGAGAGGAGGGGAGGTCGACCCAGTGGACCCCCGAATACATCGTATCCACTAGAGAGGAGGGAGACCCAGTGGACCCCGAATACATCGTATCTAATAGAGACCCAGTGGACCCCGAATACATTGTATCTAATAGAGAGGAGGAGAGGTCGACCCAGTGGACCCCGAATACATGGTATCTAATAGAGAGAGGAGGAGGTCGACCCAGTGGACCCCGAATACATCGTATCCATAGAGAGGAGGGAGGTCGACCCAGTGGACCCCGAATACATCGTATCCACTAGAGAGGACGGGAGGTCGACCCAGTGGACCCCGAATACATCGTATCTAATAGAGAGGAGGAGAGGTCGACCCAGTGGACCCCGAATACATGGTATCTACTATAGAGAGGAGGAGAGGTCGACCCAGTGGACCCCGAATACATGTATCTAATAGAGAGAGGAGGAGAGTCGACCCAGTGGACCCCGAATACATCGTATCCACTAGAGAGGAGGGAGGTCGACCCAGTGGACCCCGAATACATCGTATCCACTAGAGAGGAGGAGAGGTCGACCCAGTGGACCCCCGAATACATGGTATCTAATAGAGAGGAGGAGAGGTCGACCCAGTGGACCCCGAATACATGGTATCTAATAGAGAGGACCCAGAGGTCGACCCAGGACCCCGAATACATTGTATCTACTAGAGAGAGGGAGGAGAGGTCGACCCAGTGGACCCCGAATACATCGTATCTAATAGAGAGGAGGAGAGGTCGACCCAGTGGACCCCGAATACATCGTATCTAATAGAGAGGAGGAGAGGTCGACCCAGTGGACCCCGAATACATCGTATCTAATAGAGAGGAGGAGAGGTCGACCCAGTGGACCCAGAATACATCGTATCTAATAGAGAGGACGGGAGGTCGACCCAGTGGACCCCGAATACATCGTATCCACTAGAGAGGAGGAGAGGTCGACCCAGTGGACCCCGAATACATGGTATCTAATAGAGAGGAGGAGACCCCGACCCCGAATACATGGTATCTAATAGAGAGGAGGAGAGGTCGACCCAGTGGACCCCGAATACATGGTATCTAATAGAGAGGAGGAGAGGTCGACCCAGTGGACCCCGAATACATCGTATCTAATAGAGAGGAGGAGAGGTCGACCCAGTGGACCCCGAATACATCGTATCTAATAGAGAGGAGGAGAGGTCGACCCAGTGGACCCCGAATACATGGTATCTAATAGAGAGGAGGAGAGGTCGACCCAGTGGGCTCCCAAAGGATACACCAATAGAGTTAAATGGGGAGGGTGACTCAGTGTGTTCCAAATGGATACGCCGATGCTTTGTTTGTGTTCACATAGAATTGATATTTGATGGCCTTTGTAGATCAGCTACAGAAGTTGGAGGTGACTTGGAGAGACCTTTCTATCGAGCTTGCCACCAGAGAATTTGGTAGAACTCCCCAGCAGATGGACGGTACTGTGCCTTTTGTTGCAAGTAAAGCTGTTAATCTTAAAGCTCTCTAGTTTTTTATGATGTCCATTCTTTCTCATTCTTGCTCTGTTGCTCTAAATTATGGTCTATCTAGGTGTTCTTTATTGATCATATCTGTCCTTTATCAAGGACATATCCTACATTGTATCCTGGTTAATGCTATTGAAGATCTTCATTTGCTTTTAAAGGTAATCATCAGTCTATTATCGATGTCAATGTCGGCTCATCATCCCTCGTCTCTTCCCTGTCTGCACCATGTCCTCTGTGTCCCTTGGACAAGTTCATGTTTTCTACACCGAAAGATATCAAGCGGCATTTGGTCAGATTCCATGAGAGCCACAGTTTTTCTTGCTCTGGTAAGGTGCCATTTTGTCACAAAACATTGTATCTTTCTCCTCAGCTGCCATCCCCATATCCATCTACATAACTTGTTCAGAATGATATATACTATTGAGTGTGTGGCTGGAATGAATGAATGGGTGCTTTCATAAGTGCATACACTCCTCTAGGTACACACTAAACAAGATAAATGAGCCGTGTTTATTTACCTGTCTGAATATGATACTGAGTATAATTGTGGGACATTTCCAGTAAAGGGTGTGTAAAGTCAAGAAAACAAACAGAACCAAACCATACCCTTTTGCCTCTGAAACAGTTAAGGTCATTATAACCCGCCAAAAAGCCATTCTAACAGCTGTTGTGATTCACTACATCAGCTTTGCTGAGAGGGTTTCACTCCCCTTGCTAAGAGGGTAGCCTAATGAGAAGAGGTGTATGCTCATATCTATCCACCATGTGAAATGCACCAGGCTTTCTGATGCTCTTGTATGTTTTTGTGTTAGTAAAGATATGTTTTCTCTTGCACATAGGTAAATACCTTTGAGTGTAAGGTTACAATATATTAGCTCTGGTTTTAGGAGAGCTCAAGCCTATGTCCATCTTTCTGTTATTTTGTAAACCACATTTTGCTATAAAGCAAGCTAGCACATCCAAATTACACATTGACAACCCCCGACGCCCCCCCCCCCACTCCATTTCAATGTCTCTTTTCTAACTAAAATAGGTCATTCACCCAATCATCACCTTTGATCTACGACTTATCTATTATACAATGTAAACCTAACAGGGAATTGGAAATTAGTAACTATGTAGCCAGAAAATCGTTTGTAATTAATTGTAGACCAAATGTTAAGTCTGGTGGGACATAAGATACAGATGTTAATGATGACTCCCCAACCCTTCCCTAATTGACACCCTCACATAAGGAATATCTGATACATTCTGGTGGCATGTTTTGTTAATAGACTTGGTTAAATGGACTGAATGCACTGACCATCACTTTTAAGCTTACATTTTCCTTGTGATTGAATTACTGAGTGGGTTGTTGTGTCCAATTGAATACATTATTGAATCATAAATGTTATGATTAAATTCAGTCATAAAACTTATTTGAAAATCAAATAGTCAAAAGCACCAGAGCTGTGGGGCCATTTTTATGTTTCTAGAATATAAGGCCTTGTATTTATGTCTCTACAATACATTAACTTTTTTTAACTTTATATGTGGATGATATGGAAATGTATGATTGTTGCAGGGAAGAAATTCCTGATATGCCGTTTGGCATGCATGGAGCACAGACGCTCACATTATCACTGTGTGTGCGGACGAATGACGCGACTTCGTTCAACAGCAGAACACCACGTAAAAAAGTGTCCTTGCTTTTCTGAAGTTGGTGAGCCTCTAGACTTGGTTGATGACACCGTTCCGTCATCTGTCAACCATACACCAGAGTTACCATCTTTAGCGAATCCAGTGCCGTGCAATGACTCAAATGCTGTCCACCCTGAAGTAGCCATTGACCCTCCTGATGAAGGCAGGAAACTGGCAACTACTCAATGCTATGTATGCAAAAAGAAAATTTCGAAGAAAAATGTCAGAAGGCACTTAAAGACACACCAAAAGGAACCATCCAAAGATCCTAGCTGTTGCGTCGACAAGGCTGGACTTTTTCTTGTAGAAAAACATACTGGTTCAGGACCAGTTAGACCTTTGCATGTGAAGGTGAAAACCCATGGGAATAACCAGGGAATGACATGCACAGATGATAGATGCCGGGAAATCATGGCTCCAGCTGCTCGTGGGAAGCAGAACTTCGTCTGCCAACATCTTGGCAGAGCCATTAATACTTTCAGCTATGTAGAAGAGAGCCTGTATCCCCCGATCGAACAGGCTTCTCTATCTACCACCATGAAAGTGCAGGTCCAAAATCTAAAGAGCAAGGCTGACCAGCATCTAAGCCCCTTGGTGGTTAAGTGGCCTTACAGTGTGTCCCCAACATTTTACAGTGTTTACACTGGAAATGTGAAGCAGTGGTGTCAGTTGGGAAGAGTCCTCCTCACAGTGACTGAAGACACCATCAACTGCCCTTGTGTGGGATCAACCCACAATTGTGTACATAAGGCCTCAGTACGCTGGGTCATACAATGCAAACAAAAAGCGGATGCCGTAACACCTGAAGATGACGTATCCCTGACAGGTGACTGTCCAAATGTGTCGAAAGAAACTATTGCTAAAAGAACAAGGGATTGGATTGACTATCTCTGCAAGAAGAGATATGATCCGGAGTCATTTGTGGATTTCGACGCATCAGTAGAGTTTACTTCCCTCATTCCATCGGAGAATGACTGTCCGTGGTGCAACAAAGCCTTGACTGTGAAGCTGTCAACAGACAAGGGAGTAGTTGTCGACTACCAGTTCACTATAAAAGGTCAGTATACAGTATAAATTTATTTGCCGCAGTCATAGTGTGTTAAAGGGGTGGTTCGTGTCGCTGATTGGAAGTGTATCATGATGTTTGCTGTTGGTATAGCAGTACATTGTAGTTTGACCTTCTTATGCAACACATACAAATCCATGATGAATTAGTACAAATGTCTGTTTTCTGGGGTAGTTCCTATGCATAATTTGCTTATCATTGAGATTCGATATTTGTTCTTGCGAGTAAGAAAACCAAGCTAGAATTCATAACTGAAATCCAAGCCAATGAGTTATAATTCTAACACGATTTTTCTATGGTGGAGTTGCGAAATTACAATGCCAGCCTCAAACCATTTGATTGAATGACTTTTAGGCTTGAACCTTAAGAGGTGCATCATGAACTATTTTATTGCCAAACACGAAGTCTATAATTAGTATTCTTGCGCCAATCGTTTCACTAATCATTTGGGATGCATGAGAATAACATATCATTCAAGTATTCATCTGGCTCTCAAATACACCACTTTCACACAACAAAGTTACTTTTGTTCCAGACATCAAAGTCTACAAAAAAGATTGTCAGCGTTGTGGCAACTTTGTGTATTACCACGATCCCTCACATGGACTTCACAACTACAAAAACAAGATCTTCTTGACCATGCGATTTTGCAGATGGATTAGATGTTGCATTCAAGTTAGTATGATAGACCCATAATCTAGTCTACGTTGGATTGTACTAAAGCAAATGATTGTAGAGTTGAATTAATAATCTTTCGCAGACGGTGGCAGTTTTTTAAAACTTTCTTCTCTGTTGTGAACCATCATGTAGACTCATACAGCATTAGGACGGGAATTAGACAAGCTTCAGCTGTTCAACAAGCTCTCCTATCCCCCGCACAACGAGATCATGAAGGCATACCTCAGCTATGAGGCCTTGTGTGCTCATGATTATGAGTTTATTTTTGCCTTGAGTGTGGTATCCCCCCGGTGTTAGTGACGGATGTGGACAAGAAATGCTGTTTCAAACTAAACTGTTAGTATCATACTTGCCTTAACTTCTATGTATATTGAAATTGAAAAATAAGTGTGTTTATGATAGTGTTAAAAAACAAAGAAGGATAGGATTGTTGCAGAAACTGATATTCTACTTTGTGCTCATGTTGTGTGATGTCAGTGGCGGATGTAGGTGGACAGGAAGATGCCACCGATACAGTATGCCAAGATTCATTCTGGGACAGGGTAGACATGCAAATCATGTCAGCAGCATCTTCAGGTTGGCTTTCTACTATTTCAGTCCCACTGCAATGACCAAATGTACATATATATTTTCATATTGTGCCATTAGATTTCATTGCAAAACGTTGTCTTAGGTTGTTGTGGGTTCAATCCTAGGGGGTGGAGAGTGAGGTTCTTGACCATATTTTGAAACAAGCAACTACTTTCTGTAAAATTTGTTGATTTTATTTCCTCTGTTGTTTGGTAATCATTTGTTGTATTTGTGAAGGATAGGTTTTGCTAGGTGTGTATGTGCAATGCAGCTACAGATCATTACAACAGTACTTAAACAGGTGTATTTGCACTAATCATCAATTATAGATGATGCCTCCACAGAACATGTTGTGCCAAGTTACAACAATTGGTCCCCATATTGTGGAGAACCACATGCTTCTCCAAGGAGATAATCTCGTGCCACCTGCACAAGATAATCCCAACCTCTCCTAAAGATAGATCTTACTTAAAGTTGTTGTTCAAGTAGATTATGTAATGTATGTAAGAGGCTGTAAGCCTAAATACTTGCGTGGCTCGCGCCTGGTATTGTGACATACTATAATCCTATGTATCTTCCGGTTTTCCTAAAGTGGAGGGAATCCTTATCCCTCAAGGAGATAATCTTAAAGTCGTGATAAATGAGGAAGTACATTGTTTTCAACTAGCTTAAGATTATCTGTCTTGCATGTGTGTTTCGCACATGTCCATGTTGAACATGCGTGGACCTCTTGTATATAAGGAGGTTGGAATTTGTGAATAAAGGAGATTTTTAACCAGTTCGTCTGGTGTGCAACTAGCTGTGTGCTGTTGTCGTTTCCGAAGCTGTGTGCCAGAATTGCCGGCTGTGTGCCGTATAATATAGTAAAATATAATTAAATAAGTTATCTTGCCGGTACCTAAAATACCCGCAAAAGGAACTCTAAACTCTGTGGACCACCCTGAGGTATCCACAATTTGGCGACCCGAACGAGACACTCATCAATATTTTTTGTGAGTACTTTGTGAATACGAAGGTGATAAGACTTTCATTTTTTTCTATTCTGCGAGCTAAATTAACTTAAATAGTTATGGGAGAGGTGGAAACCCTCAAGCAGCAGAATGTGCTTCTTCAAGGACAACTTGGTCAGCTAGAGTTGCAGATACAAGAACTAAGACAGCTTCAAGAGCAAAGTCGCGCTCACACATCTGTCGATGCAGGAGAGGCTTTTCAACAGCACCTTCAAGCAGACCGCGATGACAGGCAAGTTGCACGAGAGGCAAAGCGACTAGACATCTGCGACGGTGAGGAAACCGCTCAGGTAAAGAAATACCTGAAAGAACTTGATCTTGTTGATGAAAGGCGCAGATTACCGGTTGTACGTCAGACAGCGCGTGGAGCCCTCAGACGCGAATTCGAGCGTTACGTCACAGTCAACCAAGCTGCGCCATGGACTGATGTCAAGGCGCACCTCCTCGCTAGTTTTGTGTCTGTTGATAATTCTGAGGCCCTCAAGCAAGATCTTACGAGAATACGTCAAGAGCCTTTTGAAAGCATACTCTCATACAATCGCCGCTTTAGAGAGCTAGCTGACGAAGCTTACCCCATACCGGGACAAAGTGGACGTACGCGAGATCAGGAACGCGCCATCGTTAAAGCCTATGGTAAAGGTTTGGCGCTGGACAGCACTGCTCGCAAGCTTACGCCACAAGGGTGGCCTGCTAACCTCAAGGCTGAGATAAGCGGAACAAGCCAGCTGGAGACAGCCCAAACTATCTATGACCATCTCGGTCGTCAAAAGGAACCTAAGGAAGTAGGTACCGTACCACAGCTACGTCCCCAGGTTCCACAACCAAAGCCACAAACACAGCCGCAGAAAGAGATTCAACAGCTGAAATCCCATATCGCAAAACTTGAGGCTCAGCTGCATCGTCTCAAAGTAGACAGGACACCACCAAAAACCGCAGCACGCAAATGCTACAACTGCAAGCGTCCCGGCCACTTCTCCCGTGAGTGCACATTTAAGCCCAGCCAGCAAAGCCAGTTCTCCTCATCACCAAAAAACTAATTTCTGACTGGCGCCCTAAAGTAAGCATAAATGTTTCTGGAATTTTGATTAACTTTTTGATCGATACGGGTGCCAGTCGCAGTCTACTCCAATCGGAGATGTATTACAAATTTCGAAATTTTAAGGCAGAAAGGACAAATATACGGTTAGAAACATTGACAGGAGAAGAGATCGAAACAGACGGGCAAGTGGAGTTAAACCTGGATAGGATCGGCAACCAAGATTTCGTGATAATTCCTAATATGGAAAATGAAGGAATTCTAGGAGATGATTTTCTTAAGAGATACGGCGCAAAGGTGGATTACGAAAAGAAGATTATTGAAGTAAAATCTCTACGGCTGCCATTCTGTCCAGTGCAACCAGGGTATGTGCCTAGAATTGCTAAAGTAACCGAAGTTTTAGATAGGCCAAATTGGCTTAAAGAAGAAGTTGACTGTCATGAAGTGTTTCGACCAGAAATAGGACATTGTACGACTGCCGAGCCTTGTAAGATAACAACTGAAGGACCGCCAATCCGTCAAAAACCTTATCGGCAAGCTTTAGCAAAACGGCACATCGTCGAGGCAGAGATAGACAAAATGTTGCAAGCTGGTGTCATCCGACCCTCTGAGTCGCCTTACGCTTCACCAATTACGTTGGTCCCTAAGAAAGACGGGTCCACAAGGTTCTGCGTGGACTATAGGAAGCTCAACCGAGTCACACGCAAAGATACCTACCCACTCCCAAATATCCAAGACATATTTGATACCCTTGGAGGCAGTATGTATTTCTCGACCGTAGATCTCAGGTCGGGCTACTGGCAGCTCGATATGGCAGAAGAAGCAATACCTAAAAACAGCATTCGTCTGTCATAAAGGACTATACGAATTCACGCGCCTCCCATTCGGATTAGCAAACGCCCCATCCCAATTTCAACGCGTTATGAACACTATCTTGCATGAGTATGTTGGTGATTTCTGTCTTGTGTATTTAGACGACATTGTAATTTTCTCTAAATCTGAACGTGAACACAAGGAACACGTCCGTTCAGTGTTAAATACAATAGCTAAGTCCGGATTGACTTTGAAAGGCTCCAAATGCCACTTTGGCCAAGAAAACGTGGAGCTACTTGGATACCGGATTTCAAGAGATGGTATAGCGCCACAAATATGTAAGACTGAAGCTATAAGAAATGTATTGCCTCCCGAGACCGTCAAAGAAGTCAGGTCATTCCTCGGAATGGCCGGATATTATCGCCAGTGTATACCAGACTATGCACAGATTGCCACCCCACTAGTGAGACTAACAAAGAAAGGTGAACTTTTCCGTTTTGGACCAGAAGAGCGAGTAGCTTTCAATAAATTAAAAGAAGAACTATGTTCTGAAAGAGTTATGGCTTATCCTAACATCAACAAACCCTATAAATTATATACAGATGCTTCCAATTACGCAATAGGTGGAATTCTTGTGCAAGAGACGGATGGCATTGAAAGGCCAATACAATACATTTCGAAACAACTAAATGATGGACAAAGGAAGTGGTCGGCAATTGAACGTGAAGCATATGCGGTCGTCTACGCACTACAGAAACTCAGGCCTTATTTATGGGGAGCAGAATTTACAGTTTTTACTGACCACAAACCTCTGCTAAGCCTATTCAAGGCAGAAGTTAAAAACACTCGCGTTCAAAGATGGGCCATGCTTATTTCTGAATTTGGCTGTAATATCGAATACCGGAAAGGCAAGAATAATATAAGGGCTGACATGCTGTCGAGGATAACCGTCGCATCTGTCTCTGACAAATTAGCAGACAATCACAGAAGCCCACAGCAACAGGCAGAATTCCGCGCAGAATGGGAAGCAGCGCAAGAAGACGTGGAAGGGTCCGAGTATGTGCTAATGGAAGGTGAGCTGTACTCCCTTATCCTGCCTTTTGTTGGAGCGCACCCTCACCCCAGACTATTATTGCCCCGTGACGAAAGACAGCTAATTATCCGCGAAGCACACGAAGACGTAGGGCATCGTTCATGGCACGCAACACTGAGGTACGTGCAGGCTTACTGTGTGTGGCCTGGCATGACTCGTGACGTGAAGGCTTTTTGTACGATCTGTGTGCATTGCCAGGGAAATAAACGCATGCCACCACGCCAAAGGTACGAAATAACCGATACGCCTCGTTTGCCATTTGAGAGGGTTGGTATAGATTTGATCGGACCTTTTCACCCCGAGCCCACAAGGAAATAAATATGTAGTTACCATCATCGACCATCTGACAGGTTGGGCAGAGGCTTACCCTATCCCAAATAAAACGAGTGAAGTCGTGTTCAAACGATTCTATCATGAATTCGTCGCCCGCTACGGCACGCCCAAAGTACTTATTTCCGACCAAGGTCAAGAGTTCATGAGCCATTCATTCAAAGACAAGATACGAGAATTGGGCATTATACACAAACGTACCACACCTGGACACCCTCAGACCAATGGAGCCGTTGAAAGGTTCAACAAAACTCTGAAAGATACCTTACGGAAGATGGTCAATAATGACGTCTGTGGTTGGGAAGAGCAGCTCGCTCCCGCTCTATTAGCATATCGTATCTCTGACGGTAGGACACGCGGTTCGAATCCGTACCACCTGCTGTTCGGCGTAGAACCTAACATTGACTCCGCCTACCAAAGTGAGTGTGATAGGCTTGAAGGGATGCAAGAGGCGAGGCGAACGTCTTACATGAGCCAATTGAGAGGGAAACAGTACCGACAGCAACACGGACCAACCGGCTCAAGGAAGATCAAAGTAGGGGACTATGTAACCTTGGATTACGCCGAGCCCCAAACCATGACGCACCTGCGAGATGGTGCTCTTAAGGTCGTGTCAGCCAGGGGAAACGTCATTGGTGTTGTGCCCCTAGACGATCCACTTCGGAAGCCGAAATACTACCACGCCAATCGTCTACGAACAGTACCTGACTCTCTCGCCTGGGAAGAGATAAATCCACGTGTTCGCAGATACGCTGGGCCCAGTGACGCAAGAACTCTTCAATTCGAAGACATCACTGACGGTGAATACGTCGCCCTTCCGGCTTCAAACCCAACCTCGATTAGACTCCAGCGCAAAAGACCCTCTTCACAAACCATACCACAGTGGAGAAGACAGGCTAAGAAAGCCAAAGTTGCTGTCCTGCGTGAGGTGACAGAATGGTTTCGGCAACAGGTTTAGTGACTTCAATTCTATTAATTTGTTTGTATATGGTTCCTGAATGTGTGTCTTTAAATATCAACCCTGCCCCATACGGCGCAGTGTCAGTCCGTGATGGAACGGGACGGATCCAAACCGGATCCTACGAGTTAATCGTGGTTTTGAAACAATCGTCGACTCTACGACAACAGTATCTCGAACCCCTGCTCCTGAAGGCCCATGATTTGCTTGTGACTGCTCGAGAAGTCCAAGTAGATAATCTGGATATTTATGAAGCTCGGCTGAGACGACTACTGAGACCAGCTAGAGTCCGACGGGGATTGATCAACGCAGTCGGGGAAATATCGAAAAGCTTGTTCGGCATTGCTACGGATAAGGACGTAGAGAAAGTAAGAAATACGGTAAATGAACTGGTGGCAGCATCGAATCAAAGGAAATTTGTTCTACGTGATTTAGTCATTTGTGTTAATCAAACAACGGATCAACAAAAACAGATACAAAAGAAGGTCAACACACTTGCACAGAACATTAACCAGCTTCAGGAAAACACACGTTCATTATCGGAGGAATTGGATCAAGTAGGTAAAAAAACTGTATCACAACGAATTGTTAATCATGATTGAAAATATTGTGTCATTCGCTGAAGATATCTTTAATAGTGAATTTGCGAGTCTTGATCACTTTCATTATAAGAGGGATTTAGCTGTCATCGGACACTTAACGGAAACGTTAATTCCGAGGTCTACCTTAAAAACCATTAGAAAGAAAATTTATTTAGATGTTAGTGATGACTATTTGTACAAAAATTTGGAAGTCAAAATTATGAAATTCACTGGAGACAGTTTAGGTTATTGGGTCTCTCTGCCTATTTTGGAGGGAGAACCATATACCCTATGGCGTGTGCTGACGGTCCCTTTCCCCGTACTGGCCAGGCGGAGGAGGCTGGTACCAGAAGTTACTGCCGTAGGGCATGGTTTAGAAAGTGGTAATTATATAGAGGCAGAGGCGTGTAAGTTTGATAACCCTAAGCTGTGTCCTTCTCCAGTTGAATTTAGTTCGTTAAGATGTATTAATAGTATTTTAAGAAAAGATGAAGAGCAATTGAAAAACTGTGAAATTGAAAATGTAAATGATTTTGAAATTAATGTAAAGAGAGTTACCACAATGTCTGTGCTGATTGCGACTACAGGCGAGAAGCTGGAAGAGCGTTGTCCTCTTCGTAATCCTCAAATGTATGTGTTAGAGCCAAGTACCTATCTTTTGACTGTTGATGGTGGTTGTGTTTTGGAAGGTAAAAATTGGACCTTCAGAGCTGCCACTGTTGAGCAGCATGAAATTGATGTTGAGGAAGCAATTATTTTGTTGCCCGAACATTTTAATGCCAGCTTTCATATGCCCAGTGCAATGTCAAACTTGAAATTTAATTATTCTGTTGTTAATGACATGGTAGCAAAGCAATACTCGATGTTACCAGATATAAGTGGATTAAGTGGGAATTTTAAATATGTCACGTTGTCTGGAAGTGTTGCAGGATATATTTCTATATTGTTTCTGATTGTAATAGTAAATGCTATGTGTGTATGCTGGTATTATAAAAGAAGCACTTGTACTAACCCTAATGAAGAAAAGGATTCTGATCCAACTTCAGAGCCAAATAGCAATGTAAGTGATCAGACGCAAGCAAAGCGTCCTATTTTTAGTCAATTTTGCAAATCTCCTAAAGTGCAGGTTTGAACTATTGAATATATTGTATGTGAATGTTAGTTACTTGATAGCTTGTATGAGAGTTGGGAGTGCATGTGAATTTATAAGTAAAGTGTTATTGTCTAGTTACAAGTTTTCTACCCCATGTTGTGCATTGATACTACCAATACTTATGTTGTGAATTATAGTTTCTTTGGGTCTAATGGAATTTGAAATGTTATTTGTGATTCGTGATATTCTATAATTGTGAATAATGTATTATTCAATTTTTAAGAGGGGGAGGAGTGTGGAGAACCACATGCTTCTCCAAGGAGATAATCTCGTGCCACCTGCACAAGATAATCCCAACCTCTCCTAAAGATAGATCTTACTTAAAGTTGTTGTTCAAGTAGATTATGTAATGTATGTAAGAGGCTGTAAGCCTAAATACTTGCGTGGCTCGCGCCTGGTATTGTGACATACTATAATCCTATGTATCTTCCGGTTTTCCTAAAGTGGAGGGAATCCTTATCCCTCAAGGAGATAATCTTAAAGTCGTGATAAATGAGGAAGTACATTGTTTTCAACTAGCTTAAGATTATCTGTCTTGCATGTGTGTTTCGCACATGTCCATGTTGAACATGCGTGGACCTCTTGTATATAAGGAGGTTGGAATTTGTGAATAAAGGAGATTTTTAACCAGTTCGTCTGGTGTGCAACTAGCTGTGTGCTGTTGTCGTTTCCGAAGCTGTGTGCCAGAATTGCCGGCTGTGTGCCGTATAATATAGTAAAATATAATTAAATAAGTTATCTTGCCGGTACCTAAAATACCCGCAAAAGGAACTCTAAACTCTGTGGACCACCCTGAGGTATCCACAATTCCATATGTTGGTGCGGCCAAGTCAGATCAGATGGTGTACAACACAGAATTTAAGAAGCTGCCTGCATCATCCCGTCCAACCAACCATGACGAAGAGATGGAACTGGAACTAACTGAAGATCTACTGATAGAACTCATGAGTGAGAAAAAGGTAATTCATATTACCAGTCATCTAGAATTATATTCTTTTCCCCAAATAAAAGATACGATGAAGTTATGAGAAAACATCTTGTATAACTTTGGACTGTAATTCTAGTTATAAAACAGTAGGTGTGACCTAGCTATACTTGTAATGTTGATACCAAGCAATGCAGAGTGCGCTGGAATGTGAACTTATTGATAGATACCCAGTGTATATCACCTTGCAGCACATCTATCCCGAACAAATTACTGCAATAATAGTAAATTAACATTAGATATAAGTGAAGGAGGATTTTGTTATTTCTCTACTACTGGACTGTTCTAGTTTCAACCAGATGATCATGCAGTGTCTGTTCCATCCAATTCTATTAGTCATATAATGGGGTCACCTGGGCAACATACAGTTTGCAAATATACTCTTTCCTGTGTTCCTGTAATGGCTATTATTGGTGAAAAGATGAAAACGTCTATTATTATATGCATGCATATAACTCTGTGGAATTGGTTGATTACCAATGGTGTGTATACTTCCTGTATGTGGTTTTGACCACAGAGGAAACTTCCATGTCTATAAAGCCAATAATCTATAATATATTTCACTGACATTTTGTTTCTCCTGACTGTGGCAGATGGCAGACATCAAACAGGTGTGCCGTGTCATTGGAGAGTCTGACCGGGGCACCAAGTTAGAATGCTTGGAACGGATCAGAGTAAAGCTGGCTGACCAAAGTAGCTTTAATAAGGTCTTCACAAAGTTTCAAGGATGTTCAGGTACAGTGTTGATGGTGTTGTCTGAAAAAATGATTTTGCGGAATATCTACATGGATGAGAAATGGAATTAAGACGATGTTAATGTTAATGTTGGCAGGTGGTCTTTTGGCGGCATGCTGCCCACATGGGATCACATATGGGATCAAATTCCTCCTGAGGGGTGAGAGTCCCAGAGACCATGTAGATATGATTCTGTCCTTAGCTCATCAGCCAACAGTATGTGTTTGTGACATTCCTTGGTTTGTTGCCACTCATGGTAACAAGAGAAAGCCTGGAATGTTCCAGCCACACCAGGGACGGTTCGCAGACGCCAGTGCTGAGAATCTTCAGCTTTTAAGGAATAGTGCACTGAACATTGAAATTCCAGAGTTAGACATTAGCAAGTTGGAATTTAATGTGACTTCTGTGGACCACACCTATGATAACAACATGCACCCCCTCACAAACACCTCAAATCACTACTGTGCATTTGACAGATTCCACCAATCAAATACTGCCTCTGAGATAGAGCAGCTAAGAAGACTTGATCTGGTGAAGGAATTTCGTGGTGTCATTAACAGTCAAGTTGTTGAAGAGCTGTTCTCGTATGTGGAGAAGTCGATCTACTTCTTAAATCAATGCAAAGCAGTTCACCACATTTTTTTGGTGAAACTGATGATACATCTGCTCAACAAGAAGAGGAATCAAGAACAACTCTCTCGTATTGAGAAGCGGGTGAAGGAATACTTCCCTGGGTGCTCTCTGGAATATGGATCAGACAAGCGTATTGTCATATGTCCCTCCAAGCAAAGTACTTGATTAACACAATAAAATCAAATATTCCATCAGATAACCATAAAATTTCAAAGTTCTGTGTTTGAATTATAATCTATTATGTAAATATAGTATTTTCAAACAGGTTGTAAATTTTTTTTTCCGTTCATTGTAGAAAGAAAAATGTAATGCTGGTGTAGACCTAATTGATCTTTTTGACAAAGGTTGCATGCATATTGTCCCAGGCACTACTGAAACAGATCAAAAGACCAGTTTCAAGACACCTGTTACTACTGAAGTAGATCAAAAGACCAGTTTCAAGACACCTGTTACTACTGAAGTAGATCAAAAGACCAGTGTCAAGACACCTGTTACTACTGAAGCAAATCAAAGGACCAGTGTCAAAACACCTATTACTGCACCGCTGACACAAGGTTCTAAAAATGACCATGACATCGTCACTCCAGGTACAGAACTCTCAAAGTTGTTCAATAATTGTGAGGCAGGAACATTATCATCATGTTAAACCTTGCATTTAGGATATTTTTTTGTTTTACCTTAAGGAACAACATCAATCCAGCCTACAAAGAAGAAGAAGCATGTCCACTTTGGTAAGGAGATCCCTTATCATGGTTCTTATTTGCCATGTCAAATTTAGCTCCAACCTTTTCTTATGTGACTTATCAATTTGTTATTCACACTTCTGTGGTCCTAGTTTAAAATGACATCAAACAATTTGGATATCTTTTTAGAAGTTGAACATTCTCATTTCTGTTTTAACATACTCTTGGATGAACATCCCAATTTCTTCATCGCATAGTTGTTTTCTGTAGCTGACACTGCACCTGGTATTCCTATGGTCTGGGAAATTTGTAGTGCTGCCCCAGATGATCGAGTTCTTGCGCGTCATGGATCGTACTCCTTAACGTCACTTGATTTCCTCAGCTTGAAAGGAACAGCATGGCTCACGGATCAAGTACTGTATATTTATCCATCCTTCCATCCTTGTTTCCATATTCATGTCTCAGTATAGATGTTCATTTATTTATCATTTATGACTTTAATGTCGACAATGAACATGAAATCTGATCCCTGTTTCAATACAATATATTGCCATTGAGTCACCTGAGGCAATCTTATTGCATTGCAGACATTGGGATTTAAACTTGTTGCAGGTGGTGGATGCCTACCTCCACTTGTTGGTAACCAAGTGGGCAAAAGAACCAGCCTACCACTTACCAACACAGACAGTCACCTCAATACTGGATAGGATCAGAGTTCCTCTTCTGCATAAGGTAAATCCTCTATAATAAAACGATATTTGTTGCCATTGAATATGCTTTCTTCAATGATATTATGAAATACCACATGGTTGAGGATCAGAAATGAATAGTCAAATCACAAGTATCGTATTCAGGTCAATTTTCAAGACTACTCCACCATTGTTGGCATATATCTTCAAGGGGGAGCCCACTGGACAGCTGTGGTAAAATCAGTTAGCATAATTCTTTGAAAAATTATAAAAATTATAAAGTATCACAGTAGCTTTATGAAAGAATATATTGCACATGATTGAGAAGAATTTGATGCCTGGGTGAAGGTTGTGTCAACTGGTAGTGGCGTTATTACATATTACGATCCTTATGGAGAGCAACCAACCATGATGCAAAAGATCAAGAGGAATTGGAGGTTGCACATTAGTATAAGGCATTTCAAATGTTGGAGTTAACCAAGTTTTGTTGAGGACTGTACCAGTTGTATATGTTCCTACCTTGTTCTATAAACTTAACATAAGTACATATTCCACCCTTTTGTTTGTCTGGTTTATTTATAAGCAGTTATACTTCAGTACATTATGGATGGTGCCAGTTGATCTTTTGTTGCTGTGTTGGGTATGATTGAGTTTTGATTTCAATCAATCAAATGCTTCCTTTCAGACTTAGCCAGCGGAGGTCAATAATCTAACAAAACACAATAATAAAGTACAGTATATACAAGCAGAAAGAAATACAGAATATTTACAGATGGTTATTGCTAATGTGTAAAAAAAAACCACTCAAAATCAAATATATGATTTGGCTGATATTAGAATCAATACAATATTTAAAAATGACACTATCATTGGCTGTGTATTATGCTATCACATGTATTTTGTGCTGGGTGTGTTTGTTATAACACAAAGATTTGGGTAGGTTTATGCACTTGTTCAATACCTTTAATTTCATATGACAATTGTGTGACCAGGAAATTCATGGATGACCGTGCTGCAGTGGGGGTCTCGACAGGGCAGGTTCTGATGTAACCCCTCCTCCAACTGTAAACAGACAACGAGACTCTTTTCAACTGTGGTGTATTTGCTTTAATGGTATTTAATGCTCTTCATTTACCAAACGTATTAACTAAACTATTGAAAGACTGCATACATAGCCTCATCCTTGTGCATTTTATTTGCGTTGCAGTTCTTGCATGAAACATTGACTGGTGACAAACTACCCGTGACAACTTCTGGAGAGGCAAGGTCTTACATAGCCACCAGTCTTTACTCCAACTCGGGTATTTATTATTTTAAAGAACCATATTTCAGAGAAAATATAGTTGATACCAGAAGCAAATGTATTTTTCTCCTTATGAGTGCTTGATTAGCAAATCATGCATTTGGTTTCAGATCTCAAGGATGTCTACTGCACCCGATGCGGTCAGGATTTTGGCGTCTTGGTAATAATAATGATTTGTAGTTTATACATATGTTTCCAATGTGTGTTCCTGAAAAACATGGTGTGATATTAGCTCAGGTTTTTACAAATAAATCTTTACAACAACAAACATAATCAGTTGCATAAAATTGTGAAAGTGCTCACTACATGCCAATTCATGCAGTGTTTGTGCCTGGACATTGTCAATTGTAGAGGCTTAGCCATTGAAGTACTAATGATTATGTCCTATACAAGTTAATAATGCCTCCCCAATGTTAGTCTATCTGCATCTTAAAAGATGAATATCATATTTATTATTTCCAATATAGTTCTGGTCTTATGTTCCAGGTGCTATGTGTTTCATGTGGAGCCAGATTCCACCTCATCTGTACAAGCCAAAGTAAGCGGGACAAAAGGATTTGCTTCCTTTGTCCAGAGAAATAGATGGATACAGAGTTATTGTGTGTGTCATGGTAATGTTATTATGTTACCTCTCTTTTAAACAAGAGGTGGTTTGATTGGGAGGCTTTTTGTTTGGTATATTGATGTCAGACACATCACATATATTTCTATGCACTAAGTTGTTTACATGTCTCATAAATCTTTCATGAATGTGTATTCTTTGGAAAATCCTGAATTATGTTGTTGTTACGATGTTTACTTATTTATTGCTCCAGTAGATCTGTACTGACAGATCAGATATAGCAACACTGGCAATGCATATGCTTTGATATGTGACCTCACATTATGATTTGTGGAGTAGTCAATTATCCTTCCTGTAACCGAATGAGGCTGTATTGCACTATTCACGTTGCATAACTCTTCCCTAATTATGTGATGGATTATAACAAAATTTGCTCATATTCTATGTCATTTTTAAAACGGATATTCACCTAAGATTGATACTGTTTATTAAGGAAAACATGATATCATTATCCATTGTTTGGTGTTCACTCGCCATTTTTATCCAAATGAAATTGTTGTGAAGCTGGACTATAACTTTACTGAGACATGAGAACAAGTAAGATTGATGCTTCAATATGAACCTGGTTGTATGTGTAATGACTATTCTGTAGCGAGTTTATCTAAGGCATATATCAGCAAAGGCTATAACATGATTAAGGCAATATTGGTTTGTTTTGCCAAAGCAAGCACTGTTCAAATAAACCACCCTATATTTCTGAGCTCAAAGTTATTATTCTCTCAGACGATGATCAAGGAGTCCACTTTTTTATAGCAGACAATGTATTCTGGGTCCACTGGGTCGACCTCTCCTCCTCTCTATTAGATACCATGTATTCGGGGTCCACTGGGTCGACCTCTCCTCCTCTCTATTAGATACAATGTATTCGGGGTCCACTGGGTCGACCTCTCCTCCTCTCTATTAGATACGATGTATTCGGGGTCCACTGTGTCGACCTCTCCTCCTCTCTATTAGATACCATGTATTCGGGGTCCACTGGGTCGACCTCCCGTCCTCTCTATTAGATACAATGTATTCGGGGTCCACTGGGTCGACCTCCCGTCCTCTCTAGTGGATACGATGTATTCGGGGTCCACTGGGTCGACCTCCCGTCCTCTCTAGTGGATACGATGTATTCGGGGTCCACAGGGTCGACCTCCCGTCCTCTCTAGTGGATACAATGTATTCTGGGTCCACTGGGTCGACCTCTCCTCCTCTGTATTAGATACCATGTATTCGGGGTCCACTGGGTCGACCTCTCCTCCTCTCTATTAGATACCATGTATTCGGGGTCCACTGGGTCGACCTCTCCTCCTCTCTATTAGATACCATGTATTCGGGGTCCACTGGGTCGACCTCTCCTCCTCTCTATTAGATACGATGTATTCGGGGTCCACTGGGTCGACCTCTCCTCCTCTCTATTAGATACGATGTATTCGGGGTCCACTGGGTCGACCTCTCCTCCTCTCTATTAGATACCATGTATTCGGGGTCCACTGGGTCGACATCTCCTCCTCTCTATTAGATACCATGTATTCGGGGTCCACTGGGTCGACATCTCCTCCTCTCTAGTGGATACGATGTATTCGGGGTCCACTGGGTCGACCTCCCTCCTCCTCTCTAGTGGATACGATGTATTCGGGGTCCACTGGGTCGACCTCCCGTCCTCTCTATTAGATACAATGTATTCGGGGTCCACTGGGTCGACCTCTCCTCCTCTCTATTAGATACGATGTATTCGGGGTCCACTGGGTCGACCTCTCCTCCTCTCTATTAGATACGATGTATTCGGGGTCCACTGGGTCGACCTCTCCTCCTCTCTATTAGATACGATGTATTCGGGGTCCACTGGGTCGACCTCTCCTCCTCTCTATTAGATACCATGTATTCGGGGTCCACTGGGTCGACCTCTCCTCCTCTCTATTAGATACGATGTATTCGGGGTCCACTGGGTCGACCTCTCCTCCTCTCTATTAGATACGATGTATTCGGGGTCCACTGGGTCGACCTCTCCTCCTCTCTATTAGATACCATGTATTCGGGGTCCACTGGGTCGACCTCTCCTCCTCTCTATTAGATACCATGTATTCGGGGTCCACTGGGTCGACATCTCCTCCTCTCTAGTGGATACGATGTATTCGGGGTCCACTGGGTCGACCTCCCGTCCTCTCTAGTGGATACGATGTATTCTGGGTCCACTGGGTCGACCTCCCGTCCTCTCTAGTGGATACAATGTATTCTGGGTCCACTGGGTCGACCTCTCCTCCTCTGTATTAGATACCATGTATTCGGGGTCCACTGGGTCGACCTCTCCTCCTCTCTATTAGATACCATGTATTCGGGGTCCACTGGGTCGACCTCTCCTCCTCTCTATTAGATACCATGTATTCGGGGTCCACTGGGTCGACCTCTCCTCCTCTCTATTAGATACCATGTATTCGGGGTCCACTGGGTCGACATCTCCTCCTCTCTAGTGGATACGATGTATTCGGGGTCCACTGGGTAGACCTCCCGTCCTCTCTATTAGATACAATGTATTAGGCGTCCACTGGGTACCCATGAAAACCCATATACGTACATTTGCTAGTTCTACATTTTATATATATTACGCTTTGGTGCATAGAAGTAGCAATCCTATGGAATACCCGATGATCCCCTGACTATGCCGACTGGGTCGACCCAATGGGCACAGTCCGTCCACTGGGTCGTCCTCGCTTCCTCGAGGGTTAGGCTCATCGCAATATGTATTTGCTTCTTTTTCTTCTCGCGAGATCTCGTCTTATATGGTTCTTCCATGCATGAGGCTTCCAGTAGTTAAGAACCATGGGAAAACATGATATGGTAGCGGATTCCGCTACAAATACCCCAAAACCCATGGTTCTTAGCTACTGCAATGAACCAGCTTCCAAACATGCATGGTTCTGAGGTGGTGGCACCCCGACTACCTCAGAACCATGCATGGTTCCATGCATGAGGCTTCCAGTAGTTAAGAACCATGGGAAAACATGATATGGTAGCGGATTCCGCTACAAATACCCCAAAACCCATGGTTCTTAGCTACTGCAATGAACCAGCTTCCAAACATGCATGGTTCTGAGGTGGTGGCACCCCGACTACCTCAGAACCATGCATGGTTCCATGCATGAGGCTTCCAGTAGTTAAGAACCATGGGAAAACATGATATGGTAGCGGATTCCACTACAAATACCCCAAAACCCAAGGTTCTTAGCTACTGCAATGAACCAGCTTCCAAACATGCATGGTTCTGAGGTGGTGGCACCCCGACTACCTCAGAACCATGCATGGTTCCATGCATGAGGGTTCCAGTAGTTAAGAACCATGGGAAAACATGATATGGTAGCGGATTCCGCTACAAATACCCAAAACCCATGGTTCTTAGCTACTGCAATGAACCAGCTTCCAAACATGCATGGTTCTGAGGTGGTGGCACCCCGACTACCTCAGAACCATGCATGGTTCCATGCATGAGGGTTCCAGTAGTTAAGAACCATGGGAAAACATGATATGGTAGCTGATTCCGCTACAAATACCCCAAAACCCAAGGTTCTTAGCTACTGCAATGAACCAGCTTCCAAACATGCATGGTTCTGAGGTGGTGGCACCCCGACTACCTCAGAACCATGCATGGTTCCATGCATGAGGGTTCCAGTAGTTAAGAACCATGGGAAAACATGATATGGTAGCGGATTCCACTACAAATACCCCAAAACCCATGGTTCATTTCAGCAGTATTCTAAGCTGATTTAATAAGGGGCACAATATGTTACTTATCTTATGACATAGGCAATACTTACTACTGCTGTCCAATGTGCACCACCTTGAGGATACACCCCAACACTGATGTCAAAATCACTTGCCGGGCAAATAACAGTACAAAGCAGACAAGCAATGGTTACTGAATACAAAAAAAACACAGCTTACTCAATGATGCAATATTACACCACAATGTTCATAGAAAAACAGACTGGACTAGAAGGGTGTGAAACTGTGCCAATAAAATAAAATAAAATGAGGGCTGGTACCTGTTTCTCAATCCAGGACTCTGGTGTATTGCCAGGTGCAGTAAGCATCGATTAACTGTGACCTATAAACCTTTGGGTGTTAATGACATCATGTAAGTTATAGAAGGTCAATGAAACCATAAACGACTTAAATTCCTGCAAGCAAACAAACGACATCATGTCAAAGTTAGTTAAATCCACTGCCTCGGATACTGAGGAAGTCATTGGCTGAAAGTGGATATGGCCCGTGATGAGCAAGTACGAAGCTGCCTTTCTTCCAAAGTAATAAGAAATGTAGGGAGCCCAGCTTTTAATAGAAGGAAAAAGAAAACAATATGCTTGTATTATCTGTCTCATGTATATCAGATCATGTTAATCAAAATCCCATTTATAGTCAACCCTCTTTCCCAATATGTAAGATGAAGAGCATGCAGATACATTTCTTAATTATTCAAAACATTCAGATCCAATTCCCTAATATGAGTATATTCTTCCCAAGTACTGACGGAAAAAATCATACTAACCAAGGCTGACGTTCCTTGAGTGTCTTATGGAAGCATCTGCTGAATAGCACAAAGCAAAGATAAGCAAAGAGGTATTTGACTTCCCTGTTTTCAGTCAAAAGACAGTGTCCAAATGCCTTTTGTGTGCAGATACACATAATATGGTTATAAATGAGATTTAAACAAATTTACACCAAACTGTAATGGTTGCCAGTTAAATGCATAACAATGGGCATATGTAAACTAACATCAGTAATCCAGTAATTTAAGTCTAGACTCAAAAATTCCAAAACTGGAATGAGTCTCAAAGACAATTAAGGCCTGCATAATACAAAAATACCAGCAGTATACTGGTGGTATTTTTGTATTATGCATGCAAACTATAGTTTGGTTTTGTGGGCCACACACCTTCCTTCAGTTTCCCCTCAGTGGCTGCTGTTTCTGTACACATCACAATATGAGACTCTAAACTTCTGAAGAATACACTCCATTGATACAAAATATCCTGAGAGACAGGGCATAGAAAACAAAAGTACCTTTTCTTGGTGAAAAAGTTTTCCTTCTTATCTTTATCCTAGCCTCTGTATAAAGCACAGCATCAGACTGTCAATATATACACCTGTGACACTTTTTACAGACAATGTATGGATAATAATTTAACCTGTGGCTGTTTGATCTGGCTGGGGGGATCCTTGAATTATTTTCTTCTACAGATGATGCTTCTGTCTTTAGCAGACTTTAACCTTGAAAATCCATATACATTTAGCCGGTTGCCTAAAATATTAAGCCCCCTTTAAGTGAAGGTTTGAAATAGATAATATAATATATTTTTTGTTGCATTTTCCCTCTTTGCTTATTATTGATTATCTTATCATCTTATACTAGGATGAAGTTGAATAACATTTAAAAATTCATAAAGTATGTACCATATTAACACATTGTTAACTCTGGGGGACTTTCACGGTTAAGTGTATTCAAGTTTTTCCGCTCTACTACAATGGGGCTGTCCTGGTGGAATCTGTCAAATTCAGCATCATTGTAGTCAGACACGGATAGGGGATGGTTGGTACTACTAGCATAGCTGTGGTTACTGTTACATTATACAGCACATGGGCCAAATCCAAATGTGGGATGTCCAGTCTTCTTTTGTGCTCTGCAAATTTTCCTCACAACTCTCTGCAAAGCGGCCCCGATGTGGATGCTATTGTTCCTCCCGTTCCCATGTCATGCAACGTCACGTGATGTTTTAATGACAAAGGAGATCAACAGAGTCACGTGGATTCTCTCCTCAGAGCGAAAACTTTACCCCACAAGAACCCCACCTGCAACAATCATAAAGCATTACTGTATGTGTGCGTGTATACGTATGGTGCATGCCACAGGGATTTGGTGCATGCATGTATATATGTGTGCGCATGTGTATGCATGCATGCATGTATGTATGCATGGTGTATGTATGTATGACGTGCAAGTATATATGATGTGTGTGTATGAATGTATATATGTGTGTGCGTGCGCATACGTGCGTTCATGCATGCATGTATGTAGTATGTGTTTGTATGTTTGCATGCATGGATGCAAGCATGTATGTATGTACGCAGGTATGTATGTATGTATGTCATACATATGTACGTACGTATGTATGTATGGGTGTATATATGAGTGAGTGTACGTGTATGTATGCATAAATGTATGATGCGTGTGTATGCATGTGTGCGCGTGTGTGTGTGCATGTATACATGCATATATGTATGTACGTGAGTGAGTATGAATATATGTATGCATGAATGTGTGTATGCATGTATGTATGGAAGTATGTGCGTACGTACATACATATGACTTTACGTACGTGCGTATGTGTGTATGTTTGTATGTATGTGTGTTCAAGTGCATGTGTATGCATGGTAGTACGTACGTATGTATGCATATATGTATGTTAATTGACGTATGATTGTGTGTGTATGTATGTATGATGTGTGTGTGCGTGTGTGTGTGTGTGGGTTCAACAGTGGCGTAAGTACTGTGTACATATGTGTTCAGGCTTGCAGAAGCTGCAAGAGAAGTGAACCGTTATTAAACCATTGTTGGAGCTAATATACGCACTGCACGAGGGGATTCTCATTTTGCGATTCATACTTAACGTTTTGCCTTAGAACTAAATTCTCTGGGGTTTTTATGTTGTTGTTGTTATCTCCTATATTTGTCAGTTCACGCAGATAAATCATTATCTCACATGTTGCCACCAAGATAAAGTGTTAAAGTCGATGCGCTTCACCGCTAGCATGTCGGACGACGTCGATATTTCTCCGAATGTCTGCAACTTGAACACCGAGTCGATGCGAAAGTACGCTTTTCTAAGTCCCAAAGAGACAATTCTCTCAAAACAAACAAACACAAAATATAAAATTATTAACTGACCATACCAGAAATCCATACTGAAGACCAAAGTCACATGACTGGCGGTTTTCTGTAAGGTAATTGTCATTGGAAAATTTTTGTTTCTCTCACGGGCCAACTAAATTTTGAAGTTAAATAATTCGTTGTCCCGTGGGAGTAACGATTTATATTACGGGAAAGTCATACAGTCCCGTTTTTAAAATCCAAGTATTTTACTCGAATGCAACCTAACCACCTTACTTCGCAGGGTTAGCCAGACACCAACCCACCCGTCCATGGGGCTACGTAGCGAGGTCGACATAATCCCATCCGACCCCACGTCGCGATCACAGGCACTTAAGTCAATAACCCCAAGCAACAGTGACATGTATCGATATAAATATACGAGCCAAGAAAAACCGAAAACTACCGAACGCGCTCGTTGAATTGACTTGGGTGACTTTTGTCGCGATCGCCAAAAGGTGCGAATGCAGCCAAGCTGGCTCCAACAGCAAGGGGGTCCATTGCTATATAAGATAATAAGGCTTGCGACGCCTAGCATCTTGACCTTAAAATTGTTTCTAGCTGGTGGATCATCCATAACTTATAACCTCTGTGATTTTCTAAATAACCATGTTAGTTTGATATTTCTCCGATTCATAGTCACCGAGATATTGCCTCCCAGACATGACTAGAATGCTACAGCGAAAAGGTGTTAAGGAGACAGTTTGGACAGTCACCTGCGATGTGACGTCACAGGTCCTATTGGACGAGTGATTTTAAAATACGGCGGGCTGTATTGTATATCTTAGAGAAAAACACTTTCTTTAAGTTAGTTACATTTTTCACAAACCTACGTCTTGGTCTAACTTTTTTTCATAGAACGCAGAATATTACTGCGATCGCGCAAGTAAACGTCATGTGGACTCTCACGTCGGGAACATTCTTGTACAGCACTGCAGTTTATATTATTGCCCGATCCAATAATTTCCCAACATGATTTTTGAGATATAGCTTGTCAGCTATTGAAACTAACCCTGCATTTGTGTTCCAGAAAAGGCTAAGATTATACGATACAAGAAAGCACCAGTTTCACAACTAAAACATTACACTAAAACTTCTGAAGCTTGCAGTTGATGAGCAATCCAATAAGAATTTAACACATTTCCAGTGGTGGGCCGTTTGCGGGTAGGGGTGTAGACGGGACGGTTGGGTTGGGTTGGGTTAGCAAGGGTAGGATGGACAGTTAAGGAATCCTGGCTAAGACCTTGGTACCGCTGATCCTGTTATTTACTTATCAAGGCCATTAGTACGACTACAACCCCAAACCTACGCACTGCAAACACGCGATGCGTCCCCCACCGAGCGATCAAAGGCTCTACGACAACTTCACATCCGTAACCTGATAAGATTCGCAACCGTGAATTGAGTCAAGATAAGGGAGGGGGTAAAAGGTAAACCATGCAATACCCACACATAGGGAGAATCAACGGCGTGAAGCCCTTCCGCACGAGTAGTGGTTCCCGCCGCGACAAGCGCCTCGTGACACATTAGACGGTTCATAGTCGGTTCTTCAATGCGTAAAGAAAGGAAGCCGATGTGATTATTCGAGGATACAAATAGTGATGCGATGTGCATACTTGAGGATACATACAGTGATTCGAAGGAATTATTCAGCTTCAGGGAAAATAAGCCATGACATTTTTTCCAAATGATACTGACTACTTTTCCAAAGACATAGTAAGTACGCAGTTTTTGTAAGCTGTGACTCGTTAAGCTGCAGACGATCTACACAATATTACTCCGTCTATTCCGTTTGTAACGCAGGGGAAGGAGTAAGGTCATAGGGTAGGAGCAAAGCAAGACACGTCGTCTCGATCTTTAGATGTTCTTAGTAGATCAGCTCGCTGTAATTAACTCTAGGGTGATCCCTCTCAACTCCATCCCACCTCGAGTGAGAGATGCAGTTATATCAGCGAGCGCGCCGAGGGGCCCTTGGTCGAATTCGATGGGCACTTTAAGATCTCATCGTGGCATGCGTACCTTATACAAACTATGCATAGGCGGCTCAGTATTTATCAGATACTGGCTGCTTGAATCTTCAGTATTCGCAGTAAAAATATTTTAGTTTTGTAACGGCTTTGTTTCATTTTTAAATCCGTCGTACATAGTATATAGTTGCTGAAAACCATATGACGCTTGATGCAACAACAACAACAACAAGTACCGCATTGAAATTAAACAGATAGTCAAAATCGTACTCAAAGGGGTCATTAACATGATGTTTAAAGCCAGTGTGTCTTTTTTTCGAGACTGCCACCTGGTGTGTAAACAAAACAGTCCCCAGCAACATTATGATGTGTTGCCGTGGGCGCTGATAGATTAAACCACTGGTAGATTTACCCCTATACCCAAAACAAAACTACGTCGAGTAAGATGCGTATATCATATATATGTGGACATATACAGTTACTTAAAGTGAGTAAATGCCTCACCCAATACGCATGCCCCATTATCCTCCTCCTATCTCCATGGCATACACATTACCAATATGCTGAATATTTACAGTATTTCCGCCGGTTAGCTAGCCAAAGGTTAAACAATGTGGTGCAAATTACTACTAGGATGATGCACAGGCACACAATGCTGCCAAATAGCATGAGATAAGTCAAGTTATTAATTTGAGTTGTGGTTAAAGTCAGACATAGATTGTGGTCAGGGAAGAGTCAGGCAACTTTGGTTGTAGGCAAATTTTTAGTTTTCTTCACAAAGTCAGAATGGCTTTAAATGATACACACGAGTAGCAAAATGCATTAAAATATTTTTATACTACTGCCATAAATATATATTTAAGATTGTAAAGTAATCTCTTAACGTGTTATCATTAAAAACTATTCTATGACGGATTGTGATGAGCTGTACGTCGCTGTTGTTCCTTATGAGCTAACTTCTAAAAAGGGTGCAATTTTCCGCGAAAGCATAATATATTTGCCGAACACAGTGTGACATATTGCCGTGGAACATAGGATTTTATTTCTTGACTGGAGTCTAGAGTAGAAATGCGACTTACCTCATCGGGAGTCTTCCATGATGAAGTGCTGAAGTTGATTTAGTGACCTCTGAATGTAGTAACATCAAATAAAAATACTCCTCAATATATATATTTGCCAAGTTTTGCTGTGTCGGAGTATTTTCACTTTCTTCATTATTCGTGTAGTCTGATGTAGTCAATAAAGAGCGATAAATGAGCATCCGAGAGCCGGGACTAGGACAAACGATCCCGTTCTCGGGATAGTCAGCCCACGATTATTCAAAAACGCGGCGTTCCATCCCAGCATCATGCCTTCTATAGCGTCATAGCAATACTCTGCCCTATGGTTGTAAATCGTGGTTTATACGCGGAATCTGCTACGCACTAATGGCTCCTAACTCCGGTAACATGAATTTATACCTACTGACGTCTTGTTGGGCTACGCGCAACGACGGTTGTGTTAGGGTAAAGTCATAACTACGTTCGGCGTTGAATGGTTAAGTTGTGCAATCAAATTTACGCGTTCAGCAGTAGATCCTATTGGAATATGACATATCAATACCAGGAGCAACTCCCTCGCGATACTTTGAATCGATATCAAGACAAACTTTCGTCTGTTGGGTAGCCTGGTTAACAGACCTACCTGTTAGACATAGAGGCCTACTGTAGGTCTATCTGTTGGGATGAAAATATGTCCGTACAAGGTACTCGCCGACCGTTGGTAGGGGTGTCAGCCGAACCTCGCCGCAGGCGGCCGCGCTTGTGCCTCAATGTTATTTCCAATTTTTTTCAACTTGCACTGACTGGCATTTATATTTAAGATACATGGACGAATGATACATCAAACGAGAGCTAACGTATTGAATTTCAATAATATTGTTTTACTTTTCGCAATTTACTCCGTTTGAACCATAAAAAATGTGTGTTTGTGGAGCAATACGTTAAAATTCTCGGCGAGCATTTGTGACATTTCGAGATTCACTCCGTTTTGAATTCTCTAAATCGGTTCGTATTCGTTACTCGTATCGTTTTTATTGTTTAGTATGACAAGATGACACTCTAATGTTCATGATCATATAAAATCTAAAAAAATTGGCCAAAGGGAAAATAATATTATTTACTTACGAAATTTTATGGTGTAAACAAATGTATTTTTTTCCCAATTTTATCAGAAATCCGCGAAATAGGTGCTCACTTTTGACAAATAGAAGTATGATGTTACAAATGGGTGAGGTTTTTTTTTCCAGATTAAATGGTAATGTTTTGTCGTATTTTGCACTTCAAAATGTTGTCCAATCATCTCATGCGCGTCCGTGAGTCCGTCTCAGGGTCAACACGGCTGCGCGCGCTCGCAACCACAGCTGATCGTGCGTCGTCAAACAAAGTCGATTTTCGTTCATTTTTTAGTCTGATCCCTAACATCCATCTATGTACGAGAATAATTCAAGTATAGTGGAACACTTTGGTCAAGTTTAATTTCGAATCGATTGTAAAGGTTTTGTCGAATTTTAAACTTTAAAGTGTTCGATTCGTTCATGCCCGTGCCGGGAGAGCGCATAGCTTGCCTTAAAGAGACTGTTCAGCCACATATAAGGCAATCAGGGATCATTTCGTTATTACATTACTACGATTAACGCAGACGTAAGTAATGACATCTTCTAATTTGTGCCGCCGAGTTTACATGATGGAAGTTATGTTGATAAGTTTTTAACATTATTATTTGACTGGAAATGTTCATGATATACTGTGGAGATCTGTTTTATTCAATTATGTCGTTCCATCGATAACGGTGCCTCCCTATAACCATGAACTACACGAAAGTTAGCTGTAAATCATAATGCGCTCTGAATTTACCTCGCTAACGATGTGTATTCTTCCGCTTTAGTTACATAATGTAGATTTCATAAAATCTTCACTCATTTAAGTTGTGGGCATAATTGTGCACACATTAGACCGACAAGCAGGAAGGATAATGTCCGACAACATAAATGGCGACTGTCGAAGCAAGGATCTTTTTTCTGAGACCACAGCGCCGCGTAGCGACTGAAAGTCTGAAAATGTAACATTTTTGGTTTCCAAGGTGCTGTTACCAAGCAGCTTGCTAGGCAACCACTTTCCTTATATGGGGCTGAACAGTCTCTTTAACACGGCCGACTCAAGATCGCTTACGCGGCTGTTGCTTGGGGTCAAACTAAGTCGATTTTCGTTCATTTATTAGTCTGATACCTAACATCCATAATACAAGTATAGCGGAACAGTTTGGTCAAGTTTGTTTTCGAATCGATTGTAAATGTTTTGTCGAATTTTAACCTTGTTCGATTATGTCATGCTCGCGCTGGGAGAGCGCATTGCTTGCCTTATCAGCATTATGTAATTTAAAAGAATACTCGATTCTTGAACTTAATATGGTACCTGATTTATTTATTTGGGGTTGTAGATTCAAAACATTATCCGTTACAGGCCAGTAACTTCAAAGGCAAAATGCCGCTTGCGCTGGCGGGTGGAATTCGGCAGTTAGGGTTCACAGAGTAGATGTTGAGCTGCCGACAGTTACTGCGACGGTTGCGAGAGCTGCTCGTCGCCAAGGGCACCACCCAGAATAAACACATCAAAGAGATTCTGTTAACCACGTTTTGTGTCAGATTCGTTCACGGAGTACATGCCGAGTTTATCATGAGTGCACCCCAGCCTTATATAAGCTGCGTATCGCCACACAAATATTCATAACCATTGCGGTTAAACAATTCGCATTTGAATCTCTCTGTGACAAAATTTTTGCTGTAAGACGCGATTGACCTCATACTTAAAACCATCATTGGTTTAATCGTACCATATATCTCTCATCGTTACCTGACGTTGTATATATATATATATATATATATATATATATATATATATATATATTATATACATATATATATATATTTCAACGATCTTATAAAGGGTGTGTACACATACCACCGTTTGGACGAGGACGTCTCTAAAGGCGATCTTGAGATTTTGGTTACCTGATGTTTTAGCATTGTTTGGCAATTTCAGACAGGTGTATGGTTGCAGTAGATAAGCATTGTTTGGCAATTTCAGACAGGTGTCTGGTTGCAATAGATTAGCATTGTTTGGCAATTTCAGACAGGTATCTGGAAAAGTGAAAAGTGGCTGTCATCCTGTCAATTTTGGCTCAAAAACTGACAATTCCATGAAATTTAAATCCTCAATAACTTTTTTACTAATTGATTTAAAAAAATGAAACATAGCTTATTAGAACCCTCTACATTGTACATTTCTTGTGGTATAATTTCACTGTGATAATCTAAATAAAAGACATGAAAAGTGTCTGTTATCCCTTACCGTAGAAATCCTGTCATCCTGTCAATTTTGGCTCAAAAACTGACAATTCCATGAAATTTAAATCCTCAATAACTTTTTTACTAATTGACTTAAAAAAATGAAACATACCTTTTTAGAATCTTCATGTGTATACATATCTTCATGTATAATTTCAATGAAATACAATGAATTTGAAAAAAATCACTGACAGCCCTACCGTTGGGTAAACAACCCAACCGAGTGGCCACGCGTGGAATATCCAGATATCTACCACTATCTGATCGACACTCCATGTATATTAAACATTTATTTTTAAGATCCTTACAGTTTATTATTTTTGATTATTGTTTGCTGTTAATTTAAGCTGTTTGGAAGTGTCGTTTGTGTTTACCGCACGACCGCGTCGGATTCTGGTTTCATGTTTACAAAAAAGTATGCTCTAGTTTGTTTGTTGTGTGCTTTCGGTGTGTATACATCTGAGAAGATGAAGAACTATAAATCGTTGGATGGATATAGATTCCTTATCAGTGGCTGGGTGCAGTCTGTGTACGACATCAAGACTGCATCAGCCATTATTTTCAAAACAGAGGTTAGGCCATCGCAAAGACTCGCACCACCCATGGGCTGCTTTGACCACAACTGGGACAGTCATCGCTGCACACTGTGATTGTAAAGCTGGGTAGGTGTATAATGTTATTGTTTGTGATAGTTTTATATAGTTACCATGAACAGATTGTTTGAATAGAGATTGCAGCTGATTCCTTAATACCTTTGCACACATGACAGTTATGTAGGATGTACTTACTCTTCAGGGGGTTTCTGTTGCAGGCTTGGAGAAAGTTGCAGCCACGTTGCAGCACTACTTTTTAAATTGGAAGCTGCTGTCCGCTTCGAACACACCACAGTTGCATGCACAGACCTCCCCTGTGCATGGAACAGTTGCTCTGTGAAACCAGCCCCAGTCGCTAAAATACAGTTTTATGAAGAGAAGGCCTGCGATAGACTCAAACAATCGAAAAGACAGAGGAAAATGCCCCCCATCCCATCGACTTCAGATGACCAGCAGCACTTTCTGCAGGCTCTTTGTGTCACGAACACAAATTCAGTGGCACTCAGCACCTTTGCCAACTTTAATGCATCGTTTGTCCAGACCAAGTCGTCAGCCCCAAGAGTCTCCATGCCCCCACCTCTGAGGTATCTTTTCAATCCAAATGACTCCACGGTTGACTGTGAAGCTATATTAGGCAAAATTGCTGTCACAGATGAACAGATTAGTTTTGTAAATGATTCCACAAGGGCTCAATCTTTTTCTACGCATTGGCTTCAACAAAGACTTGGAAGGATCACTGCATCTGTCGCCCACAACTGCCTCCACACACAAACTGACCATCCTGCCCCTTCGCTAGTGAAGAAAATTTGTGTGCCAAGCGGACCTCTCCATGTTCCAGCAGTGTCATGGGGAAGAAATCATGAGGAAGATGCCTTCCAGCTCTACTCCCACTTATATGCAGGAAGTGACATTAGTAGTGGTCCAATGCCTGCAGGTGACATTTTATGCTCACACATTGGACCACATATCAATTTTAAAATTGATAAGTGTGGGCTAGTTATTTGCAAGAAACTCCCTTTTCTTGGTGCCTCCCCTGATGCTGTTATGTCATGTGAGTGTTGTGGCAGAGGAGTTTTAGAAATCAAATGTCCCTTTAAGTATCGTGAGACTCCATTTAGTGAAGCTGCTCTACAGAAAGATTTTCCCTTGAATGCTTAACTCGACCTCAAACCCAACCACCCATTCTATACACAAGTCCAGGTACAAATGTTTGTATGTAATATTAAGTATTCAGATTTGATGATTTGGACTGTTAAGGACTGTGCAGTTGTACGTGTCACAAAAGTTATGACTTTCTAAGACTCAGCAATCAACAAACTCACCAAAATATGGAGAAATGCTATTCTGACAGAACTGGTGAAAAGAAGTCTCGAACATGAACCGCCTGGGGACAAAGAAAATAAAAAGCCTGTGTCGGAAGCAAAAACCATTTTGACTACCTGTGTAGGACTACTACTGATCTTGACAACATGGTTGGATGCGATAGATATGATCAGTGGTTCCATCCTAAATGCTTAAAAGGTTGCCCACTTCAAAAGTTTGGTATTGCCCTTCATGCAGGAATATCAAAAGAAAGAGGTATTGAGTGCATTTTGTTAAGTGGAATGTAAATATGTAATATTGTATGATTATGCCGCATGTTACATTTTTTCTCTTACTAATAAATATTATTTATGATACCATTTTCTTTCATTAAGACTGTTCAGCTTTCTTCAGATTTGCCTTGTGATTATTAAAGATATGCAAGGTAGAGCAATCGAACCTCCCAGTGATAAACAGTGAATAGTTTAACATTCATTACTTCATCATAGATGATCCAGAAAGGTTCTTGAAGCTTTTTAAAAGGATGGTGGTAAAAGGGCCGATTTAATTATGAGAAACACCCACACACAACAACTGGCAAACACGGAGGGATAATGTCACGCACGTTGGCAGTTGTATATCGCGTAGGTCGATCTTTCGGTGGAGGGCGGCGCATTTTGGGTTCTGGTGTTACGTAGCCTAGGTTGCTAACTGGACACGGGCATTCTTCAGAAGGATGTCCATCCACAAAGTGCGACGAACAAATGCGGTCATCGTCAGATGGAGTCCAGTTTTTTCCCGTCTTTTCGTTTTTACGATTGACAGCTTTGATCCACTTAGCCCGCATTTGAGGATCATGACGATGGGTAGGAAAAGGGTGCTAAGTGAAAGGGTGCGGGCAAGTGAAACCAGCCGACCCATAATTACATTGATGGCTTTCACAAAATGTTTTCTTCCAACGAGTAAGTTGATAATTGCTGTTGCCACAGCCAACTATCGCGCGAATTTGACCCATTTTCTAATTATGGTTGATCACTTGACTTGCGTACTTCGGAATTGTCTTGTATAAAGCACACTAGACGTGGAGTTGGAGTGGAATGATTTTGTGTTATTTGGTGCTGATTATATTCTCTCAGCTGGTAGGCCAGAGCGTCTCAATGAACATCAAAGGACTGCATTACGCTGTATGTAAAAGTATATTTCATTGTACAGTTTGCAAGGTGTTACGTCTTTAACCGCAGCTGTAAAAGCATTTGGAGCTTTATTTGGAGGTGGTTCGTCAAAGTGACGCAAGTCTTCGTGCCAGGACGGGATCATGAACGGTTTTGACGTTCAACATATAAGCTTTCAAGACTTCTGATCAACTCAACCAGACGGCCAGGACTGGAGGAGCAACGGTTTTGACGTTTAACATATTAGTTTTCAAGACCTCAGGCGATTGACTCAAAACGCTCAGTTTATTAATTCAAAACAGCTTTATTTGAAAGGCTGGAGATCAAGTAAACTTTGTGAATATTGTTACTTGCATCTTAATTATGTACATGTATTAGTTAATGACCTAATTACATAGAAAAAATAGAAGTCAATGATCGTGGACGCTGCCTGCCTCACGGACTCGCAATGCGCGGCGCTCGCGCCAGGCAAGAGTTTTCCCGAATTCACCTTTGACCCCGCACATCAGCGCATTCGCAGTCAGAACTCCGAAGGGGTCTATCGCAACACGTCGTTGGAGTTGCTAATAATAATATTAATTAATATTCATAAGAATAGGTAATCCCGCGTTGGCTGCGAGATTTTGTCAATTTTGCGGTAAAATTTCAACGAACGCTGAGATCAAGGTGAGCAAGGAGTCATCCTCGTGTATATGGCTTCAGAAACTCAACACAATAAAATATTTAAGCATCTCCACCCACGTGTTGTGTTATTGCGAACCACAACATGTCCTGGGAGGTTCTAGGCAAGGCACTCACCCCCGGATGTTTTTATGATTTACAGCGCGGATGTGCGAGATTGAAAGTAGTAAATAGCGCGGAGACGCTGGTCAGAGGCGAAGTTTCTTTGCCTAGGGATGTTCATTCAATACAGTATTTAGGCATCTTCATCCACGTATTGTGTTATTAGAACCTCAGCATAATATAATATTTAAGCATCTCCATCCACGTGTTGTGTCATCAGAATCACAACATGTCATGGGAGGTTCATACAATATAATATTTAGGCACCTCCATCCACGTGTTGTGTTATTACAAACTACATCATATCCTGGGAGGTTCATACAATATAATATTTAGGCACCTCTATCTACGTGTTGTGTTATTACAAACCACAACATGTCCTGGGAGGTTCATACAATATAATATTTAGGCACCTCCATCCACCTGGGAGGTTCATACAATATTATATTTAGGCATCTCCATCTACGGGTTGTGTTATTGCAAACCACATCATGTGCTGGGAGTTTCATACGTTACAATATATGGGCTCCTCCATCCACGTGTTGTGTCATCAAATCCTCAACATCATATAATATTTAAGCATCTCCTTCCACGTGTTGTGTTATTGCAAACCACATCATTTCCTGGGAGGTTCATCTCTTTATTTCCATAACAGACAAGACAAAAGGTTGTGACGCATCAGGAGCCTTTAAGACCCAGAAGGCCGATATGTTACAATGCTGAGATAATCAATTCCAAGCTACGACACGAGAATCTCGCTAACTATTTCCATACATTCAAGGCATTTTGATCACTTTTACATGACTTTCGAGGCTTGGAAATGGATTTTAGAATTAAAGTTTTTCAATGACCGTACACGCCCTGTATGCATTATTCATGAACAGCTACCACAAAAAAAGTGTCCTCTTGGCTTCCTTGTTATGTCAACACATTTGAAGTGGAACCATAGTAGGCATCCAGAACAGAGGACCCACTCCACCTTCTTCGCATTGGGTCTGCTGCACCTCTTCCACAGAGCACACTGGTTGGTGCGCACAATACTGTGGTATGCCTCACGATGGTGCTGGCCCATCATGTTGGGAGTTGTGCCACAAGCAACAGCTTCAGCATTCTGTAAAAGACAGAAGTTCGCAGTCTTGTCCGCTCCAATCGGCAATGTTTTATTGTGAACGTGCGAACTTCAAATATATCGTGTTTCATTATAAGAACTATAATAAAACCAAGGGGCATTGTTTGAAAAATGGGATGAAGCTGTGACGTTCTTTCTTCAACATTGTAGAATTATGAAGCTGATAAAACCCCATGTTTTAAAACCCCATGCGCCATAAAAAGCTTTATCAGACCCATCAATTGCTGTTTGTCTTTAAAATGAGTTATTTGTACGGCCTAATCTGATTTTCTGTATGCGGTCTGGAAGCTCGAGTGGGCGGGCGGGAGTAGGGGGTGCAGATCTAATGGTTAAATTACAGCCTGCCGTATTTTAAAATCACTCGTCCAATAGGACCTGTGACGTCATGTCGCAGGTGACTTGTCCTAACTGGCTCCTTAGCACCTTTTCGCTGTAGCATTCTAGTCATGTCTGGGAGGCAATATCTCGGTGACTACGAATCGGGGAAATATCAAACTAACATGGTTATTTAGAGAATCACCGAGGTTATAAGTTATGGATGATCCACCTGCTAGAAGCAATTTTAAGGACAAAATGCTAGGCGTCGAAAGTCCTTATCTTGTATAGGAATGGACCCCTTGCTGTTGGAGCCAGCCTGGCTGCATTTGCACCGTTTGGCGATCGCGACCACAGTCACCCAAGTCAATTCAACGAGTGCGTTCGGTAGTGTTCGGTTTTGCTTGGCTCGTATATTTATACATGTCACTGTTGCTCGGGGTTATTGACTTAAGTGCCTGTGATCGCGACGTGTGGTCGGATGGGATTATGTCGACCTCACTATGTAGCCCCATGGAGGGGTGGGTTGGTGTCTGGCTAACCCTGTGCAGTAAGGTGGTTAGGTTGCACACGAAATGTATAATACAATATGACTTTCCCGTGATATAAATCCTCCATCCAACGGGACTAAACATTATTTAACTGCAAAATTTAGTTGGCGCGTGAGAGAAATCAAAAGTTTCAAATGACAATTACCTTACGTCGCATAATACCACATTTTTTAAAACATAAAACCGCCAGTCATGTGACTTTGGTATTCAATGTGGTTTTCTGGTATGATATATTGCTAATTTTATAGTTTTGGTTTGTTTGTTTTGTGAGAATGATCTGTTTGGGGCATAGAAAAGCGTACTTTCGCATCGAAACAGTGTCCATGTTGCATACATTCGGTGAAATATCGACGACCAGGTCATTAATGATCGACGTCGTCCGACTTGCTAGCGGTGAAGCGCATCGACTTATACACTTTATCTTAGTGTCAACTTGTGGTCACAACATGTAAGATAATGATTTATCTGCGTGAACTGACAAATATGGAAGATAACAACAACAACAACAACAACAACAAAAGAACCAGAGAATTTAGATCAAAGGCAAAACGTTAAGTATGAATCGCAAAATAAGAATCCCCTCGTGCAGTGCGTATATTAGTTCAAACAATGGTTTAATAACGGTACACTTCCCTTGCAGCTACTGCAAGCCTGAACACATATGTACACAGTACTTACGCCACTGTTGAACACCATACAGACAGACAGACACATACACCATACCACATACACACATACATACATACATACACACATACAGACATACATACACATACATACATACATACATACATACATACATACATACATACATACATACACATACATACATACAGACATACATACATACATACACAGACATACATACATACATACATACATACATACACACATACAGACATACATACATACATACATACATACATACATACATACATACATACATACATACATACATACATACATACATACACATACATACATACACATACATACATACATACATACATACATACATACATACATACATACATACATACACACATACATACATACATACATACATACATACATACACATACATACATACATACATACATACATACATACATACATACATGACATACATATACATACATACATACATACATACATACATACATACATACATACATACATACATACATACATACATACATACATACATACATACATACATACATACATACATACATACATACATACATACATACATACATACATACATACATACATACATACATACATACATACATACATACATACATACATACATACATACATACATACATACATACATACATACATACATACATACATACATACATACATACATACATATATATGTATGACATGCATTCATACATACCTGCGTACATACATACATGATTGCATCCATGTACATGCATATGCATACATACATACATACATACATATGCATGTATTAACGCACGTATGCGCACACACACGCATACAATCACACACACACACATATACATAATTTCATAAATACAAACAAACACACATCATACATACATACGCACACTCACACGTATACATACATACATACATACATACATACATACATACACATACATACATACATACATACATACATACACATACATACATACATACATACATACATACATACATACATACATACATACATACATACATACATACATGCATACATACATACATACACATACATACATACATACATACATACACATACATACATACATACATACGTACATATATATGTATGACATGCATTCATACATACCTGCGTACATACATACATGATTGCATCCATGTATGCATGCAAACATACATACACACACATAATACATATGCATACAATCACACACACACATCATACATAATTTCATAAATAAACACAAACAAACACACATCATACATACATACGCACACTCTCACACGTCATACATACATACATACATACATACATACATACATTACATAGGTGCATGCATACACGCGCGCACACATATATACATGCATGCACCATACGCACGCACGGACACATACAATAATGCGTTATGATTGTTCCAGGTGGGGTTCTGATTGCAACTAGTCACCATGGAATTGCTTATGGGGTGAAGTTTTCGCTCTGAGGAGAGATTTCACGTGACCCTGTTGATCTCCTTTGTCGTTAAAACATCAGCTGACGTTGCATGACATGGGAACGGGAGGAACAATAACATCCACATCGGGGCCGCTTTGCAGAGAGTTGTGAGCGCAAAAGAAGGCTGATGCTGTCTGGACATCCCACATTTGGATTTGGCCAATGTGCAGTATAACATAACAGTGGATAACCACAGCTATGCTAGTGGTACCTACCATCACCTATCCGGGTCTGACAATGCAATGATGCTGAATTTTACAGATTCCACCAGGACAGCCCCATTATAGTAGAGTGGAAAAACTTGAACACAATGAACTGTGAAAATCCCCCAAAGTTAACAATGTGTTAAAATGGTGCATACTTTATGAATTTTTAAATGTTATACAACTTTATACTAGTATAAGATAATCATTTATAAGCATAGAGGGAAAATGCAATATAAAAATATATTATATTATGTATTTCAAACCTTTACTTTAAGGGGGCTTAATATTTTAGGCAACCGGCTAAATGTACATGGATTTTCAAGGTTAAAGTCTGCTAAAGAACAGAAGCATCATCTGTAAAAGAAAATAATTCAAGGATCTCCCCAGCCAGATCAAACAGCCACAGGTTAAATTGTTATCACTACATTGTCTGTAAAAAGTGTTTTTGTCACAGAAGTCTATATTGACAGTCGATGCTGTGTTTTATACAGAGGTTAGGATAAAGAGAAGGAGGAAAACTTCCTCACCAAGCAAAGGAACTATTGTTTTCTATGCCCTGTCTCTCAGGACATTTTGTAATAATGGCGTGTGTTGTTCAGAAGTTTAGAGTCTCATACTGTGTTGTGTAGAAGCAGCAGCCACTGAGGGGAAAGTGAAGGAAGGTGTGTGCCCCACAAAACCAAACTATTGCTGGTATTCTTTGTATTATGCATGCCTTAATTTTCTTTGAGTCTCATTCTATTTTAGGAAGTTTTGAGTCTAGACTGATTACTGATATTAGTTTACATATGCCCATTGTTATGAATTTGACTGGCAACCATTATAGCTTGGTTTAAATTTGTTTACTGGACACTGTCTTTGGACTGAAAACAGGGAAGTCAAATATCTCTTTGCTTATCTTTGCTTTGTGCTTTTCAGCAGATGCTTCCATGAGAAACTCATAAGAAATATCAGCTTGGGTGAGTATGCTTTTTTCCGTCAGTACTTAAGATTTATTTGGGAAGAATATATACAAATGAGGGAATTAGATTTGAATGTTATGAATAATGAAGAATCAACCAAAACCAAATGTATCTGCATGCTCTTCATCTGACATATTGGGAAAAAGGTAGACTATAAATGGGATAGTGATTAACATGATCTGATATACATGAGACAGATTATACATGCATATTGTTTTCTGTATCCTTCTATTAAAAGATGGGCTCCCAACATTTCTTATTATCTGGGAAGAAGCAGATGCTTCCGACAGCAGCTTCATATTTGCTCACCACGGGCCATATCCACTTACAGCCAATGACTTCCTCAGCATCCGATCAGTGGATTAAACTAACTTTTGACATGATGTCATTAACACCAAAATGTTTATAGATCACAGTTAATTGATGCTTACGTGCATTTGCTGTGCGGGGCAAAACCTCAAAGCTGCACCTGCCAATACAGACTATGACTAGAGTCCTGGATGGAGAAACAGGTACCAGCCCTCATGTTTTGCGTAAGGTTGGTCGAACACACCCTATTCGAGCGTTGTGACGTGATCACAATAATACCAGTAAAATACAGTCATCCTCCACAAAGAATTAATTGCATTTTGTTGGCACAGTTTCACACCCTTCTAGTCCAGTCTGTTTTTCTATGAACAGTGTGGTATAATATTGCATCATTGAGTAAGCTGTGTTTTTGTTGTATTCAGTAAGCAGTGCTTGTCTGCATTGTACAATTATACTGTTATTTGCTCGGCAGGTGACACTCCTTGACTTTGACATCAGTGTTGGGGTGTATCTTCAAGGTGGTGCACATTGGACAGCAGTAGTAAGTATTGCCTATGACATAAGATAAAATATATATGTATATATATATATGTATGTACATATATATATATATGTATATATATATATGTATATATGTATTTATACATATATGTGTATATATATATATGTGTATATATATAAATATATATATATATATATATATATATATATATATACAGATATGTATATATATATGTATATATATATATGATATATATCTATATATATATATATATATATGTATATATATATATATTTACATATATATATATATATATATACGTATATAAACACACACACTTTATAAATATTCACATATATATGCTATTTATAGATAGCTGCTCGGCGCTCGGAAGCTTGGCATCGGAAACCGTGTGTATACATATATATATATATATATATATATATATATATATATATATATATATATATATATATATATATATATATATATATATATATATATATATATATATGTGTGTGCGTGTATGCGTGTTTGCGTATATATACCCGCTTTGATTGCACCGGGACATCCAGTGCACACTGTCGCTGAGACATAAAGACAGTATATACACGGACCGATAATAGCTGGTAACGCGCACTATTATAAGATCACAAGCTGCTGCCGCTTAGATGTTTTGACATGACCCCTAAACCAAGTCAATACACCGCGAAAGCGATGAATGCTGCCGCTGATTGATTACGTAAGGTTTGGCCTGTTTTGACATGACCCCCTACCCAAGTCAATGCAAACCCAGCCAAGGCCTTTGGTCGATTACATAAGATTTGGCCTACTTAAACACGAACTGCTGTTAGCCTGCCACTAAGCTGCTGCAGTAGAAAACCTTGAAACTAATCGTCCTTTTTACTGTTTTTTGTTACTGTGAATGCTAAAAATACTGTTACAATCATTATCACGAGGCCGAGTTCTAAATACTGACAAAATTTCATGTCCGTAAATACAGCCGTTTCAGAGATATCAGCGAGGAGAGAACTCGTAGCAAAAATCGCGATAGGTACTCTAAAATATATGTCATTATACAAAGTACAAAAGGTAAAAACAAGTATTTTTTTCCTCTATTCCATGCTACGATAATTGCTTGTTACAACCCTATAACTCATATGTTCGTAACTGCAGTAGTTATGGAGGAGATAGTTACAGAAAATGGGGGAAAAAATCGACGAAAAATCGATCCCATAAGCCTCCAACACTGCGCATGCGCGTCAAACTAGATCGCCAGTTGCGTCTCAACTTGACCTATCATTCCCCAAAATTTCATGTTGATATGTTTAACCGTTCCGGAGAAAAGTCTGAAAAACCTTGACTGGAGAAAAAAAAAAAAAAAAAAAATTCTGGCTAAACCAATATGTCTTCCAGACATAATAGTATATTGTGCCTCTTATTAAATCAGCTTAGAATACTGCTGACATGATAAAAATGTGGCAGCATTCATTTTGTTGTCACATCATGTTACCATATTTCATTGTAATTAGTGGATTTTAAGGAGCATAGTGTGGAACTTGACATATATCTTTGGTTAATTTATATTCTATTTTTCCATTTTAGATACCTAACATTACAGCATTAATAAATTGTCTGTGTAACTGGTACTTTGGAAACCTTACATTTCAGCTTTAATAAATTGTCTGTGTAACTGGTACTTTGGAAATGGTTGCATTCTTCCATTTAAATGGAAAGGGAATTATTATTAGGTATGTATAGATGGTATCCATGAAACAAGGCCACATAAAATATTATGATTCGTACAAAGAAAAACAGAACAAGATGAGACACATTCAGTCTCACTGGAGGTGCGAACTTTTACTTCAAAGGTAATGGTATGTTAATTTCTGTTTGTGGCAATGTAACACAGACAATGAGTTTGCTTGAGCCCTTTTTGATCATGCAAATAGATTATTTGCTTGACTGCTTTAAACGCATTGCAAAAGGACAGTAATAGCTGGGGTGTATTTGCTCTGAAGATAACAAATTTATGCATAGTGTGAATAAATACTAAACCTTTATAATAGCCAGATTATCTGGCAGTGATGATGTGTTAATGCACATATATGGAATAAATTTTGATCAATAATGCATTCGTTATCAATCAATTTAGAATGGTATATTGTATGCATGCACATTATTAATTTGTTAACACCAAAATGTTTATGAATATTGCATCAGTTGGTCCTTCTGGTTCTTAAACTACATATATTGCATGAACTGAGGCAACGATACTGACACATTGGTAAGTGACAAAATGTGTTTATGTTTTTGAGATGTGAGCTTTTGATTTATAATCTTTAAGGAGTTGTGTAGGTAGAAACTCATTTTGCATGATTATTGATATCATTGTGATACAAGTAAATGTTTTTAAATGACAAAAAGATGAACAGGCATAAACCCTTTGTGTACAGATGTACTGCAGCAAGTTCCCCTTGGGTTGCACCAGATCAGACAGGAGAGAATATATTACATGCTTTGTGTGCCCCTTTGACTTGGATATTTGAAATAAAACTGTATCAATCAAGCAGTTGATGTTATGTTTCCCTCTGTACTTACTGTTTCATGTGCCTGAATATGGCGTTTTTATGCATCAAATATTGTGATGAGAGCATTGTGGAATCTCTGTTAGCATGTAACATAGCAAAATTCACTTCATGATTGAGTCTTCTCCCATACCCTACAACATATATTTGCTTGTTGGGTCCCCTATATAGCCTCATTACATACACTTGCTGGTTGGGTCACCTTCATAGCCTCATAGCATACACGTGCTGTGTGGGCCTCCTATATAGCCTCACAACATACACTTGTTGCGTGGGTCTCCTATAAAGCCTAACAACATACACTTATCCTATATAGCCTCACAACATACACTTCTGACTTGTTGTGTGGGTCTCCTATAAAGCCTAACATCATACACTCAGCAAGTAGAACACTCTGGCTGGGGTTCCATGGGGAAATAATCATGGGTTATATGGTATTTGCAGCGGATTCCGCTACAATATCATATTTTCCCATGGTTCTTAGCTACTGGAACCCTCTGGCATGGAACCATGCATGGTACTTAGGTAGTGGGTGCAATGTGCTTACCCTTTCAATAGGCTTCTAGATGAATATATAATAGCCAACGTTTGAAATAAACACCGATAAGTTGACTTGAATGGGCTTCTCAATGCTGAGGTTATTAACCGTGGTTTTTGCCCGGAATCCGCTACCCTCTAATATCGCAGGTTCATTGTAATTACATAGTAGACACCCGGTATTAGTGTCAATTCGAATTAATGGTGGGGATTGCTCCATATCAAAGGGATTAAAAATGTTGTCGTTACTATCAGATAGATAAAAGGGATAGAGTGTGTAAAGAATTTATACCGTCAAAAGGGGTCAAAAGTCTGAATAATTTACGTGTGGAATAAGGGCCTTGATATGGCAATTTTGAAATACCGTCATAACAATACCTATAAAGGTACCTTTTTCTGAAGTTGTGATTATACAAGAGTGTATGCACACTATTTTGGCAACACACTCTTTTGGCAAACACAAAAACATCATATCAAGACGATAACCAGTAAAAAGAATAATACTAAATAAGAAATAACCAAAACTGAAACCCGATTGTAGTCAGGTACAAGAGTGCAACCTATAAAACAAAACATGCATACATGGTAATTACAGCAAAAGTGTGGTCGCTCCATATTCATGTGTCAGGTGAATACACAGTGAATGGATGATAGTAACATTTGTTCCCATGGCTAGTGATGCAGCATTTATTTAAACCATATACATGCCATCTTTTAACAAAAACAAAGTAAATTTTATTCATGTGATGGTTTTATTATTGATTCATAATTCTTCATCTAATATGCACAATACATGCTAATTTATATTTGGAATACGGTAAGAAAATTTATTGGTACATGAAGTCACTCTGGAAAATTGTACCCCTCTTCGAAAATATCACATAGGGCCTTGCTCAAATACCAAATGCATTGAATGTATGTCAACTACAACATTACTTAACCAGCAACTATTAGGGCTGAGGTGTGTCAGCTATCCCAACATGACCTAACCAGCAAGTTAAACTGAGGTGTATCAGCTAGTGACCTAACTAGCTAGTTAGAGCTGGGGTGTGTCAGCTATCCCGGCATGACGTAACCAGCAAGTTAAAGCTGAGGTGTGTCAGCTATCCCAACATGACTTAACCAGCAAGTTAAAGCTGAGGTGTGTCAGCTATCCCAACATGACCTAACCAGCAAGTTAAAGCTGAGGTGTGTCAGCTATCCCAACATGACCTAACGGGCAACTACTAGAGCTGATGTGTGTCAGCTATTCCAACAACACCTAACCAGCAAGTTTATTTACACTACACCTAATTCATATATAAATAGACCTCACTGACGTTATCAATATATGATATCGCCAGCATGACGAGACTAAATGCATGAATATTTCTTAAGAATAAATGTGACAACTAATGCTCCCTTGATATTGCATGCTTGTTGGTTGGCAAACAAGCATCACCCACTGTAGCTTCAGCTGTCTCAGCGTTGTTACATTTTTGGAGTGGATTGGCCCAGCCCAAGACTAGAGAACGCAAGGCAATACAACATTGCGCTTAGCTGTTCCATATTAGTATGATAGCGTTAAACATTATGACTAAATCCGTTATGCCGCGCCACCAGCAAGTCAAGATTGTATGCAGTACCAATTTTAAATGTGTGTGGCGAGCGATCCATGTTGGATTCCCCCAATGACCATTTACAAGAGCTCATGAAATACCATGTTCATGTTGGATTGCCCACTATAAGGAGCTAAACTAGCCAATAAATATCCTGTCCCTGTTGTATTGCCCACAATAAAGATTTACAAAAGCCCTATACATGTCCATGTTGAATTGCCCCCTATAATAAGTTAAACGGGCAAATATAATACCATGTCCATGTTGGATTGCCCACTATAACATAGGTTGGGGCGGGAAATCGCTCCAGCTGCATTTTGTCGAATTTGTAAACGTTACCGCATAAGTCCTTATCATTCCTCCTTGCAAGGGAAGAGGCTGCCCCAATTTTATCCCGCACGGATAGGGTCAGGTGACCAGCGTGCTTTTGTCTTTCGGAATTAGATTTCAACGATATCACATCACTTGTTCTCTGTTTCCGAACCTCGTGCCACCAGTTTTCTACTTCTATCCGCAGACCCTTATTTCAGTCTCGACCTCGTCTACATACCAGTTGCTACCAACCACTTTTCAGTTATCAATATAACCCGATCAGGTGATTTTATCAAAAGTGTCGTCAGCGCTGACAGGAGGCTACCCAACCGGGCCCGGGTCCCACTGCGTGATGACGCAACCAGACCCACCAATGGAGCATACGAACGCGTAATCGAGAAACGGTAAAGAGGGGATCGGGTCAACTCGTACCCAGACCAATTCGTACCCAAGTTTTCAGATTAATGCCGGACTTGCGTGTGATTCACTTATGTACAATCACATTGAGTTTAAACATCATCAATATAAATTTCCATTATTTTGACAAGCAATGTTGTCGCCCTAAACAGCTAAACTACTCTCGTTGCCGACGCACCATGCCTAGCCTCCTAGCTCAACGTTATTGTACATAAGTTAATCACACGGTATTACCCTTAAAACTTAGACACGAGTTGGTCTGGGTACGAGTTGGTTTGGGTACGAGTTGGTCTGAGTACGAGTTGGTTTGGGTACGAGTTGACCCTAACTCCTGTCTATTTATAGACACCCCAACACGCCCCTCCTCAACAGCTCGATGACGTTAGAATTTAAGTATACTCAAATCCGAATACTATCTTGAAATCCAGCCAGCAGTCTGTAGGTACAGCTTCGCTACTGCAGATGTATCATCGGGAAGCCAGTAATCTCGATCTGTGCGCCAAACAACGGAAGTACCGCTGTGGGACCAGTCCAGTTAGGGATATACTCCGCGATGACTTGATAAGTGACAAATGCGGAATTGTGGACACATAGATTAATCAATCAAGAGGCCCATGGATACATGGCGACACTTGGCGAATTTATCAGGAAATTTCCAAATCAGCCTATAATTACTTAAGTTATAATGGGTTTAAAATTTTTATAACTTCAGATTTCTGCCCCGTTTTTGATTCGCTTGAGACCGTAAGTGAGGCAACCGATATAAAAAAAAATTGCGGATTAGATTCGCGCTGTTAATGTTAACATCTGAGCTTATTTTTATGACTATTGAACTGATATTTACGATTTTATTAGCAATCGAAAATTTGACGAGAATTGACTGAGTGATATTTGTTTATTTCAACTCAACACGTTTTGAAAACGACGAATATTTTGATAGCATATGTCAATTATCAAAGTTTGGTAATTGTATCAGCTTTTAGAAAATGATAATTTTTTTTACCATCGAACGAATATTATTGAATTGATTACGATATTAAAAGTTTAGAGATTTTGGTTACCAGAAATTTTCGACATGCTATGATTTTTTAAACAATGCATTATATACAACTAAGTATATTTAGAAAAAGTTTACAATTACATAACACTTTCAGAATATCTTAACTGTTCTAAAGTGGAATTATAAAGCTTGGACGTAAATATTGTAACAATCCGTCTATTATTAACGGAGTTATTATACATACTAGTTTTTCACTTATTCGATGACCTTGACATTAGTTTCTTGTCAAGGTGGCAAAAAAATCCTCTTGGTTCTGCGCATAATTAACGCCTAATGATTGAAGAAGGAAAAATTCAAAAATTGTTTACATACAAACATACATACATACATGACAAACGCGACTGATCAAGATAACTTGGCGAAGCGATTCGCCATGTTAATAAACGTCAATTATGTTTCTCCGACTCGGCGATGCAGACCCGAACAGCTCAGGGACAGTGACAGTTGAATCTTTCCATTTCTCATCGGTCCAGGTGGTGAAATGAAATGAGGTTTTAATTGGTATAAGGTCTAGACTAAGAAAGTTTACCTCAGATAGCATCTACGCTTCGTAGCTCTACATCTTTCTAATAGAGTGTGCATTCAACAACAATCAGCGGTTTTGCACCCTGTCATCAGGCGACAAATGAACATGAAGCGGCAACACAACCAATAGCATTGCTACAAAGAGTGTATAGCGCTTTGATTTCAAAACGAATCCAAAAATTCACTCCCTGGGGACGTTATGATCACCAATGAGATCAAACTTTACCGATACAATCACAGGCACTTGAGTCTTAAAAACATCTCATGTCTATGGGAGCTAACATGTAAAGACGCAACGTTCATAAGGAAACTCAGCGACAAATTTATTTTGTGAATACGGTTGAGACAGCTGAGTTCGTGCGCACAAGTTGTTTTAATGAATAGGGTCCAAGGTGTGCACGTGTTTGTTGTCGCGTGGCCTCACTGAATGCCCCGTAACAGTAAACACAATACGAGCATAAGCCATGCTTCATATTGCGTGCTAAAAATAACGCGAAATCCAAGAAAGCACATATGGAGCTCACACAATTCATCTTCTAATTATGTTTTTTTTTATTAATCTTAATTCTATAAGCTTTTGATGTCCTAGAAAAGTCGCTGTCTATATAAATTCCCAACTGATATTGGTGCATGCTCATTGGTTTTTGAAATAATTTTGACCCTCCCGCGAAGTGGCATGTTTTTCACTGCCCATTCTGAATAATGAGTTTGTGTCAAGTGGCAGTTGTCCAAGCATCATTTTGATAAAAAATAAATTGCTATGTATGTGAAAAAAGATCAGTATTCAATTACATTATAAAACCAATGCCGATGCCACATGCATTTTTTAATTACCATCCTTCCCTGAAACATGGCACAGAGTGACTTGTTTCAAACAGGTGGCCCTCTCATTAGCGACATGACCTTTGTCTAAGAGGGGATCTCCAGGCCTTACAAATTCCTTTGTATATATCATTTTTTTCAACCGTTTATATGTGTTTATCTATAATAATAGTGATTTTCAATTGGCAAATAAATGAATCTGAATCATCCTCAGCCGTCACCGTTGCACAGTAAGCGCATACGCCATTGAATGGACAGACGCCATCCCTTGATTCAGATAAAATATCAATGAGAATGATTTATTCATGATGTAGCAGTTGCAGTAAAGCGCTTATAGATATGCGAAGAGGGCTCACTCGCGCCTTTGCCCGAGAAAATAAGTGAACACACCACTTGTAAACAGCTTCATGCTTTGTCATTGCGTCTCTTATAACCACAGGGAATTTTCTGATTAATAGGAGCCTTCACATAGTCGGGTTCACGTCGCGGCCGCAAGGAGGGCCACCGTCGCGCACAGCGATTTTTACTTTGTTCGCGCTTTTCCAGTTGCTGCTTTAAGTTCCTGCGTTGTGGCGCGCATTCTTGTTGCGTGTTTCTATAGCTGTAAAGAACATCAAAGACGTCGCCGAAAGTGTCAAGTGTATTCTGAACTTCTCTTAAGTTCATCTGAACAATGTCACGTCGCAATGAGCACATTGGAAGCAGTTCTCAAACACAGAGATTATCATAAAATAGTGCTCGCAAATGTAGCCAACTTCATTCATCTCCAGTCGTCTGGAGAGTATTCTACAGGAACATCAGTGTTCACCCGATATCTCTTCGAAGTTAGCGTGCGTGACTGATGCTACACCATGTCATCACTGTCCAATTCTGGGTCTGGGTGGGCATCTGTGGGGCCATTATTCCATTCCACGAAATGTCTGGTTCAAATAGCGCTGTATGTACCAGCATGCCAGCCAGCCTCTCTCCTGCAGAGTGTTTCTCGGTGATATATCGACAGTTATCGCATGGCATCTGTGCGTTTGAGGTGATATGGAAAAAAAACCGAGCTTTTTCTCGAGCTCTGATCGGCTAAGAGTAGGGTGTCATGCGATAAAAGCGCTTAGTAGGAAATCTGGCTAAGCCTTTCACCTCATTCATCCACGGGTGTTTTGCCGTTTTCTTGCAACCATCGGCCCTGCAGTCCTGCTACGGCACAAGTAAACCTAGGCTTGGTTGATTCCGCGCAGTCTATATAGTCTATAGAAAGATATTCTTAAACAATTTCTCCAAAATAACACCGATATCAAACATAAAACGACGAATATTCCCCCACAGCTTAAATCTCTACGTTCCGCGTCGTGTATTGCCTTTGTGTTTTGGAAAAGCATGCCCCCATTTCCGGTTAAAAATCAGTATCGCCGCCTGGCGGCCGCGACGAGAGCCCGACTATGTGAAGGCTCCTATTCGGCGGCATGATCCAATCAGATGACTTCTTATCTTTGACAGACGCCGAACGCCGAGACGTTGGATCAACTATCGCAAGTGTTTTTGTATAGTTCAAAGCAGCCTCACTCGATGACGGGCATGAGTTCCACACATTGGCATACTCGCCACAAATTAGCATAGTTCGGAATTAGCCCTACGTATATTGCATTGTGATTGCATAATATAGAAAACCGTAACGTGCATAAGCTGTGTCACCCGAACTGAACTAAGGTACAGCTGCCGCGGTGCTACAGTTCCGATAATATCGACAATATGAGTGTTACCGGCCGCACTATCTGTGCGTCTTAATGCCCAGCATAATTAGAACTCAGTCTTTGTAAATGGTCGGCTGCCACCTGGCTTTCCCCTGGCGCTTGTTCAGTCAACTTATTTGTCTGCCTCTTTGAGTCAATATTAGCATTCAGAAATCTGAATTATTTTTTCAAGATGATATCTAATTGCATTGAACAAGACATGAAGTGTAGCATCGCGAATCCCCACGGGAAGATCGATGTGACATAAGCTTTAATCTTACTATTCCATTCACATGGTTTTGTTAAGGTTTCCAGTAAGGGTTCTATGACATTACGTTCTTAAAGTAAAACGTTGAACATGGCGAGCAGATGAGTTGTGCTTGATAAACCTGGTAGTTTATCTTACTCAGGAAGAGAGAAGTTTGTCGTTGTTATTTCAGTCTAAGATTTAATCACGCTGGACAGTCTGCAAGCACTTACTCATGTTTGGCAATAATACCCTGGTGCGTAGACTCAATATATTGGTTATATTTTCTGTGCATTATGCAAACGGATTTATATGAAATCATGCGTAAATATTAATCTATATCGCATTTTCAGCTCATTATGCACGACTGTGATTTCTTTGCTCGAATCCTGTATCTGATCAATTTCATCGCACTGATTTATGTGATATGGAAATACATACTTCACCTTATATGTGTTTGCTATTCGTGTTATCCTAGCGCCAAGTATCCTGTCCTGAAAATTAATGGATCATTTTTTAAAACATCGTGTCTTATCTGTGAAGTGATTTCATTAAGGTGGCATGATGCGGGCGAGAGCATGTGCAGGCGAAGATAAACTATGGTTTTATCTATTATGAGTGAAGCTGAATTCATTTGGTCATCGATTTGTTGCACCTGTTCCAATGAGAGTGTCAAAGGGGCCACCGTGGATTTCATATAGGCTGCGTATCAAGCGCAAATGCCGGCGACTCGTGCAATATTGATGGTCAGCGCCATTTGGCTTAACGCGTTCACCACACATCTGTTGATTTTATTTTAAGTGATGTTTTGTAGAAATCTGAGAAGAAGACAGCGTTGTCTCTATGTGATAGGGGGACTTGTATGTGCTGCCTGTGTATCGTTATGGTACAGGGCAGGCGGGCAACCAGAAGAAGACCGCTCCCAGCATGCTGCCAACACGGACGAAACATCCCAGACAATACCTATGTACGTCGAACTTGACAATTTATGGCAGCTGATCATACGGACCAAGAATCCTCTCGAGAAGAATCTCATCAAGTCTACGGGGGAGTTGAACGAGGCTCTGGACCGTTTAGTTGCGATACATGCCAGCAACGGAAGTGACGGCCTCATGTACCTAGCCAGCGAGGTGAGAGCTCGTAGGGAGGTGGAGAGGTCGAGAGAGATCGCAACGCATCTCCTGCCTCCAGACGAGCTGGAGTTTCTGGTGAAGACAATGCGACATTTGCCAATCAGATCCAAAAGATGGACGAGAGCGCGAGAATACTTGATTGCGCGACCAGATTCGAACAGGTAGTGCTTTCTCATGGCCGTATGTATTGTCAGTAATATTTGCCGGCAGGACCATATTTAGCGGGTGATTAAATTGGCTTACAGGGATATATTAAGCTGCTGGTTGAATTGACTTATAGGGGTGTGTTTACTGTTGTTTACATGGGCGTATATTGCTTTAATTGCTTTGTATTTTTTGGTAAACTATTCCATGGGGTCACAACGCGATTGGAAAAGCTATTTCGTCTTGATTCTATCCTAGTCATGGGTTTTTGTCAAAGTGTACGACTGCTCCCAAAGTTTTGAGTTCTCAGCATTGCAAAGGTGAAAAAACAAATCAACACTAATATTAACTAGAACATTGAACATTTTGTATATCTGTATGAGGTCCCGTCGGAGACGCTGTGCTTTAAGAGTTGTCATTGCTTACAAGCGCAATCTTCGTTCGTAATCTACGTCAGACATACCGGCTGTGAGCGTAGAAGCACGCCTTTGTACTTTGTACGCCTTTCTAATATTTCTAAGTCACGTTGAAGGAATGGTGACTACGGCTGAATTGCATATTCTAGATTGGACCATACAAGTGCTTTATTAAGTCCGATTAGAACTCCCTTAGAACGACTAGTGAGCGTCCGTCGGATCATCCCCTGAACTCTGCTGCACTGCATTGTTTGCTGGATTTAAACGACTGATCAATTTATGACACCTCAATCCCTTTCCTCTGACTCATCATCTAGAGTAGAGTCGCCCATTTGGTATTCAAACTTTTCGTTTGCCTGACCTAAATGTAGCAGTTTGCATAAATTTAGCTTAAAAAGCATTTGCCAATCGTTTCCTTAGTCTGACACGTTATGTAAGCTTTGTTGTAAGTTATATGCCTGGTTTTTGGTCCTCATTCTGGAGTATAGATTGGTGTCATCTGTCATTGTTTTTGATATTATGTGGACAGCACTGTTTAGATCATTTATCCAGATTAGGAATAGAACGGAATCCAGAACCGACCCTCGTCCAATCTGATTCAATTCCATTTATCACCACTCGTCGCCTTCTTTTACTGTGCCATTCATTTATCCACCTCAAAGCACAACCGCTTATACCGTGGCCCATACGTTTGCTTACTAAACGTTGGTTGGGAATTTTATCAAATTTTGGTCCCCCCGAGTCTAACATTTTAGTAACGTCCTCTGGAAATTCCATAAGGTTAGTTAGGCAAGACCACTGAAAACCATGCTGAGATGGATTCGCTACGTAACGTTTGAGTAAGTGTTCTGTGAGTTTGCCTCTAACAAGTGTTTTTTCCCATATTTTTCTCACCATGGATGTGCTGCATATAGTCATTAAATATATCTTTCACTCAAAGCACCTACATGTACCCTTTAAGTAATCCAGTTACAAATACCCCTTGCAAATTGGCCCTAAAAATAGTAAAGCATTTGCAAACAGTCCATACGAATAACTCCTATAATTAGTCTTCCCATATAATCTACACAAATGATCCCTACAAAGACCCTTTCCTATACCCGGGATATGTAGACATGCTACTGTCCAATTCGTAACCTAGAATTAGGATTTTACCTCTGCCATACGGTTTAGCTAAAAGTCTCTTCAATTTGTCTTAATCTCTATTATATATTCTTTGCTCCATCATGACGTATGTTAGTCATATCAGGCGGCAACAATGTTTGAGTGACGTTCTCCTGTTACACAAAACAATGAAGTCTGGAGGTCAATTGGTTCAATTTGGATGATTACCCTAAGACTGCTTATGGACACTTTTTCTGCAATGCCCACCACGTCAAGGCTGGTCTGCAGTTATGTAACCACCCCGGGAAAGTAAATGTGGCATTTCCGCCTATGATTGACCTCGACGAAATTGATATCACATCATATTCCCCCACAGTCCTGTTATTGGCAGATCTAGCCCAAACACAACAAAGTTGTCCCCATGGTAACATTACACCAGCAGCTCTATCGACAAATCACTCTCTCTACTAAAGGATACCCCGGTTGGGTATGTATTGAGACTAGAGGGACTACATGCACAGATGATTACTTTAGTATAGACCATCTAATGGAAACATGCTTTAGGCTTAAGAACTGAATAGTTTTATGAGATATTTATGTTATGAAATCTATACTGGGTGGCATTCTATGCAAACATCAGTTTTTGACGGTTCTTTAACAGGTTAATAGTATAATAAATAAATCTAAATAGGATATCTTGTTACAGGAAGCACCATAAAAACAGTTTGTAGACAATCGTGTTAAAGAGTTATGTTAATCTCATCAATCCTGAGTAATATTGTTTCTTTAATAAAGCTGCAATCAATCCTGAATAATATTGTTTCTTTAATAAAGCTGCGATACTGGTGTCCATTTAGTAAGGGACAAAACAAAAATGGGTTGTCTCTTATTTTTATTCGTTAATTGGCAGTAATTGTATATGTGGCGCATATTGTGAAACACTATTTTTGAAAGTATCACCATATAATTATCAAAACAATATAATTTTGTCCTATTTCCTAATAGTTGATTATGGTGAACTTACAGTATGCTGAAGACATGACAAATATGCATTTTGAACAAATCAATTCCATGTCAATTGTGTACCTATTCCAGTATGTTTACTGACCCAGCCTAACATGGTTGCAGTACTCCGAAAGCGTGGCAGCGCTTCCAATACGGCATACATCGTGACGCACTTTACGATGATGACAACGTTGACATAGTGTGGCAGCACCTGCGCGACCTGCAACTTGTGCCTATTGAGGTCCTCACAGAGATGCCTGAAAAAGGGACGCAACTCAAGTTCCTCTATGAGCTGGAAGACGGCTCCCATGCGCTCTTCAAGCCAATGAGGTGCAACATTATTGGAGGCATTTTCACCAATGATTATCACTTTGTTGTTTCGTCTCGTGTTGTCACGTGAGAACACATAAGATCATTTTTCAATTAGTTTAACTCATCCAAGTTGATACCTTGAAATTAACGACGACGTCTTTTCACCCTCTGTCCGCTAGAGTGCGTCGTAACTACGAGGTGCCCCTTGATACTTATTATTTCTACGAATATGAGCGCCACCACGCGGAAATCGCCGCTTTCCATCTCGACAGGTACTTCAGCATGCCCAAACTGTGATAGAATATCATTTGTGTACGACCATCTCTGTAAACCCAGGTGTTTTATCGTTGATGTAGGCTTTTGGGTTTCCACCGCGTTCCTCCTGTAGCGGGTAGGAAGGTTGACATGGTGCGGGATATTTTCAACCTTGGCGGCTCCAAACTCCAAGACACGTTCTTCCGGTCTCCGGGTAAGTTGTACTCGTCAATGTGTGTTATAATAGATACGGTGATTTGATGGCAGAGATGAGCCAGGTTAATGAGGTCAAGCATGATTTCTTAGACGCTACCAATAATATTCTTCTTACTGCATCAAATCCCAAATATTTAGCATACATGCTACATAGAGCTATTTAGTCATTGTACAGCTAGCTGGGAGCATATACCCATGTAGTGTTTATCACGATTACTGGTAAATCCAATGTTTAGGTTATTCACTTCTTGGAATTTGTAGAAGCCTTGCCTCTGCAAAAATACGTCAACTGAATTATAACTTTATTCGTCATGATTTAAAGGTTCAAATTTACCATAATATTTAGGTTGTGTGCCAAATGTTAGCTCATTCTGCCTGCCATAAAATAAGAACATATGTGGGTGGACAAAGTTTGAAAGTTGCTAACCATGCTCGCCTGTGCCGCCAAACAAAACACACTGAAACTATCGCCCCATCCAAAAATGACTTATATTTTATAAGTTCTTTGACTACCGTGTCATTCAAAAGCACCGTTGACATTACAGATGCAATAGATTAATGTTGCTGCAGCGTGCTCTGTTCGGATTTCCCAGGGCTTTGAACGGACTATCCATTGAATTGTTCACATGCGCGCCTCAGTATGCTATAATTTGCAATACAGTATTTTTTCGGGGGGTCGGGGGTCTGTTGTATATACATCTGTAATGTTGCACGACAAAGACGAAATATTTTCTTCTGCATTCGCACACATGAAATAGCGTGTGACAAAGACAAAATATCTTCTGCATTCGTACTGAAATAGTGCGTGATAAATACGAGCTATCTTCTTCTGCATATGTACATATAAAAAAGTGCGTAAAAAGTCTGGATGTCTCTGAACTTACTGTTATAATTTACCACACGGAATAGAATACTTGCATCATTTTTACCTGGGAGGGATACCATTAACACTGCGGTTGGAAATCAACAGAGAGATTTCAGCAGGTTCGTCTGCACTTATTCAAAATGAGTTAATATTGTGAATGGATTGGTTGTCTTTGTCAGCCAACAGCTTATGTTTGTACGGACGCTGTGACTATTTTTGCGACCGTCGGCACTCCATATGCGGAGATGGTCAGCAGCTTGAGGGGTCGATCGCAAGCTTCTTGCCGCCTGAACTCCATCTCAAGAGCGTCCGAAGCCCCTGGCGTCGATCCTACTCAGTCAGCACGCCGCTAGCCGAGTGGCAACTCTACCCAGCTTCTTACTGTGACAAGGTGAAAGCTCGGCCCGAGTTTGGAAAAGGCAGACGTCTCTTAGATATAGTCGACCTGCACATATTTGACTTCCTCACAGGTAGGTTCGTGTAATTTATGCAAATATATCTGATGTTTTCGTTGTGACTGGGTGAGAAAATACGATCAGTGAAAGGCTAATAGTTATTATTGTCAGGAGAATGTTGTCTGTAACAGGTAACCAGGATAGACATCATGTCAGTCAATTCGCTGACCCAAACAACGACACATTTCTTGTAGCCTTTGACAATGGGCGCGCGTGAGTCATTAACTTATTTCCGGTTCCGTAACCTATGTACGTCCTGTGTTAAGTGAGCATTGGAGGCAAGCAATGCATATTATCACAGAACAATAGTATCAAATGACTGTAAACAAGCCCAAATGGATTGTAACGTTCTATTATTTATTGGAATATAAAAAAATGCCGTGTTAACATAAGTATTTTGGAAAGTTATATATTACTTTTAAGGTTACAATATGTAGCGATTTGATCAATACAGTCTGGACGATACGCATAACCGCCATGTCTTGGTCGACCCACTGTTATCTAACGTGATAAAAGAACAACCATTCGTGATTGATGAAAACGTAGATAACTAGGGATATTAAAAGATAACGGAGCAATACACCAACGCAACAGATGCACGGTCACGGAAAATTGGTGATATTGTTGCAGGTTTGGGAGGCCTCACTTCGATGACGAGTGGATTCTTGCGCCGTTATCACAGTGTTGCATCGTCAGGGCATCTACCGTACAGCAGCTTCTTAGCTTTGAAACAGGCCCCAAGCCGTTGAGTTTGCTCATGCGTGAAGCACTACGATCTGTACCACTAGAACCCATCCTGACAGAATCCCAGCTGCGCTCCCTCGACAGGCGAGTAAAGCGAACTCTGAGAGCCATATACGCATGCGTACAAGCCAACGGATATAATGTTTCTAACGTAATTAAAGACGACGGATTGTGATAAAGCCATGCCGTAGGATATTGGTAATTAAAGAGTTTTAGCATCACGTCATTTATAACAAAAGCAATGTTTCCAAATGGATACATTCTGCCTTCATTTGATTAACATATTATACCGCATCCAAGAAGCTGATGTAAGCAACATAATAGTAATATACACACATACACTCGCTCCTTTAGATGTCCTAACGAAGAGGCACCGCCTACTGATAACTTGAGTTCCATAGTAAGCTGGTGTATACATTGGCTACCCGCACATGTCTCTCGACCTTTACTGAAGATTTGTTAGGATGTCGTTTGAATAATAAACCCATTATATCAATGAGTAGATATCCATCATTGAGAAGATTGTGGTTTGGTGGGGGGTTGGGCGTGTGGGTGGTGGTGTGTGAAGGAAGAGATGACGTCACGGGCAGAATTATACAACCTTGTCACCATTCTAGATTGCGGCTGTTAGGCACTACTACCTAGCAATGTGTGGGTTCTGGTCGTAAGAAGACACACCATTCCGAAGTATTGTTCATTGATATCATTCGAGTGTCTTGTGTGGTAAACTTTTAGGCTGGAATTGAACAACAGACCTTGATGAGCATATTATATTATGGTGTTGAGCAAGGGACTGATAAATGGGCAAAGTTCCTTCTGAGCATGCGCAGGGAGGATCTGTAAGAGGTGAATACATCGAAGAGAAATATAGTGGCGAGGACGATGAGAAGGAGGAGAAGCACTGTTGAGCCAAGCGAGCGAGAGTAGGGGGACTCCGTGGGCGCCAGCGCCTCGCGGTAGATATTGTTCAGTGCTGAAACAAACAGTCACTTCATCAAGGGCAATGACTGTTATGACGAAAACGGTTTATGCCAGAGATAATCAATGAAATGACATACGTTTACACAAAGGAACGGCGGGAAACCACGCTCCGTGTAGAGCACACCGGGTGATGATAGTGTCCGACGGGTAGGCGGGGTAGAACTGATGGCCGTCAGCACAGGACACGTTCCCTACCGTCTCAAACACAAGGCTGGACGTGTTGACCACCAGGTTGTCCCAGACCGGGAGTGGTAGGCAAGTCTGTACTGGGGAACGGAATGACGACAAACCGAGTCAATATATATACATATGTATGTACATATATATATATATATATATATATATATATATATATATATATATATATATATATATATATATATATATATATATATATATATATATATATATATATCTATATATATATATATTTGATATATATTTTTTCTATATATTGATATATATATATATACGTATATATAAATTTATATACATTAAATATGTAAGTATCTATATACATATCTCTCTATGAATATATAAGTATAGGGATGTATAAATATATATATGTATATTTTATGTATATATAAACATTTCATATATATATATATCTATATCTCTATATCTCTATCTCTCTATATAGTCTCTCTATATCTCTCTATCTCTCTCTATATCTCTATATCTCTCTCTCTCTCTATCTATCTATATCTATATATATATATATATATATATATATATATATATATCTATATCTACTGCGTTGTATGACGGACGGCTAGTTACGTTTGCATGGTGATGGTTGTTTGCTCCATTGGCCCGTGTCGAGACATGTTAACGAGTCGGTTGGTCTTTTGTGAGGAAACCGGAAAGCTGGCTCACAGACATACGTCACGGTTGTGTTATAGATGCGCGTCGTCGTGATAGGTTGACCGTGGTCAATACGTGGAGCGCTTGCGCAATACGCAACTAAGACACACAGACAGACCTTTGTACTATTAAAAGCTAATATTTTATGAATATCGTTTTGTATGACCTTGAACCTATTTGTTATTTGTAATTCAAAACACCGGTACTTTTTTGGTGTATTCAGAGATTTTATCAGGGGAAAAGCAATGCCACATTTTGTCATGTCGAGGGCTATTGTCATAAGATGACCCAATGATAAGATATGACTGACAGGAATGCTATGTTCATCCATTACCTCGACACGTCCGCTCAACATCTGTTAGGTTCCATGTGCCTTGTTGGCTGCATTCCGCATTCTTCTCATTTGTCCCATCGGGAAACGTATATCCGCTGGCACAGTGAATGGCGGCCCTACTTCCAGCGTGCCTCGCGTATGGCTGTGTGGCTTGAGTGTGGTTTGCTATGTCCAACATGGGACACTCCAAGGCTGCAGAATAACAATCAAAAATGGGATTGAGACGTGACGACACGTTGGGGAGTGGGCGACAATATGGGCGCAATAATATAGGCCGCAGAGTGGGCAATAATATAGGCCGCAGAGTGGGCAGTAATAACGGCCGCAGAGTGGGCAATAATATAGGCCGCAGAGTGGGCAGTAATATAGGCCGCAGAGTGGGCAATAATATAGGCCACAGAGTGGGCAGTAATATAGGTCGCAGAGTGGGCAGTAAAAACAGCCGCAGAGTGGGCAATAATATAGGCCGCAGAGTGGGCAATAATATAGGCCGCAGAGTGGGCAGTAATAACGACCGCAGAGTGGGCAATAATAACGGCCGCAGAGTGGGCAATAATATGGGCCGCAGAGTGGGCAATAATAACGGCCGCAGAGTGGGCAGTAATAACGGCCGCAGAGTGGGCAATAATATGGGTCGCAAAGCTGGCAATAATAAGGTTAACGGGACGATTCGTAGGAAATGGCCCACCAATCGACGTTTATGTTCTGAATGAAATACGCTCTCTAATGAGTACGTGGTGTCGGTGTTCTATGTGTTTGGTTCTGGTCGGTTTGTGCCACATTCTTTTACTGCCCGCCATTTGTTAAGTTTCTGGAGAATCACATGGCAGTAGATTTCGCCGATAAACCAGTCATAGCAAGCCCCGATTCGCATTTCCGAATTACCGGACCCATCCCGTCGGCATGTTGGGGAAAAAATTACGTGAATTTTTTTATCATCGTTATAAAAGTAAGTATTTGATAATGATTTGCGTTTGGAGGTATATACCCATGTTTACCTGTACACTGCACGTTCATCGGAAGCCACATGCCTCTTTTGGAGCAGTGGAGACTGATGCTTCTGCTACCTGTGTGGAAACGAAGCGCTTCATGGCATGTATAGTTGACCTCAGCCCCACACCAGTGTTGTAGTCTGCATCGCGACTTGCATTCACGATCACTGGTGGATCCCTGCAGACTACCTCTGGGACACACAACAAGGGAATAGGTTGTTGTACTAAATAAGCGCATACACACCGCTGTAGCTGCATCAGTTAAGTACATCGACAGTATCATACCGCAACTACTTTCGGCGAATAGTTTCACGAAGACGCTATTTCTAAATAACGAAAACAGGTATAATTTCATCCATATGAATCACTAATAGCATGTGGATACAACAACACGTAATTTTTCACATTATTACAGATATTAGATTCATGGAATTTCTCGATATATTTAAGTCAGCTACTCTACCTGGCTATACAATCACTTTTATTTTTGATTGCGAGGTCACGTACCGGTGCAGTTAGCAGCTGTGCCGTTCCAAATGCCCGAGTTTTGACACACGATCGTAGAGGAAAAAACTCCGTCAGTCACCCAGTAGCCCGGCGTGCAGTCATAACGGACTACAGCGCCGTGTAAAGCAATGGAGGTGTTCGACACGGCGTTGTGGGACTGTGGCGACGGCGGACATGCCATTGCTGCGAAAATAATGACGGAATTAATGACGGTCCTAGACTTTCGCACGATGCCAACGTCGTCATGGATTGGCTGCACAGACGTGATTATGGCAAGGTTGCCATGATAACGACAGCTGATAACGCACCATGACAGGCTGTTATATCGCCCATGTCCCAGCTGTCTCCCATACAATGTGCGTGTTTGACAGTGTGGCCATCCGGGAACCTATGGCCATCAATACACTCAAACTGGACACTGTCGGAGGATGTTCGTTCGGGCGTGGCGTTCTCGATGTATGGTAACGCACCGCACCGATTATCTACAAAGAGAAACAGCGAACACAGTGGTAGCAACAAACACGGTACTAACAGCAAACACAGTGGTAGTAACAAACACGGTATTAACAGCAAACACGGTTGTAGCAACAAACAAGGTATTAAACAGCAAACACAATGGTAGAACAAAAACAAGATATTAACAGCAAACGCAATTTTAGCAAGAAACACGGTTTTAACAGCAAACACCGTTGTAGCAACAAACAGGGTATTAACAGCAAACACAGTGGTAGCAACAAACACAGTATCATCAACAAACAATGTGTTAGCAACAACCACGGTTTTATCAGCAAACACACTGGTAGCAACAAACACGGCGTGAGCAACAAACACGCTGTTACCAAGAGACACATTTCCATTTAATATATAGTAGCGCTCTTAAACTCCACACTTAACGGTCCACGGTCCACGTCTCCCTAGAATCTGCCAACATTTTCCGCGCATCTCCATTTCACATAGCCAAACAGTCAAACCTTCATCATTTCAAACATCGGTCTGCGCTATCCCACTCACCAGTCATTATCCAGCATGCATGCATTCATTTCCCAAAATAAGAACTTGAATTAACCACAACCCCTGCCCGTATTATCTAAATACATTCTAAACTCCTGATTTCACAGTGAATATTTCCGGTTTCTTCACCTCGTTCGCAGACCGATTTTCAGGCAGCTTGTCCATGCATCGTTTGAGCGACCACAACATCTATTGCATAACGCTTGTATGGTTGGCATACATATATAATTATAAATGAGCCGCGCACCGTGACATTGTTGTACATCGCTCATCCGTGAAGAGGCCGTGCAGATGCTAGTGTGCACGCGTAACCCTTCCGTGAAGACCCGGTCCCGGCCGCAGCTGATGTCAACCGTCTCGCCGTACCGGACGGAGCCGGACGCCGACCCGGGGCTGGATGATGATGGATCGTGCACTTGACATGAAACAGCTGTTAATCCAAATGCAATTAACAATATGCCAGTACACAACAGACAACAAAATGGAAATCACGTCGGGGATATATCACTGCAACAATTTACACTTTGAACACATTGACGTCAGTTTAGCACCAAGATGAGATGAATTAAATCTTATGATGACTTAATTGAAGGCATCGTAAGAAGGGATACGTTCAAGAGACTGTTCAGCCCCATATTCGTAACGAGGTTGCCTAGCAAGCTGCTTGGCAACGGCCACTTGGAAAACAGGTTTCCAGATTTTCAGTCACTACGCGGCGCGAAAAATATATCCTTATTTCGGCTGTCGCCATTTATGTTGTCGGAAATTGCCCCTCCTATACGTCGGTCTAATTTATGCGCAATGATGCCCACAACTTTAATGAGTGAAGAAACCTACATTTTGTAACCAAAGCGAACCAAAGCGGAAGTATACACATCGATAGCGATGTAAATATAGAGCACGTAATGACTTACAGCTAACATTCGTGTGGTTCATGGTTTTAGGGAGGCGTCGTTATCGATGGAACGACGCCACTTAATATAACAGATTTGCACAGTACATCATAAATATTTTCTAGTCTAATAATAAAGTTGAAAATATATCAACATGATTTTCGATCAAGTAAACTTTGCGGTACAAATTAAAAGTTGGCATTATTTGAGTCTGCATTAAACGTAGTTATGTATTCACAAAATGATCCCTGGCTTCCCTATATGAGGCTGAACAGCCTCTTTAACACAAGTCATTCACAAATCACACATAAAGTCAACAGTACAACTGTACGGATGGCCATTTAAGCCTTAGGGCATCCATCGTTTAATGGAATCTTGGATTGCGATGATACCTACGTTGACAAGGTGGAATAGCATGTGACCAGCGTTTGTTAATGAGACATCGCGTGGACGCAGCCGTCCTGCCGTCTGGGAACGTGTACCCCGGATGACAACCATAGACAATCGTCGAGTTCCACGTGGTATCATCAGCTTCCCGCCACATGAACTTGGGAAGCGCGGGAAGAGGACACGTGACAGCTGAGAACATAGCAGTAACAGGGGTAAATAGACATGGATTTCAAGGACAATGCATATGTCTGTTGGCGGTAACTGCATGGTGATGTGAGAAGGTTGGTTGCATTAAGTCATGACGTAACAGATCATCATGGTAATGGTACGTAGACTGAAACGGCCGCTGTGAAAGTAAACCACCACCTGCCAGAAGCTAAACGAAACCGAGAGAGCTTTGGGTGACATTCTCATCGGCCTCAGCATTGATTACAGGAAAGTTAGAAAGAAAATAAGTAGGTAAGTAAGTAAGTAAGTAAGTAAGTAAGTACTTAAGTAAGTATGTATGTATACGTATGTATGTATGTATGTATATGTATGTATGTATGTATGTATGTATGTATGTATGTATGTATGTATGTATGTATGTATGTATGTATGTATGTATGTATGTATGTATGTATGTATGTATGTATGTATGTATGTATGTATGTATGTATGTATGTATGTATGTATGTATGTATGTATGTATGTATGTATGTATGTATGTATGTATGTATGTATGTATGTGTATGTATGTATGTATGTATGTATGTATGTATGTATGTATGTATGTATGTATGTATGTATGTATGTATGTGTATGTATGTATGTATGTATGTATGTATGTATGTATGTCTGTATGTATGTAAGTATGTATGTCTGTCTGTCTGTCTGTCTGTATGTATGTATGTATGTCTGTCTGTCTGTATGTATGTATGTATGTATGTATGTATGTATGTATGTATGTATGTCTGTATGTGTATGTATGTCTGTATGTATGTCTGTATGTATGTCTGTGTATGTATGTATGTGTCTGTCTGTATGTATGTATGTGTCTGTCTATGTCTGTCTGTATGTCTGTATGTATGTATGTATGTATGTATGTCTGTATGTGTATGTCTGTCTGTATGTATGTATGTTGGAGATGTTCTTTAATTAAATAAAACTAGCTTGTTTATGTATAATCAAAGAATTGTTCCGACATTTTGAGAGGCCATAGCGGCCGGGTGCGCGTTCATGGAGATGTTGGGAGGGGGTGGGGGGTTGGGTTAGGGAGGGGGATCAGGTTGAAGGGTGAAAAATTCGAGTGGGGTCGAAGAGATTGAGGTGTTTTCCCCTCAAATTCCGTGTTACCAGTCCCTATATGGTAGATGGACAAGAAAGGGCCAAGAAATTACACATGGAAAGGCAACAGCAGATAGTCCAGATGCACCTGTCGGCTATATTGCGCACTTTAGTTTCACATCTTGACACACTTCCAACATACATATGTCGTGGACAAGGTGAATCGGCGGAGCGCGTACTCTCGGCGGCTAGTAATGAACACAGGCGATAACTGCATCCGAAGGTTTGAAGTTCCAACAAACATGACCTAAATCAATTATTCTTCTATCACAGCTGGTCGTATTTTTGAATGATTTCGTAAATGTGTCATTATTGCACTCAGACTTACGGCTGCAGCTCGGGGCAATCGAAGGTTGCCACAGGTATGACTCATTGCAGATGACAGACATCGAGCGCTCGCCTCCCGACAGGTCATATCCATCATGACAAGTGTAGCGGACCACCGTGCCCTTTCGCTGACTCCAGTCTACAGGTGATGCGTGCGCAGGCGCGGGGATAGGGGGACATGACACTGCGGAAAGATTTCCGGTGAGGTAGTCATTTACATAAAGCCATGCTATAGATACTACGACATTGATCATTTTCATAAAAGTGCACTAAGTACCTTGTGGACAAACTGCGTCCTCGCAAGTCTCTAGTTCCATTCCGTCAGCATTGTTAGGGCCGTCCGTTACCGGCATGCGGAGAACATGCGCGGGTGCGTTTACGGAGTCCTGATTCACACGTAGCCGAACAGAGAGACCACGCGCCCCACTCACCCCACTGGGCGTCGACGTCACAGCTGACGTCATCACACGACTCTTCCTCGTACGCGCCGCCTACAGCATCACACACCAACACACATGCAGAATAACGGCCGGCGGTACAACATGGTACAACAATTATATGGTACAACGCGACGACCTGATACAACATGATCGGTACATAGTACAACATTCTCGTTATATGGTACAACACGATCGTTACATGGCTCAATATTCTCGCTGCATTGAATATCATTACCTTCGCAAGGTATTGCACGGGGTTCTGGCAATATGCAGTAACGTATCCGGGACTTGACGGCGGCTCCACAGGTGGCGCTGCAGTCGGACCACGGCGTGAAGCTCGTCCAATGACCGTACACCGGCGACCCTGCACGGGGAGAGTGGGGCGGGGATGGGGTGGAGGGTGGGGCGGGGATGGGGTGGAGGGTGGGGCGGGGATGGGGTGGGGGTGGGTAGAGGTTGTGGAATGAACAATGAAGACACCGATAAGCAGACGCTCACACTCTGTGTTGTGGGCGCATCATGATGTATACAATGCGTGTAACTCTAGCAAATATCTTGTTATAATAAGATACCCGACTCGGCAGCTCGCCCGACAAATTCCGTGACACCGCGTAGGCAGCGCCCCCTACTTTTGTGGAAGCTACTCGACGCGCAGCAGCCAACCAACTTCTGTATGACTTGCGAGTATGTCTGACTAGAAGTCAAACACAAATGGGCTTTTCTGCGCTACAATGAACTGTTTGAATTGACAAAGGCCTTTCCACCCTGAAAGTGAATGTTCTAGCATATGTCTTTGGCTATATTGCACGAAAATTAAGTTTTGTGCACTATGCAGAAACAAAATTTCTGTAGTCAACGATATACATGACCAGAAGAATTACCGAGGTGCAAAGGAAGGGCTCGTTGTCCAAAGCAAATCACTAGAAGATGCATTATGCAGGCAAATTCATTGACACAGTATTATACAATAAGCAAGTGAAAGCCAGGGTTGTAAGCATTGTAGCTAAAGAGGTATCATTAGAGAAACTCCAATGTGAATCATGCAGGTGTCATGTTTCTGTTATATGTATTAGGTTGAATATCAGGCTGCATCACACCCTGAGAGAGGCTAACTGTATGTTAAAGGTCAACTACAAAGATTTTTTTTTTCCATTTTTCCAAAGTTCTATGTTTTAAAAGGGTATCGTGACCAAAATAAGGTGACTGCGCGCTTTTTTTCTTTAAGAAAAATGATTTTTAAATGTATATTTCCCACGTCGAATCTGACAAGATACCGCTCGGTAAAATTCGTGAATTTCCGTACAGTGACGTCATTCAGGTTGTTTGCGAATATTCATCGCCATCTTCAGCCTTCCCGGTTGGTTGACAGCGTGTGACTAACTCGTCTTTCTTCACGGTCTGGTGCGTTTCTTGGTGTGGATTATGCCTTATTGTTGTGCGTTTGGTTGTCGGAACAATGAGAAGTCAGGCGTGATTTTTTTTTTTTCTAAAAGACATATGCGCCGCATATGGGTGTCGAAAGTCAAGCGTAAACACTGGAGTCCTGCCCTTATAGTTAGTTATACGACAGTTCCATGTTCTGATCATTTCGAGTGCTTATGAGATTGACCCAGAGCTGCTCAAAAGTCTAGGATTTCGTAAGAAACCTAGGCTCCGAAATGGTATTGGCAGCTGAGCAGATAGATAAATCAAGTGACAGTGGTGAATCACAGACTGAGGTGTCACACTCAAGTACTGCCGACCTAGGCTAGGCGAAGAAACTTCGCCTGTCAGCGTCCGCGCTGTTTGCTACACCAGGGGCGGGTGCCTTGCCGTCTGCCGACCATGAAGCTTGCTCTGACTTGTCATTAGGGGTGCAGGCAAATGTTTTGGTGAGTGTCACCAGGCAACTGCATTATTATATATGATGAAATGCATTGGCAGGGATAACTTCTGTTGTATGTATCCATGAGTCAATTTGTAAACATTTACATCCTTAAAGGCTATGATGAATGAAATTGTAGCATACTTATTGTATTGATACCATAGATGGCTGACAAGTCTCTTCAGACACAGAGTTCTATCTTTCCTGGGATAAAGAAATATTAATATTAAAGAGGTACCCAAGTTGGCCCATCTCACCAAAAGTGTCACCAGGGGCACCCAATATGAGCCCCAGGAGGAATCTGTTGGACTGGTGGACAGCGATGACGAGATGGAAACTGACCCCGACTATGACTTCACTGACGAAGTGATGATGCTGAGATGGAAACTGATGATGACATGGCGTTTGAAGAACTGTTAGGTAAATATTGTTTTGTTTGTAGTGTAATCACAGGGTTTTATTTGATGGAAGAAAAAAAAATTTAGCTCACAGAATGCTTATGTACAGTGGTGTTGATCTGGAGGATGGCCCTAGTCAGAATCAAAGATACCGGGGCAGTTTTGCTTGTTTTGAACAAATCGGCATGAATGGACACCGTAAGATGTGGGATTGCCAACTTTTTACAGGAGCTATGCCCGCAGGGAATTTGTTTATGGCTTCAGGGATTTTTGTTAGTGGCAGTAGTGCTATTAGAACACTGAACATGTTCAGGTATGGGAAAATCCCAAGCCTGTCAAAGTACCAATTTCTTTTGGTGTGAACATGCATTAATCTAAAATGAAAAATGTTATTTTGACATTTATTACCAAAACCTCAATAAGTTTTATTTGCACAAACATTGTTACCCAATTAAAAATTGGCATATAATATAACTTTCTTATTATATGACTATCATAAAATATGAATATCATTGATTTGCTTCAGACTATGTACATCAGGTGCTTGATCTAAGACAAAAATACCCAAGCTACAGACTTGCTGAGGTCCTTGCAGATGACAGAACTGTCCCACCACCTATTGCCTCCCAGTACGAGAAACCTGAAAAGGATCTTCTCGTAGGTGCTCACAGGTGTCGATTCAACCTGACAAAGAAATCTTCAGCTCCATTTTAGATAACCTGTATATTTGCCGCCCGGGTCAGGGAAGGATTTTCTAACAGCTGTTACCACACAGGCTGCCAGCACTTTCCTGTTTCTTTTGCCCAGTCTGTGCCATATCCAGAGTGTAAAACTGGCGGTAAGCTAGATACCTGAATAATCTGAAGCAATATGTCAATTAGTTGTCCACGGTTTTAAAATAAGTTGTATAGTTAAAAAAAAACAATTGTCATTTGTCAACCATTCCCTCACTTCATAATTTTATTGTAAGCTCTGCCTCTGGATTTCATGTAACTGGCATTATTTATTCTTGGCTATGTAAAATATATTGTAGTTCATCAATATGAACACTGAATATTTTACACAGTGGAATTAATGTTCCCTTTGTAATAAATATGATTGTTCAACCTCAAACCATCCTTTTTGGTAGCAATAATGGCTAACTTACTCATTGTAGAGACCTCATCTCCAACAGGTCTGTCCATTTGAATAGATTCAAATTTGGACACTTCCAGCACATTTTTATTCATGCAGCTAGCCAGGAATCTGGGATGCTTGGTGATGCATGTCCATTCCTCCGTTAGAGCCATCACTCTCTTCAAACTTCTGTGGCTGTGTCCATTGGGATGCAGTAATGACATCTACACCTAAGTTAGAGAAATAATTAAAGAGTCATTGTAAATTTATATTTGTGGTACAATGAATGAATATGAAAGGAAAATACTTTATAAACTGCATGCAAACATCTGTCCACAATATTCAATGTGCTCAGGGTACAATGACAAAGCTACATTCACTAGCCAAGTACTATTTGTTGTAGTAGTTAGGTCTGTCAACATACCATCCTCAACTTACAGAATGTGTAAATTTATTGGGTAAATTAAACTAACGATTATTTTTTACCAGTTAATATAGTTCAATAAAGCTTGGGAAGGGTATTCTAAAACTTACCATTCATCGAAATCTTTTGTTGATTCTTCATCCGAAGCGGACCCTTGAGTTAGACTTAGAGCTCCCGGTATCATTTCGTAGTGTGACTTGGATTTTTTTTCAACTCCCGTCCGTATTGGCTCAAATAAATAGTCATGGACATGATGTTGCCTCAATGTTATGCTATGGGGATTCGTAAACTTCATCAGAAGACGACATGGCTTGTCAAAACGGTGTAATTTTAAAATCCAAACAATCGTTTTTCACTTCGCTCGCTCGCTCGCAGTCAAATTCTCTTGGAGGCAGCGCAGCAGGAATGACGTCACGCAACGTGCACCTAGCGGCCAACTGAGGCAAAATGGCATCGAGAAGATGGCTTCGTATTTTCTTCCGAATGAAACCTTATCGGTGGATTTTTAGTACTTATGCATGCCGTTGCAATGAATTATGGGTACCCGTTGGTTTATGAGTTATTAATCTTCAATTTGAAACAAATTATAAAGAAATGATGAAAATCGTTGTAGTTGACCTTTAAGGGACAGTAAGGAGAGAATAAATCGCAAGACATTTACATTTTCCCACACATGAAAATTTGTGCTCTTATTTGTTTTAAGTGCTGTTGTATGTGTAGATTTCCGAAAAATCAAATATCTATATTTGTTTACTTAGTTCCTTGAAAGCCATCTATGGCAGATGCACAAGGACTATTCTATCATAAACCCACACCAGTAAATAGGACTGCTGCTCGTTAGATTGTAGTGGTGGGGGGAGCTTGTCGAAGAAAGGTGTCCCTGGATATACTGTTAGAATGGTTGATTGCATGGTACTCCAATCAGATATGTGTGTAAGATGGGGCAGTACTATGTCTGGCTGATTTGGTGTGTTTAATGGCATAAGACAGGGAGGCATATTGTCAGCCTATCTGTTCAGTGTTACTATGGATGAATTGAGCTCTGGTTTTAAATAATTGTTGTGTTCAGTGAAGTTTTAGTGTGCTTGTTGTTAATCTTCTAATGTATGCTGATGATCTCATTTCATTTGTATATATTATATATAATATATATATATCATATATATATAGGATATATATATATATATATATATATATATATATATCCGATCGGGCTATATATAAATAAATATAGTTTTTGTATATATATATATATATATTACCAGATATATATGCCCTCTATTCTAAACATATATATATTTATATATGTATATATAGAGAGTCGCACGATTGAAGAGAGAGAGAGAGAGAGAGAGGCGAGACAGAGAGAGAGAGAGACAGTGAGACCTATCAGAGAGAGACAGTGATCCAGAGAGAGACACAGAGAGAGAGAGAGAGAGAGAGAGAGAGAGAGAGAGAGAGAGAGAGAGAGAGAGAGAGAGAGAGAGAGAGAGGGAGAGAGCGAGAGAGAGTTAATGCGATCTTTTAGCATTGAGCCACGCGCTTTTGTTTACATTTTAGCTTCCACGAAACCAGGTGGCGCGCTTGTCGCGAGCTTCACAACGGAAACGTCCGAGTCGGGTATCTTATTATATAAAGATCTTTGACTCTAGGTCGTACAAACATAGTGTGACCACAGGTACCACCATACTTACATACGCACTGAGGCACCTCAGCAGACCAGTTGCCATGGGCTGTGCAGTACAGCGTGCGGGAGCCGAGTAAGCCAGTACCGGAGAGACACTGTATGTGGACCGTACTGCCGTAGAGTGTGCCATTATTAGACAGGGTGCCATTCTCCGGGGCGGTCAGAGGTTGGCAGGGCTCTATACAGAACATACAAGACGGTGTAGACAATAATTCACGAATAGCTATCGTGGCGGGGATTTTGGCGAGATCAATGTAAGGTTTAAGCGGACCGTAGCATGGCGGGGTGTGTGACCAGTGTCCAGTCTCCAGACACGTGATGTTGCGCGGCGTTGGTGTGTCGGTGGTGTAGCCGGCCTCACAGTCGACCACGGTCACGGCACCATATTCGTGGGTGTCTGGCGGCACGATCTGTACGACAGCCCGCGGCAGACTCGGGGGGCCACAGGTCACCACTGCAGACACCACAGCATCACACGGACGAGTCAGACGAAGTGTAATCTCATCTTTGGGTAATGTACAATTCCGAAATTGGTCGGTTTTTCAGTTTGGCCATGCTCAGTGACGAGGTCGTGTTCTCACCTGTACATCGGGGGGCGGGGCTCCACGTGCTGTCCGCCTGACACGTGGACGCGTCCCCGCTGTCGATGACGTAACCCGGCGTACAGCTGTAGAGTACGGTACTGTTGTAGTGGGTCGTGTAGCTGGCATCTTGAAACCTCAGGGTGTTGGTCCCGGGCGGGGGCGGGCCGCACTCTACCGCTGTCATGCATCATGCATACATAAATCAGCTCGTTACGGCACAGGTGGAGCATTTACCGATTCTAAAAGCGTGTTTGTAAAAAATGCGTAATGTTTATTCATATCTGCGTTGAAGAGCCCAATGCCAATATTACAGTAATAGAGAGCAATGTCAATTACTATATTGTAACATCACTCATGTAATTAATGCACCACATGTTAGAGGCAGCATGAGTGGGCTCGCTTTAAATGACACCCGCTGGTCGCCTTGTAATGAAATCACTCACGTGCACAGTCGATAAGACCCAACCATTGACCGTCCAGGGAGCAGCGTATCGTGTAGAACGTGGAGAATACAGTGCCATTAAACACGTGACCTTCTATACACTGAACACCAACAGTATCGCCGGCCATACCAGGTATTCCCGTCACGTTACTGAAGGTCACATTGACCGGATGACACGTAATAGCTGCCACACAAAGGTAATGACTGATTGGTTTGATCACTCATGCATAGTGGTTGGCAATACAGTTTGACATTCCGTTGAGGCACCTTGACAAGTCTCTAGTGTTGTCCATTTGCCGTCAGCGATACAGCGTGTGGTGAAGGCGGTGTGATTGTAGGCTTGGCTGGTCACGTGGTAACCTTCGTCGCAGACTACGTGGATGACGTCATCGTACACGACAGCCACGTTGGTGCTGTTCGAATGAGTGACTGACAAGAAACATGGCGTGCCTGTCGATATCACAATTAGAGAAGAATAAGACGAGTGTCAAAAAAAGAAAAAGAAATGTAAAAAACCCAGTAAATCATTATTTACAGGGGATGAGGTCATCTGGTGACAGTGAGTGCTGACCTTGGTGAACTCAAGCTTGGGGTCACGGCACCAGTCGGAAGATGGTATCATCATATACCAATAATGACGTCAAGCAGGTTTATTTTTTCATGATATTATTCGATACCCTTCCTTACTTGTCACATTCTTATTAATTGCTCTGGAATTTTACTTAATCCCATCGAAGTGAACGAGTATTGTTGATTCGCTCAATTGATAAACACTAGCTTTACGCATGCCCCAACATTGCTTTGAATTCACGAAATACTATGAAGCAGCGAGTGGGATTTGGACGTACGTTGACAGTCGGTGGTTTCTGACCAGGAGCCGTCCGCCTTACAGATGGTCGTGAAGCGGGGCTGACCCTGCAGCTGACCAGGTGACAGGTGCCAGTTGCCCACGTCACAGTCCACCTGTACGGAACACAAGTCGTCCGCCCTCACCCACGTCTGGACCGTGTTGGGCAGATAGAGAGGAACGCAAGACCGCTCTGCAAGTCATATAACAACAACGCCATGTCGTCAGAAACTGTCAATCAAGAAAGGTGAACCTGCTAAAGGGTAATTAACAAACATGTACACGTAAACAGGCGATCAACAAAAAAGATGTGCCTAAAAGTTGTACATTAAACAGGTACTCAAGAAAGATGGACCAGCCGAGGGGTAATCAACAAAGTTCTGCATGTAAACTGTCAATCAAGAAAGAATGACCATCCAAGGGGTAATCAACAAAGTTGTACATGTAAACATGCTATCAAGAAAGATGGACCTGCTAAAGGGTAATCAACATAGCTGTACATGTAAACAGTTTATCAAGAAAGATTGTCCTGCTAACGGGTAATTAATTAAGTTGTACATGTAATCAAGAAAGAGGAACCTACAAAACTGAAATCAACAAAGTTACATATGTAAACAGGTAATCAAGAAAGATAGACTTGCTAAAGGGTGATCAACAAAGTTGTACATGTAAACAGGTAATCAAGAAAGATGGACCTGCTGATGGGTAGTCAAGAGATGTAGCCTAGAACAGGTTAACCTACCCGTAGGCAGGCTCCACACGCCCTCATCTTGCACCACGCTCACATACGCCACATCAACCGGCTCGTCTTCAATAAACACTTCGAGTACTCGCGTGTCAGCCTCCACATACTCGCCCTGCCCAAGCTGTACGTGGCCATACTGCCAGTCCAACCACAGCCACGTGTGCTGCCCCCGGCACGTCACGTAGTCGTAACCGTAATAGACGCGTTCGTAACCGAGCATGACGTAGGTGAGTGTCACCTGTACGCGGCTCTGTGATGCGCTAGAAAAGTCCAGGTAGTAAGCCTTGTAGTTCTCATCTCTTGCGTCTTGGTATAAGAGTAACCGGGATCCGGTCTTGCTGTTGTGACAGGGATCAGCTGTGAAGATCAGGTGCGTGGAGGATCCGAGTATGGGGGAGATGCCGGTCAACTGGGAGGCTGGTGTGTTGATGGAGACCGGTATGCGGCATGCTGCATACGCATGGAATAGGGTGATGTGACATGATTCAGTGAATGTAACTCATCAATGAAGTTCAAAAGATAATAAATGTCACTCGTCAATGAATGAAACTTGTCACTTGTCAATGGATGTCATTCATAAATGAATGTAACTCGTCAATGAATGTCACTCGTCGATGAATGTAACTCGTCGATGAATGTCACTCGTCATCTTGGTGTCGCTCCTCATAAACAACTTACCTGCGTTGCCGTGAATGACCAGTACATTGGCGTGCCTGAACACACCTGTTAACACACAAATAAACAAAAAAAAACAGCCAACAGGTGAACCTCACTTCAGGGGTTATAATTTTTTCAATATATTTGATAAAAAACGTTAGATCAACCAAACCAAGCGAACCAACGGGAGGTCACCCACCGTCAACTCCCTTATACTGAACACTATTAGTGATGTTGGTGGTTTGTTGGCTGTCGTTTGGGGTACAGCAAGTCGCCAAGCATACATCCGCTGCTTGACTAGGGTCAGGGCATCTGGACGCAACATACAAACAAACCACATAACAAGTGTTAGCTATCGCATGGTCACGCGGATGATATGGGGAAAGGACTCGGCAGGTGTTACAATTTCGCGCCTCAGCAAGATTCCGGGGAGATGGGATAATACCGTGACTTCCCGATGAGCGCTACGCAACCAGATTAGCGGCTGGGAAGCAAATGACTCTTGAGAAAACCTTCGTTTTAAGACTTGTAAAGTGTGCGTGATATTAAGAACCTCCGTAGTGTTACCATGCGTGACAATAACGAATCTTATAGAGATATCACAACTTACGCTCGCGAGGTGCATTATTGAGGAAGAGTTACCTGTCAAGGGGGAAATGGATGAGATCGTAAGTGGAGGAAATGAGATGGTTCTGATTGAGCTGCTCCCTCCAGGTGTCTGGTGAAGCACCCGACCAGGTGAAGAGGAGGAAGCCCACTTCACCAGCCTCATCCATCAAACTCAACCTCACCTAAAAGTACAAAGCGACATGGGGGAAATCAGAGCAGAGCAAGCACCTAGAATGACGTAAAATCATAGCATCAAGAACGATGTGGGTGAAGTCATAACAGGACTAACATAAAGAGCAACGTGGAATAAGTCATAGCAGGGCTAGCACAATGAGCGACATGGGTGAAGTCGTAACAGAACTAGCACAAAGAGCAACATGGGTGAAGTCATAACAGCGATAGCACAAAGACCAACGTGGGTGAAGTCATAACAGGACTAGCACAAAGAGCAACGTGGGTGAAGTCATAACAGCGATAGCACAAAGAGCAAAATGGGTGAAGTCATAACAGCGATAGCACAAAGACCGACGTTGGTAAAGTCATAACAGGGCTAGCACAAAGAGCAACTTGGGTGAAGTCATTACATGGATAGCATAAAGAGCAATGTGGGTGAAGTCATAACAGAGCTAGCATAAAGGGCAACATGGGTGAAGTTATAACAGAACATGTTCTAAGAAGGACGTGTGTAGTCACACACTGCATACCAGACTACAGCAAGATAGACCCGAACAGATGCGTTCATTACTGATAAGGACAAGTAATGGCGTCACAACATTGGCCGAGAAATGGCGATTTGAATTAAAGATTGTTCAACATCTGAGGCAATGCGCTCCAAATGTCAGTTCAGCTTCATAAATACAAGTTGATATATGCATATGAGGACCTTGTACACATTGTTGAATGTCTTGAAGCGAGCGCTGATCACGATGGACTCCCCCGCGTCTAGCACCTCGTGTGGCCGTGTGTAACCTTTATCTTCTGTGTTGTGTCTATCGTCCAAAGTTTCCGCGAACGAGACAGGAGCGTCCTTTTTGAAAGACACCAATAATTCCCATAGCGGCTCTTTCACTGAAGTCATAATACAACGCAATACCTACAATTGAATCAAGAATGTTATAACTGGCAAGTACAACAGTTATAAATATGACTTTAAATAAACCTCGCTTGGATCTGCGTCGATAGAGCTGGCCATTGCCATACGTCGTTTGAGGTGAGTATTGAGTGGGTATGTGTTGACTGGAGTACATAAAGCAGTCAGTCGACAACTTCTCATACACCACCCCCCGGCACGTAGCGCTCGAGTTCAGTCGGGCGCATCTGCTAAGGCAATCGGACCCGGCGTGCGCCTTGACGTACGCCAGCGCCGGAGACGTTGGGGGCCTCATGTTGCGCACGCGCGTGAAGCCCAGCAAATTGTGGCGATGACTCACTGCTCGTCAAGGACACATAGCAAAACATAAAGATTAACTGGAAATGTAATGTTCTGACACTACCGGCATTCTGAAGACTTGCCATTTGACATTAGTTTGCCAATTCAGCAGAATTGACGTGCTGATTCGACAATACTAAATTCTAGATAGCTGAGACACGACGTGATCACTCGAGATCGTCAAAACTGGGTCAACTTTCAATGGGGAACAAACGGATTCTCGGTCATTTTGATTATAACGCAATGACAGTAGTTATAAGCATCGATCTGTGTTTCCCTGGTATGAGAAGGAAAGTTACCTGGTCGCATGCACACCGTGGCGTTAAATCTGCTCGTGTGGCATGACTGCAATGTGACGTCACTTGGCGTAATTAGTAGACATGGTGTACTCGAGTTGGTTAGGTTACTAGTGACGTCATGCAGGTACGTCAAATTAATGAGGTGGTGGAGAGAGGCAGACCAGTCTAGTGGTATGATGACGCCAGAGCCACCGGTCAGTAAACTTCACCCACAAGTCGTATAGCAGGAAAGGAGGTAAGTCGCATGTATGACGATGACAGATAACGGTTACCTCGATTATGCGTCATACAAGCCGACGCCGGTATGACCTACCTCGTGACCTGCTGACGGAGGAATGTTAGCTGTGTATCTGTGTGAAGCAGCCTCACCAGACGTCCATTCATGTTGGAACACATCGCTAGCGAGTCGATGACGTCCATCGGCGAATCGACGACAAGGTAGTCATATCCACCAAGCTCTGACCATTCGCCATCACCTGCATGGATGAGAATAGGTAAGCGGGGTTGGGGTTTGGGATGGGTTCATTCACCTGACTTACTGAAAATTGATTGTTATCCGTTACTTGATAGGGACATATTGACCATCATTATCGACATGAAGCTAGGGTGGCTTTTGACTTGGATGCCATGGGATGATAGCATGAATGAGTGTGTGTGAGGGGGGGGGGGTGGGGGACACATAAGTCGGAAGGCATCTGAACGTATGAGTCGAATGCATCTGGACGAATGAGTCGAATGCGTCTGGACGATTGAGTCAAAATGCATCTGGACGAATGAGTCGAATGCGTCTGGACGAATGGGTCAGAATGCACCTGAACGTATGAGTCAAAATGCATCTGGACGAATGAGTCGAATGCGTCTGGACGAATGAGTCAGAATGAAACTGGATGTATGAGTCAGACAAAGTTCAGTCCTTGAGCTCCCTTATGTTTGGACTATTGAGCCGGTTTATGTTAGACTCATGAGTCATATGAGTCGGTCTTTAAGGTAAAATCATAGTTGGAGCCTTTAATCATAATGAATTGATTCGGAGTACATATGGACTAACCAGCCGAAGCGAATGTGCACTAGTTACTCTCTGCATACTAAGCTCATGTCCACGAAATAGAATACACAGATAGCCAGCTGCAAGCGGTGCAGATACCGTACATGACGTATTGGTTGCTAAGTGAGCATTACTCTTACCTCTACATAACGGACTTAACTGGCTAATATCAGCATTGAAAATGGGGGCATGTCTACCCGAACCATGTACCGGTGCCCAGTGCTCTGTTAGTCTGTTCGGGACATTACTTGCGCCCAAGTATATTTAGAAAATGCGGATACCTACCTTGACAATCTTCACCGGTTATATTCCATGTCAGTGTGGAGTCATTGCATTGGGCTGTGACAAGAGAGCCACTGTTCAGACACTGACCTTCTATAGTTCTGCCACCTGCTGCGCATTGCATGTGTATGGAGGTGTTATCGAGACTGAGAAAACCACAGCCTAACATCGGCGGCACACCTGACGAAATCACATACATAATCGACAAATGATAAATTTGCTAAGCACGTATTGGTAATCTATGTGATTCTATCATGTCGGGAGAGTCAAGGATCCGTTTCTCTTGAGTCACTATAAAACCACCAGCGTCTCCTCAATGATCCCATTACACTTCCTGCATGTTAAGGTTGTTCTGAGAATCGAGACTACCAGCAGTTCAGAAATAATTGCAGTGTTATCAGCGTTGGCGATTATTGTTGTAAACCAGATCACTGATTGAGATTAAGATCGATTGACAGTGACGAAGCTAGCTCTCTTTCAGTGTATCTTACCGTATGTATACCAGTATAATTTGATGTGTGTTGGTTGAACGGAAGTCGAGATGTTCCACCACAGTCTCATGGCGCGAGGCGCATGCGCGTATAACAAGCCATGGTAGGCATTGGTTGTTATCCGGTTACCAATCGTATCTTCTTCAAGAATCTGATAGACACAACGATACCTCTAATTGTATGACTCGTCTTAAAGCTATTGCTATTTTGAAACGCACAACAACTTTGAAGGCACCTTCACAATGCTCACCTGAAAGAGGAGCAGACCGGATCTGGACGACCACATTGGAGGTGGTAATATCACTTCCGGCCCCACGCCTCCAGTCACCGAAAATGTCTGCTCATGCGCTGGCGGAGAAGCCAAGTTGTTCCAGATGATAAATCGTACAGAGATGCTGTGGTTGGAGACGACACCGAGTGTATTTGTTACTGTTGCAAACAAATGAAGTCGTTACGGAAGCAACGCCGTCGACGGCGCTCACTATATCACACCTATATTCTTTTTCAGAAAAAATGATGGTGGGTATTTCGTTTAAAAAATGTCACATTGCGCTTGATTTTACTGATTCTAATGATGCTCACAACCTACTCAGGCCTCGAACTCACGCCGTTACAGGTGTGAACGAATGATTACACTATTTCTTAGTATTTAAAACCCGTCTTACATAATCCAGCGTCGATTATCATCTCGGCCACCGTTGTGCTGCTGCGTACATTCCCATGCACAGTGATGTTAGTGTCTGCAACATATGCAGTGTGATGTTTGTATCCTGACGTAGCCATGCACGACGTCTTATTGACGCCGTGCGATGATCGTAACCGTAAATAAAACGCTTGCCGCACGACGTATTATTGACGCCGTGCGATGATCATAACCGTAACTAAAACGCTTGCCGCACGACGTACAGCGACTCACTCACGACGGTATATATTTATATTACCGTCGTGCGCGGCTAATGCTGACGTTAAACAAGAGGAGAGGTAAGCATAATGCTTCATTGAAGTAGGTATAATGTGGAGCAGAGAACAACATCAACTTAATATTCCACATTCAGTAATACGGGGTCCTCCTCGTATCCGGCCCCCTCTTGACCGGCCAACCCGCGTATCCGGCCCCCTCTTGACCTGCCACCCCGCGTATCCGGCCAACGGTTACTTTTTTCGAGGCGGAATCCCTTCCCAACCGCCCGCTTCATACCTCGTACCAACAGTTCGTGGCTGACAGCGCTATGAATACGCCATAAGAAATCGCTCACAAGCAATAAGTTCACGCGTCCTTCTTTATCCACGCGTCCTTCTTTATCCACGCGTCCTTCTTTATTCACGCGTCCTTCTTTATTCACACCTTCCATGTCATGAATTTCGATTTAAGCGAGCGAACTTTCACCCCCCAACAAACGCATACACACAGACATACATTTACGAACACATACACCCACCATTTATCCATCCCTCCCAAAAGTTTAAGTTAGATTTACAACCTTTCGGCCACTCGGGACGTGAAAACTAAACCAATTTAGACTAATGAAATTCACCCCTTTTCACTCGTACCAGATTAATTGTTGTCCAATTTACATAAACCTTTAGAATCCCTTTTAAGTTCCGAACGGGTCAGTTTCCAAATTATATAGTCCTTTACCAAACCCAAGCCTTTGATGAAAACATTCAAGTCCCGTCAATTCCCTTAACAATTAACTTAGACCCGTTTGATCTCCAATTAAAGCTCCGAATGACCCCAAGCCCCGGATTAACCAATCACAGCTCACCACATCAACCCACCCGCATCTTTCACTATAAATACGACAGCATCATCAGACACACAAAATATAGTAGATATTCTCAATCCGACATATTCATCCGACAATAAGAAACCGAACAAGAACCCGAACGTGCCAGTCAGCAGAGACGAATAAAGAAAATAGAAATTCATATAAAGTCTCGGGTATTTCTAGCAGGACATCATCAACCCTCAGCTACCTACAATACGTCGGCGACCAACGAATAATCGATCGCACCTCATCACATCCCGACGCAAACACGGTGACCCAACCGGTCATAGAACCAATAAAGCTGCTAGACCAAACACGGTTGGGAACCAAACACTGCCTTGTGTAATTGCACGGTTGTTGTGTACTCTATGACCCCATTTATTTGCCGTGTACAGATATAAACCATTTGTACCAACTCGCTTCGATTTGTCAAAACCCTGTAGCGACCCGTTAAATGGTTTCACACCTTGTTTGTCTAAGACGTCACCGGGGTCAAGCTGCTACTTATGCTCCTATACATAGTTATATTGCTCCATGTCAGCGCGCTCAGAATAATCTGACTAGCGCAGCACGCAAAGAAGGAATAAAATTCGGTATTTTCTTCTGCGGACAGTAATACATCAGAGAAAAGTGAATTGTTATGTTCCATTGAAATCTCAGCACGAATCCACATAGCAAATTAGCTGGGTGACAAAGTAGCTGACTCAGCCATAACATCGGCATAGCTCGGACTGTCCTCCGCGTATCTGGCTACTTTCGATGTTGCCCGGATATGAGGGGGACCACTGTAGGCTGTGTGCCTTGCGGAGTTATCGTGTTGGTTGATGACCCAGTAAAGGGGTGGGAGTCAAACCTTTACTAAAATATTGAGAAAAATACAATTTAATTTCCACGACTTTTCACACGCTTGATATGTACGCATTATTTCACAATATTGTAAAGAAAGCCTCAAAATTGCGAAGATATTCTTCGGGGGAAAAATCCCTGTCTAAAAAAACGCCTCGCCAATCAGAGATGCCGTAAAACAGCGATATCTCTCTTGACCAACGGGAAGCGCTCTTTTATCGATGGCGGACTCTATGGATGAAGTTTTATTGAGCGAGGAAGAATTTTGTCATAAACGTTGCTGTTTGTGCATTTCCCCTGCAAACAAATCCACTGTAGTGCCATGCAATAGCAAAACATGGCCTCGGTTCATCGAATTTGTACTGCAGTGGCAACATTTAGAGGGCAGTTAGGCCGAAATTGCACAAGTTTGTGTGCACGCACACGCTGCAGAAATAGAAAGATACGGTGGTGACATTGCAGCTTCGATGCCCATTCCAACGGATGTCGGCTTTCATCGCATTTGCCATGCAAGATTTACAGATAAACAACACGTTTTGCGAGTGCAAAAACGTATTACCAGGAGCAAAGATGCGCTTGAAAGTAGCGTCGCCAGTACAGGTATGTTAACTTTGTTCTATTTGACTTTTTAGGCCTAGGCTAAAGTCAAGAGGAAAGTAAATGTGCAGGTCCTGGGAGTGGGTTGATATTTTTGAACCATGCTGAATTTTTGAGGGGTTGTGCATGATATGACAAATATTTTTACACAACATTTCACTTATTTTGATTTAAATCAAACGTTTGCAAAGTGGTGAATTTGTCTCTATTCTTTTGTTGTGTTTGCAGCTTCGGTCACCAGTAGCATCAGCATGGGCAGCCAGGAGAATCCAAAACAAAGACAAGCTAAGGACAGACGTACTCTACGTTCAAGTATGGTGATGAAAGGGAAAGCCAGATCTCTGCACGTTTGGCGAGAAATATGTGTGATTTGCCAAAAAAAGCAGTATGTTGTAGATGCTCACATTCGCAAGAGGAACCACACCTCTTCCAAAAAGAGATTTAGGACATGGTGTACCCGCAAACATACATCTCATGTACTTCCACCATGCAAAGCTTCAAATCTTAATTAAGCCTTTTCTTAGATGGGTGGGCAAGGAAATGATGCACATGCATACAGTAAGAATAATTTCTGGACCATGAGATTTACGTGTATACATGATTTCCGTTGTGACAGTACATGTACTTACTGATTATTCTATATGAAAAAATCCAGTTACCATAAACTGATATAGCATATTGACTGTGAATATTAATGGAAACAAAGAGCAAACTAATGTGACTAAATGTGGCAATATCAGTAAGAATCAGAAGCGAGTCATCACAGCCACCAATACTTAGGAGATTACCATATATGTTTTTCACTGATTAGATATTCCCCTTTCCCGGAAAACGTTGACAACTTCATACAATTACAACATTGCTTATGGGTAGTCAATATGGATTGCTATTTAGTAATACATGGTACAAAGTATTTCCCTCAAACTTTGTACATACCTATTTCTCTCAAGCTGAGGTCATAGGAAAAATGCGTACATTATTATAAATTCCTTTGAGGGAATATTTTGCTCCATTTCCTTCATTATGTTCCCACTTTATGCTACTGCATGGGACACCATTATAGACTCCTTGCACTATGTTCTGATTTTGCTTCAGTTACAGCATTAATCAGTTTTAAGTATAGATTAGTGAGATCATTCATTGTAGTGTTGACTTGTAAATTTATGACATAATATTCACAAGAATTCAAGGCATGTATTGGCAAAAAACATCAAGTGTACGTTGCATTTAATAGGTGCATCTTCTGTATTTATTGAAGGAATTTTATTGATTTTTGTTTCTTTATTTCTTTGCTAATTTATACCATAATAAATAAACATAGCTTAAAGAATGGAATATCAATATCAATGTCTTTGTTATAATTACAGTTCTTCAAGTGTTCTAAAATAAGAATATATTTTTGAACGTACTGTTGATGTCAACTGATACTTTAACGCAGTGGTTCTAGCAAATGTGCAACATTTGAGACTGTGGAAAAAAACCCATGTTCCTTAGAAAGGTTTTGGGCCCAATTTTATCAACTATTCACCCCCACCCCAGATGGTGGTCACGGAACTGAAAAACGGAAGCGAATTTAACCCCATGGCCCATTGTCTACTGTATTTGTAAACAAGTAAGCTAATGCGCCAGGTTTCATTGCACCAACTTGAGATTATGTCGCCTTTGTCTGGTATCCAAACACCATTAAGCCGTTTGACAGAGACCATCCATCTCGCGCTCGGAACAAAGGCGCCATGGTCTCCGTCGGGTTTTATTGTAGTACTGACGTGGGTTCTTAGGTATTGCTATTTTTGTAGGCTTTATATGTGAGATTACCAACCTAGAAGGTATATACAGGCTATCTTTGGTTCCATTAAACAACATAAATATACATAGATATATATCTATATATAAGTATATCTATTTAAATATAAACATACAAATATATATATATATATAAATATATATAAATATGTATATATATATATATATATATATATATATATATGCATATATATATATATATATATATATATATATATATATATATATATATATATATATATATATATATATATATATATATATATATATATATATATATATATATATATATACATATGCATATACAGTATTCCTTTTCCAGTTGACCATTGATGTGATTTACCTGTGTTTTTCACCTGTCCGTAAGCCAAGGACGGGTAACACGCCTAATCCGTGGGTCCAATTAATGGTCCTGTGACTTTCTGAAATAACCACAGTCTTCGTTCATCACAAATAGCAAGACAAAGGTAATTTCTTGTTCATGAGTATTTGTACAAATTCAGTATTGAAAAATAGTATCAGCAAAGTTAAGGCTGGTTATTGCAAGGTAAAGACGCTTAGGACATCACACCTGAAGTAAGCGCTGTCCATGGTGAAAATATTGTCGGTGGCGGAAAGTCACAAAGCGTCCATAGCTGCAGTATTAGCTGTACGACTGTAGCGTTACAACTCTTGTAAGTGGTAGACCATGTATTTCCTGAAGCGAATATATATATATATATATATATATATATATATATATATATATATATATATATATATATATATATATATATATATATATATATATATATATATATATATATATATATATATATATATATATATATATATATATATATATATATACATATATATATATATATATATACATATAAATTTATATATATGTTTGTGTTTGTTCGTTCGCACGGTGGTAATTATGCACTGATAATGTGTATTCATCGACGCACCAACACAACAATAGAATGCTTCATCAACAAAGGCTGTGCGCATGATTGTTGCGTGACTTTCATTGAAATAGAATGTGAAGGAGCTGTATTCCGATTGTCTCTCGCCAGTTTCGAAGAAGTTCTCTTCGAATGAGAAGCCCTCATTAACGCCGGACATGACGGTGACGAGAAGGCGAGCGAAGATGATATCATGGCGTAGCTGATGGGCGAGGATTATACTCGTTGTTGGGTTCAACGCATAGAACATCAACGGGTTGGACTGCCATGAAGGGGCTGGGAAGCTGGTCAAGTCTAGAACACACGCACACGCACACACATGCACACACACACACGCACGCACGCACATACACGCATAAACACACACACAAACAAACACACACGCACAAACACACATACAGAGAAAGACAGACAGGCACACACAGAAAGACAGACAGACACACACACATACACACAGATACACACACGCGCACACACACCACATACACACGCAAAACAGTACGCATCGTGTAATTACTTCACAAAGAAGCAATGATATTATTTTTAATGGCGCCCTTAGTCCGCGTTACACTTTAATCGGCTCTTACCTGTGGGATGCAGGGCTTCGATCTCACAGAGACTGAGCGTGACATTGTCACCGTGACGTCGTACCCCAATCCGGCTCGTCAAAATAGGGCGGGCCAACCTCAGACTTATGCTCTCACCGGCACCAACTGCCCCCCTATAGGTGAAGACGTCAGTGAAGATGTTCTCGAGCAATGCTACCAGCGAAAACTCACCGAGAGCACCTGCTTCATAAACACACGTGACGTCATCAAAACATTACAGGTCATGTCGGAGACAACAGGTCAAAGGACGACTGTTACATGGGTTAGAAGAATGCAATTACTGTATGGTGATGATGTCAATCGCACGACTTCTACCCACTGTTTACGTGGCAGTGTCACAGTGACCTTAACCTCGGTGGCATGCGTGACCGACATGCACGTGGTCGTATCGCCATCGACTAAGACGGACTCGTCGGAGGAGGCGGCTTGTGGGCTACTGTGAAGAGCCACATTCTCTGTACGCATGATTACTCCGCAACGTCAACGAAAGCAGAATGCACCAATTCTCTGACAACATGTAATTGATTGAGGATCGAAGAAACACTCGTGGTTAGGCCATGAATGCTATGTCCATGGTTGTGTGGTAAATTTGTGGTACGAAATAATTCCATATCAGTCCTTCACAAAGCATTGTAATACACATTTAAATTTTACTTCTACGTGACTGGTCAAAATTTATCATAGAAGATTCTTGCTCCGAGCACCCACCACTGGCAGTCATGGAAAGCCCATTCAGCATCAAAAGGTCTGCATCGAGCAATTTATTTGTTTAAGTTCCTCAAGGCCCACTTAATTCTAAACTTTCGTCAACTGTTACTGCTGATACAAACAACACACTTAGTTTATTGTGAATACTGTATAACAAACGACCGGCTAAATGAGACAATCACGCATGCAACCTGTTAGTATTTAGCTGCGCATGCATACGGGTAAATGCTGACAGTACGCCGGAATGAATAAATGTTGCACCAATGTGGACATTTGTATAATCAAATGTTCACCCTCCGCAAATGTATTTTTCGCTCGGGTGAGAACATATTTCATTTCGGTGGATTTCTCTCTTAAATGACAATGATAATATTTGCATGGGTAAAACGTTTAACTCGACGGTGAAATGCTTCAGCAGTATAGTTGAATATACTGTTCTTGTGTATTGATATAGAATTGCCGAGAGAGGCACGATGCACTAGAAACACACGTTCAAGCTTTGTGAGAGGGTCGCACCTGAACAGGTATGAAGATCGATTCTCAGCGAGGCCTTATCACTTGTTGTATGAATGGCAAGCAGCCTTAAGAATGCAGTGACGAGAGGAGGCGAGAACTCGATGATGTTTTCGTCGTCAGAATGGTCTCTCTTGCATCTCTGGAAGACAACAACAACCGCGATATGTACAAAGCCCAATAATGAACGTAAATAAACGTCTTCTGAGTTATTCTGCTTCAGCGAGCCGCACATCGCATGAGCTCCCTTTTGTAACAGAAACTTGTGACACTTATTCTGTTTGCTTCTTCCTTAGCTTTATATTGACGCTCTGGATGGGACCAAATGATGCCTGCGTCATTGTTGAGTAGGATGAACAATGGGATAGGACGAAGCGGTTTAGAATGAAGTCGAAGGGCCTTGGTGCTTAACTAAGATGACCTTTATTGTACGTCTGTTTTCATTTGAACCCTGCAACGGATTATCGCACGATAAACTATGTTAGCACCACGCTTAGGGGAAGCCAGAAGAAAAAGGAAGTGACGTCGCAGTCCACATATTGGCACCCAATGTAGGTCGACAAGTTTGGTATATGAGAACAAAAAGGCCAACCGAGTCATAAAATACAAATGGCAAATTGATTCTTACTCTTAGGGCTATGAATACATAAAACATAGAGCGGTTGATTTTCCAGTGTGCAATAAACGATCCCTGTCTTTTGCAGTATCTTCACCATTTCAATAATGAATCAACAGTAACAAGCGAAACTGTATCTGGTATCAGGTAAAAGCTGACAAAGGGAAGGTCATTCTATGCAGCTAGCATCCACACAATGTTAAAAATTTAGAGGTGGCAGTTGTTGTTAGACACGGTCGCCTGCTGTCGAGGGTTACACAAAGCAGTCAACACGGCATGTGATGGAGAGGCTCGTGTGTTGTGAGTTGGTTTACGCCCCACAAGCATCACGAGTGTTGCCTTGTAGCTAATCAATTCATCACAATAATTTAGCTAAGCATGGTAAGCATGAGGGTACGCAGGGTATGAACATTTTTAGAGTACAAGAACATGCCGAGGGTTTGAATTTGGACATGCCGAGATTACATTACAGTCAGGACAACCATGGTATGCAATCCTTATTTATTGAAACACCCGTTAGTTCAATGAAACACCCCCTTGTTCGTTGGGACACATCTTTGTTTGTTGGGACATCGCTTTGTTGGTTAGGACATTATCTTGCTTGTTGAAAACATCATCTTGTTGGCTGGTAAATCACCTGACTTACTGGGAAATAAGATCGTTTGTTAGCGGACGATCTTGTTTACTGCGACACCACCATGTTAGAACAGACACCAACTAGATTGTTACGACATCGCTTTGTTTGTTCGGGCGTTATAATGGTGAGAAGCAACAAACGTTACGTGGGTTTGTTTTCATTTCATGCCTTTACACCCAAAACTGCATTATAAAATCAATCAACAATGGTCCTGAATAATTCATATCACATAATTTGCGACGTCAATATGCAATGTGAGCGAAATTGTACTGGAAATATTACAGGTCATTCATTGTACCATGCCGTGAGAACCGCAAGTCGCGTTCGCCCAGGAAGCGCCATCCACACTGGTTTGCAGCTGCGCTGTGAATTTAGTTGGTTTCTCCGGACCAGTGTTTCGTAGAAGAACAAGCCGTCCAACTCGATGTCTTCTTCCCAACGTTACCTACAAAATAAATCGATCATCCAACTCGATGTCTTCTTCCCAACGTTACCTACAAAATAAATCGATCATCCAACACGCGCGTAGTAAACACCCAACACACGCTTCACAATCACCCAACACACACATAGCAAACATCCAATACACACGTAGTAAACAGCCAAAACGCAAGTAGCAAACATCCAACACACGCGTAGCAAACACCCCAAATACACGTAACCAATATCCAACACAAACGCATCATATATCCAACACATACCCGACACGCGTAACAAACACCCAACACACGCGTAGCAAACATTCATAAAATACCCAACTCCAACATAGCAAATACCCAACTCCCATGTCGCAAACATCCAACACCCACGTAGCACACATTTAACACCCACATAGCAACACAACCAACTTCCATGCACCACACACCAATCACATCCAGCACGAAATCGTTACCAACACCCAGCCATCGAACCTAAACACACAAAACTAGCACCCACATACCCTGCCATCACACTCACACACTAAGCCATCACACACCCACGCACAAAGCTCGCACCCACACACCCAAACCATTACACCCACCCACACATCCATCAATCACACCCACACACCCAGCCATTACACCCAGCCATTACACCCAACTATTACACCCACTCACCCATCCATCCATCACACCCACACACCCAGCCGTAACACCCACACACAACGCTCACATCCACATACCCAGCCATCACACCCACACACCCAGCCATCACACCCACACACCCAGCCATTACTCCGACACACACAAACTTCCTTCCCCAACACCCAGCCATATTCAGCCTAATATCACTCACTGACCATCCAACATGCACTGCGTATCTTCAAAATACACATTCTACAGACTGACTGACTACTATTTGTTGAGGATGATTTACCTGGAAAAACGCGCGTGCTGGTAACCAGGGTTGAGGGAGGGTTGCCACCCACCCGCCAAGTACCTCACCCCCAACCCAAGGAGTATCTAACGAGGCCAAGTATGGTTCTGCGTGAGGTTGCCACAGACTGGCTGAGAACACATCCTCGGCCTGGTATTGCTCCTGTTCTAAGAGGCTGAAGCAGCTATCACCATCTAGGTTGCCAACGTAGCCATCGTATCCTACAATCATCAGTTGCATTCTGCTGTCAACAGGATATACTAAATGACTATACGAAGTATGCGAATATGTGAGCATTACGTATTTTATCTTATTTATAAGAGTTATCAATAAAATAAGGAGTTGGTGGAACGATGAAGTCCATACGGGATAATTCGTTACTCCATATGATATTGCCACTGTCCGCATTTCTCAATACCAGAGCGCCATCTGGTGTGAAAACAAGTGGAGCCACCTGGCCGAGCACCCCGGCATTCCACGTGACTGAGTTGTTGAACATGACCAGATCACCGGTGTGTGTAAGCGTGATCTCGGAGCCTCTCGCCGGAATCTCGTATGTCTGAAACAACACACGGGGTGGTGGTGAAAAATCAGCCTTTGGAAGGAAACGCGGACTCACCAGAGTGAACGTTGATCAACATCCATCGTATCTATAACAAAGCGTAATATATGATGCTGAAAGTAAATTTAAACCTCAGGCCAGCTGTCTGTTCATGAAACAAATGAAATGAAATGATTCAATAGAGGCCTACAGCAGCATTGATATAAGTAAAATAAGAGCGGCCAGTTATGAAATGATGGCCCATTATAAACGCCGTCTGCACGCACGAGATATTCATCATGTAGATATACTCCGAAGGATCCAGTTGAGTTATCAAAATGTACGTTCCAGGTACCATCTTCTCCACTAAAGGACTGTCCGGCAATCAGTGACTCGTTTACTGAGAGCTCGGTCCTCATCGGGTACGGCACTAGCGGGAAATAATAGAAAGACAATTTTTTAAATGTCAATAAAGATATGTTTGTATACGTATGCGTCTACATGTTGTCATGTTATATATGTAATTACCTGTAAGTTTTTATGTAATTAGACGCAAACATATATATATATATATATATATATATATTCATGAATATATATATATATATATATGCATATATATGTGTATATATATGTATGTAAAAATATATATGTGTGTATATATTCATATGTATATATATACAAATATACACATATATATATATATATATATTTATATATAATATATATATATATATATATATATATCCTTTTATATATGAATATATTTATCTATATGTATATATATATATAAGTATTTATATACATATATATATATATATACATATATATATATATATAAATATCTACTGATATAAATATATGTCCGTATGTATGCAGCTTAGCGTTGCTGGTGTTTTACCTGCTGTGTACGGATACTCGCAGAAGAACTGCGCAGGCAAACGGCAGTCATTTGTAGTCCAATATCCATCGGCTCGCATGGTAGCGCAATTCGCCGCCAGAGAAGGTTGTATCGGTTGTCCGTGTGCCCAACTGGTGTAGTTCATCTTAAAAACAATAACTGAGTCACCTAGTCTCCTATCCTTACCCCCTTGCCACTCACCTTTTCAACGGCAGAGGATCTAAAGATAGCGTAATGTGCTAGACATCTTACCTGATTAGCCCAACCGTCCCACACGAAGACATCTTCTTTCCTTGAGTCTGAAAGGCTTATCCACATTGATGGGACGAGGATTTCCTCTGCAGTAAAACAGTGCCTCACATGAGCTGCTACGTCTTATAGTGACATCACTTTATGACAAACTTCTTGGTACGTTTTATAATGACATCACTTCATGACAGACTTCATGATACGTCTTACAGTGACATCACTTCATGGCAGACTTAATGATACGTCTTATAGTGACATCACTTCATAAAAGACGTCATCCTGCCTTACACCAGTTCCACCTCACTGTCACCTAGCCTAAACATCGTAACTTACCACAGTCCCGCCTAGTTGTCACCTACCTAAACATGGGAAATTTGAACCTGTCACCTATATATATATATATAGATATATAGATAGAGAGAGAGATATATATAGATATATATAGAGAGAGAGAGAGATATAGAGATATATAGATAGATAGATATATAGATAGAGAGATATATATATATATAGAGAGATATAGACATATATCATAGAGATATAGAGATAGAGAGATAGAGAGAGAGAAAGAGATATATAGATATCTTAAAGAGATATATAGAGAGATCTGTATATAGATATATACAAAATATCTTATATCTCTCTATATCTAGATATATATTTTATATATATAAAATTTTACATATATATGATATATTTATATATATAAATTTTATATAATCTATCTCTCCATATATATATATATATATATCTCTATATATATATCTCTATATATATATATATATATATATATATATATATATATCTATATATATATATATATATATTATATACATATACATATACACCAAGAGATACCCTACAATAACGTAGAATCTCAATTCAGGAAGTGAACTGAAACTGATATTTGTTTCCAAAATATCTACTTATAGCTGCTACGCTTATAAGAAATTCACGTTAAAAGTCTGAAAATGTAGCGAAACAAGGAAACCACATATGATTGTAGAAATCATATACATCGAATCAAATAAACGTGAGTTGTAGCTTGTTTTAGTGATGACCTATAATGTTTTGTTGTTGGGTGTAGCTGCTGATGATGGGGAGATGGCCCCCGAGATCACCACACACGGCGCTAGCCACCTGGTAATCAACATGGGACGTGTTGTGTGGCAGGTGCACGCAATGACCCCATAGAGATCGCCACTCCGCCTCGCAGTCGCCTGCAACCATAACATACCACTGGTTATCGTTTTGTTGCTGGGTGGTTTTACTAATTTGACGATATATGTTACAGCTCACATGATTGGTTCCTGCTTTCTTGGTCAACCGACGTCATTGTCTTCAAAGCTACACCCACAACAATGTCCTCCATATATGATATTTTAGGAGATATACACAATGAATACTAGTTAGTGTACCCAAAAATTACACTCAAGTTCAATTGGCGAGCAGAAATAACACCTTCATTCAGAGTATTAACCTTCAGTTGCTTGTGATTTGCACAAGAAAGGAAGCCGCGTTTTGCTATGGGTATCGATCCATGTACCGTCGTAAGTGAGGACGACTGCCTGAGCATCACCAGGCCCGTGATTAGGGTTCTGATTTGTCCAATTGGTGTAATTCGATGTGGAGTTGTCAAACCATTCCCAGCTGACTTCCCACTTGTGAAGACCAAATAAAACCCTTTGGAAACCTCTGCACCATCATCATCATCATCATCATCATCATCATCATCATCATCACATCATCATCATCATCATCATCATCATCATCATCATCATCATCATCATCATCATCATCATCATCATCATCACCGCCATCAATGCCATCATCTCAATCGTCATTAACATCAGTAACTTTACCCCAGCGATTGGAGAAATGTCGTGATCCATGCATTATCCTCCTCGTCCTCTATACTCGCAAGATGACCATTCCATTCACTCAGACAAAATTCTTCTGCTCCAAGCAAACTCAGTCGAGGGGTCTGTTGAAGGATGTAAATAATGCCACCCCTCTCTTTGCTGTACCAGTCTGGAAAGCATCCTGCAAGATGCACAATACCATTATGCATCAATGTAGAGTTATGAAGATGATTGAGTATTGATGATTTCCAAACACACACACACTATATAAATATATATATATATATATATATATATATATATATATATATATATATATATATATATATATATATATATATATATATATATATATATATATATATATAAAATAGTGTGTGTGTGTTTGGAAATCATCAATATAATATATAAATTTATATATAGGGATATATACAGATATATAGACATATATATAGATAGAAATATATATATATATATATATATATATATATATATAGTTTGTACATAATATATATATCAATATATGTATATTTATATATAGACATATATATATATATATATATATGTATATATATTTATAAATATGGGGGAGTTTATGTACATAAATATATATACATATATGTCAGATATTTATATATATAGATATATATATAGATAGAGGGATATATATATATATATATAGGATATATATAGATATATATATCTATATATATATATCTCTATATATATATATATATATATATATCCTATATATATATATATATATATATATATATATATATATATATATATATATATATACTACATACATTTTATTGCTTACCACTCGGTTGGGCCTTAACACAGACCACGCGATGTTCTTCAAAGCACTTTGCGGACCTCCACTTGCCATCTGACGCCACGATTGCGCAGTTACCTTCCTCAAGACGCGGCTCACCGAGAGACCACCTTGCGTAGCTGAATGGAGTGCCATCCTTCCATTTGTGACTAGTAGTGACGCTATCGTATTCCGCATCTAACCAGAGAGTGGCTACTAGACTCTCTGACAAATCCATCATCATGTAAAAATACAGGAAAAATGGATGGAGGGGTTCAGCATACAAAGATGTCAGCGTTCGATTGGATCAGCATTAGAATATGCAAGCATTAGAAAGTGTAAGCAGTAGTTTGAGTTCGTCTTATCATATTGGGTAGGTTTAGAATGAGTAAAAGATTTCGAGTAAGATTTTAAAATGAGTATCAGTGCGGGGTAAGCATTAGATTGGGATAAAGCATTTCCAAATGTCAGCGTTCGATTGGGTCAGCATTAGAATATGCAAGCATTAGAAAGATTAGTTCGGTTTTGCTCTCGCATAAGGGGGTAGGCTTTAGAATGAGTAAGCATTAGTTCGAGTAAGCATTAGTTAATATGAGTATCAGTCAGGGTAAGCATTAGATTGGGTTTACATTAATTTGGGTAGCCATTAATTCGGGAAGGTATAATAGTTACGGGGTAGCATATGATTAGTTCAGTTTGGATAAGCAGTAACTTGGGGTAGGTATTCGTTGCAGATATCATTAGTTATGGTAACCATTAGTTTGGGAAGCATTAAATTTGGTAATCTTTATCTTGGGTACCGATTAGTTTTGGGTAAGCTACGGTTAAGTGAGCATTAATTTGGGAAAGCATAGTTTGTGTGAGTATTAATCTTGGGAAGCATAGTTTAGGTAAGCATTTATTTGGGTAAGCATAAGCTTAGGTAAGCATTAAATTGGGTAACATTTGCTATGGGTACACATAACTTTTGGTAAGCATTAATTTCAAGAAAGCATGATAGTTTCGGCGAGCATATTGTTTAGATCAGTTTGGGTACACAGAAGCTTCGGTAAGCATTAGATTCATTTAACGTTTGATTGAGTTAGGAATAGAATGGAAAAGAATAAGTTCAGGTAAACGTTACATTGGGTAAGCATAAGTTTGGTTGAGCATTTACTTGGGAAGGCAAAGTTTGTGTGAGCATTAATTTATGAAAGCATTCAGCGTTAGTGAGTCAGCATTAGATTGCGAAAGTTTAGTAAACGTTAGATTGGGTAAGCATTACTTTGGGTAAGCATTAATCTCGGCAAGCAGAGTTGTTTCGACGAGCATTTGTTTCGATAAACAAAAAGCTTTCGAGCGAGTAACGATTGGATAAACAAAAGCTTAGATAAACGTTCGATTAGGATAACGTTAGTTTGAGTAAGCAATAATTTGATAAAGTAAAGTTTGGGTAAATATTCTTTGGTTTGTCATTAGTTTGGGTAAGCATCAGTTTGGGAAAGCATTAGATTTGGTATCATTAATTTCAGATTTGATAGGCGAAATATTAGGCAAGTGGTAGATTAAACTCACCTGAGAGTTTGTGCTGGATATCATGATTAGTAATGATGCCTAATAATGCCTGGTTGTCCGCACATTCCAGCCTGGCGTTGTAGTAATTGTATTTGCTCGAGCTCACAAGTATACACATGCCTTCATACAACGTGAAGCTGAACGGACAAATGCCTGTATTCCACGCGGATCCATAAAACGAGCTATGATACGCGTATATGACCGAGGTTTCATTGACGATGCTTCAAGTGGTTGACAAGAATATCTTAATTGACAAGTCAATATAATATCACCTCTTTAAAATTATTCCCAACAATATTCAACAGGGTGAGCAAATAAACCCTGAACGTAGTTAGAGTGAACCAGGTTCGTAAGCACATGGTATAGTTGGTATCGCGGCAAAGTTACCATTGGAAGGCACCATGCAGGCAAATTGTCGCGCGACGCCCTCACCGCTGTCCATCCAATTAGCATCACTTGTGAGGCCAGCCTCGGCGCTCATGAACACTTTGTCCGACTCGCGCGTGTAGGGTTTGGGGTGGTCGGAAGCCCAATTGAGGAACCACTTCAACTTCACATAAGATGTAATTATATGCGTCACTTGCACATCAACGGTGAATATCATATGTGTTTGCAACTTGTCAACACGAGGTGCATCAGTTTGTAATCGACATGTGATATAACTTGCTGATATATAGGTGAGACATGATAGAACCCTACCCGAGTGGAGTTAGCATCATGTCGGTGGAATGCAATTCCATCGATGGAGCCCATTTTCAGCCAGACATGTGTTGTGATCAAGTCTACAATACACAGAGGGTCAAATCAACATCAAATACTAGCAGAACGGCTGTCATGATTGTGTGCACGAATCGACAGTGTATCAGTACTGATCCGACGGTGTTTGGTATGTCTGACTGGTTATGACGTCCTGTTCCTCCCAGTCGAGGATGGTTGTGAGGTCGGCGCCCTCCGCGATACAGGCCTCCCTCGCTACTTGCCAGGTCGCCCGTGTCGTGAATGCACGGTAGCAGCCAGATCGCCAATGCAGCCACTCTCCCAAACACTCATCTGCAAATCAAACTATTGAAATTCATATCCTCCCCCACAAATTTCTGTGCGTTAAAATCGCACATTGATAAGGCGCAGTTTCATGTAAAGCCCCGTACATTTGAAAGAGCACTCGATTCTAGTGATTGGCAAGAAAGCACAGATTGGTGCAGGAAATATTTCCATTACTTAACATCTCGTAGGGTGATTCCTTCTGAAAGATATGACAATTACGATTCACACCAAGACTGAGGATTCTTTTATTCAATGATAATGACTTATTGTTCACACTGTTACTACATTGCCCTTCCGCCGGCACAGCGAGCTCTCTATAAACCCCTGATACCACCCCCTTCTCGTGAATCCGCTAGCGATCCTTTATAGACGCTTGGGCTCTCGAGAAGTCGACTACATTGGAGGTCTATGACTCACACCGAAAATCTTCATACATATATATGATTTTAGATTGACCTGACCACTTACTTTCACTTCAAATTAAGCTTCATACCATGTTGCAGAAGTCCCCTTGAACTAGACAACAATATCATGTAGAAGAATAATGGCTCTACCATTACTCGTCCTTGCCTCGGTTGTCATCTGTTACGCCACCGCTTAACTACCCGTGCTTCACCCCCATTAATTAACACAGCTATGTCCACGACTCGGATCTCATGCAACACTTGTCTTTATGTATTGGTTCGTATCACCCGGCCTCAAGGCTGATACCGCGAATACTCGCGACGTATAGGGAATTTACCTCGGGCGTATATTGATAAACATCCTCCTTATCCGCCTCCCTTCCTTTTATTGATCAACTGATATGTTCAAGAAGGCACTGGTGAGGGTCCGTCGTTTCCGTCAGCCGAGGTAAGCTTCGTAGCCTGCTAATGGCTTGTTGGTGATGGATGCGTATTACCACAAGAAAGCCGCGTACGCCTTTATGATTCAAGCCTACTTAAGTATTGAAGCTCTCTGAAGTTAGTTTTACGGATTTGAAAGAACTGGTGCTATTCAGATGGGTTCCATAGTCATTATTGTGGATAAGGTCGGATGAGCGCTCGTGACGACTAGTTCATCGGCTATTGTTACTGAACAGATGAGCAAGCCGTTCGGCGCTACATACATACCAGTCGAGTTGATCGCGGGCATTTTGCAGATGAAGGGGTATTTTTTCGAGCACTTGGTGAAGTCCCAGTCTCCGGTAGCGTTAGAAATAACTGCACAATGCTGGCTATCTGCGTTAGGGATCTCCACCTCACTCTCAGCGTAGTGGGTGTACTGCGGCTGCAACCAGGCACCGTGTTCTTTACCATAACCGTCTTATAGGAACTGGTGAATATCACGATTTCAATAGAAGTAGACACGATGGGGAGTTATATTCGTACATTGGTTGTGGAGTTAAGCCAGCCATACTTGTCATCTTCGATTAGGTCATTTAATCCAATATAAAAGTAGATTTTGGCGTCCCGTCCAGTCGCTAGTAAATCTGGAAATGATACGGAATCGATATGAATACCACTTGTGACATTGTTTGGATCACCGGCAATGATACTCATTCTGCGTGCTGTACAGTAATGGATTGGTCATAAATGCTGAGTGTTGGTTTGGAGGGTGTACACTGCATGAGAACGTTAGGTAACATAGTAGAACGATTGATGGGAGGTCTTAATTAATACCAGTTACTTTATTGGTGAAACCGAAGCATCATTATCGGAGAATATCTTCATTGACGAGTCACATGTGACTGAAGGGTGGATATGTCCTAGATTGACAAGGCAGATATGGCAACAGGTTGGTTATTTCCTTGACTGACAAGGCAGATATGGCAACAGGTTGACTATTTCCTTGACTGACAAGGCAGATGTGGCAACAGGTTGACTATTTCCTTGATTGACAAGGCAGATATGGCAACAAGTTGGCTATTTTCTTCGTTGATTAGCCAGCTATGAAAGAAGGTAGCTATTTTTATATACAATCCAAACTATGACAGAATGGGGGCTATTTTCTTCATTGATTTGCCAGATATGAAAGAATGGTGGTTATTTTCATGCTGTTTTATTAGCATGATATCACGGAAAGGTGATTATTTTTCTTGATTGACTTGTCAGATATGGCGGAAGGGTGAGTATGTTGTTCACTTACAAGACATGAATGACTGAATGGCGGCTATTTTCTTTTTTGATCAGGCAGATATGAAAGAAGGGAGAATATTGTCTTGATTGAAGATATGGCAGAAGGGTGGGTATCGCCATGACTGACTAGCCAGATAGAACAGGTGCAAGGCTATTTTCTTGCTTGCCTAGTCAGATACAGAAGGGTGGCTAGCAATTTGATTGATCAAGATGTTATTAAGTTTTGCTTGTTTTTTTAGCTGGGTGTGGTAATGATACGGTCTCACGGAAGCATGAAGGGTATGTTATTAATGGAATACCTCGTAGGAACCGATTCTGTAATGGATACTCGATCGTGGGAAGCTGACCTCCTGACCGGTTGCACGAGCCAAGCGCATCTTGCATAAACATGGAGGCATTCTGCATCTGATAGCACGTCATGCCATGCTGCAGAGGATGGTGCTCAGGACAAGAAAACCGGCCTATGATACACAGCATCAGTGCGCCTCACTTTCAAATCTCTTTGTTTAACTTGGCACGAGCCATGAACTCGAAGCACAGACAGGCGTCATGGAACTCGTGACTTTCACATCACTCTATTTGGCATGCTAAGCTATCGAACATCAGTGATGTTATATACAGCACACTACAATGCTTATGTTTTATAATTAGAGACATACAATTAGTCAATACACTTACTTTCATAGCAACCATGCACTTTAATGGCCAGGCATAACAGGCCAGAAGAGGAGGAGACATTGACGTCGTGAAGCTTCAGCTGAACGGACACAGCCATAAAGGGACGCCTCAGACTGTAATATGCTGCGTCAGCAGTATCAGCAATGAACACCTATTACATGATTAAAAAGTCGCAGCAGTTTAAAGATCCGCGGTCCGCTGATACAGACAAAACCCTGAATTAAATGGCAGAGTGTATTTTCTAGTAAGCAATGTAGCCCTGTCAACGTAGACATCTTTTCATGAAGGGGAAAGCTTTCCAAAGTAATAAACGAAGAAATATGTAACTGTTACTTTAGTGGGCGTGTCGGCGGCGCCATTGAACAAGCAATGTGAATATTCAAGAGACAATCGGGTATCGTAAGTGGGGTCAGTACCCGCGCATCGTCCGCCTCCTCGTAATAAGGCACATCATCGTCTTCCCATGCAGAATCACGTATTCCGCGATGTGAGGACCAGAGTGAATAGGCAGCCAACCAGGACTGGTTCGCTCCCCACGTAGTCACACCGGTAATGAGTAGTGCCTGGCGGAAACCAATGCGTATAGTGCTAGAGTTGACAGCGGGCTTGAAGCAGAACGGCTGGGGGTCGTGAGGACGCTGCACCAGGGTAGCGTAGGGCCCGGGTGCCTCCGAGGGGTAGGGGTAGCTCTGTATGGGGTAGATGGGATGGAGGAAGCGGTGCTCCAAGAGGCTGCTGTTGCATGCTGGCGACATTACATGAACATTTATTGGTACAATCGCCAATATCAACAAGTTCATCGGATATTACGAAACTAGTTTCATTTCGCTAATAAGGATCTCAGAAAAATGAGACAAATGAAACGGAATGACTGGAACAGTAGATCATTGTTTTTTTTGTATCAACCTCCTTACAGGAGATAAATTAACACTAGCTCCTCTGTTGTCGCTCTGTAGTGCTAACTGCCATGTCGCTCTGTAGTGCTAACTGCCATGTCGCTCTGTAGTGCTAACTGCCATGTCGCTCTGTAGTGCTAACTGCCATGTCGCTCTGTAGTGCTAACTGCCATGTCGCTCTGTAGTGCTAACTGCCATGTCGCTCTGTAGTGCTAACTGCCATGTCGCTCTGTAGTGCTAACTGCCATGTCGCTCTGTAGTGCTAACTGCCATGTCGCTCTGTAGTGCTAACTGCCATGTCGCTCTGTAGTGCTAACTGCCATGTCGCTCTGTAGTGCTAACTGCCATGTCGCTCTGTAGTGCTAACTGCCATGTCGCTCTGTAGTGCTAACTGCCATGTCGCTCTGTAGTGCTAACTGCCATGTCGCTCTGTAGTGCTAACTGCCATGTCGTTTGTTCACAGAAACATGTTCATCTCAGCATAAAAGTAGCTTCTACAATAATGGACTCATTGAAGAACCAATCCCTCCGTCACCTCATCACCTACAATTCTCTAAGACTAAATTGGATACGATACAGGTCCACACTCCACGCCAGCGAGTTCTATGCCCCGCCGTCTTCTATAAACCGCACCATGCTCAACAGTTCTTTACAGTTTCATAACCCATTGAATAATATACCATTGCACCACCCTCCGAATTCTAAACAATTCTATCACCCGCCGAATTACAAAAAAACTCTATAAAAACCCCACCACACTTTATTTAAAAAAATTCCGACCATTCAGTCCTACACAGTTTCATAGCTCATTCGATTATAAGAACATCTATAACCCAGTCAGTTCTAAGCTGATCCATTTACGCCTTAATTTCAATAGCAACTAAATTCGAACGTTCGTAGCAGTTCCGTACACCACTCAATTCTATTTTTTTTTCAAACCACTCAATTTTAAGCAGTTTCATTGCTAATGAATTTTTAACTGTTTTTAAACCACTCAACATTAAGCTGCTCTTTGCCCGCTCAATTCTTAACAGTTTTTAAGCGACACAGTTCTATAAATAATTGATTCTTAATTCCGAAACCACTAAATTCGAAACAGTATTTTTAAACCAATAATTTCTAGGCAGTTCCCTAAGCCACTAAATTTTAAATCCTCCATTCAGTACTGAACCCTGTTCAAAGTACCACTTAGCGAACCACTCAGTGCTGCACCACTCCTTTCCATAGATCATTCAATCACGTATACTGTGTAATAGGAAAAGAAGCTCACTGCGGTTTGAAGACATATAATTGAGGTACCTGCCACGAGTGAGTCGTCTGTCAGATGAAACAGTTGGCCAGTCACCGCGTCGATGCGCATGAACAGCGCTGCGAACAGAGTGATCATCGGGATATCTACTAGGCACACAATGCATCAAGGAGGCAGTAATGACGCCATCATTAGTGAGTCCGCCGCTCTCATGTATTTGGAAACAATATCGTTATATATGTTTACACATTGATGTCATGGACTGCATTTAAATGAGCGTTGAAATATAGAAAATCAGTGGAAACATAGCACACACTAACACCAAACGATTGGCTGATATTTTCAGCGTGAAATCGACAACATGACATGATATCTCGTTGTTTTCGTGAAGTTCATTAATCTAGTGAAATTCAGTTCAACGAACAAGCTACACGGCTGTGAAGTGGTCGGATTCCCAACATTAATACCGGAGAATTATGCCATTTAACATGCTTCAATATTATTTGCTCTCAGTTGCTTATTTTCTCTTACAATTTCAAAGTCAATTCTTAATAAACTGACCACAATACATTATAAATGATTCCTCTCAAATTATAAGTTTACTTAATTATCAGACACAACAGTAAAAGATTTACATTTTTCTGAACCGATAATCAGACGATTATCCCGACCCCCACACCCAAATTACTCCCCTAAATATATCATCCAATAATCTTGCTCGTAACAACAAGTTCCGGTGGTGGATTTGGGTTCGTCTTGTTCCTACTGAGCTCAACCACTTAAAACTCAAACGGACGGAAGTTTGTGAAGAGACTGACCGACAAGATCCGCATGTCTAGAAGAACTCAATCAAACCATTGTTGTTTTCTTCCATAGAAAATTCTTTTAGATTTTATGTTACCTAACCCTGTCACCCTGAATGCCCATCAAGCACAAATTGTACTGCATGTTCCCAGCACAAAAGTGACCGTTGACGAAATCCTCACGTTTTCTTAAAATGTTAAATCGGATTAAATGCGAGGTTTGAGACATGAATGAACCGAACCGGGGGCGTGTCTAACCGGACCACGTGACACACCGCCAACTGGTTACCAAAACATCTTTCGAAACAACATATTTTACCAATATTTCAAAACATTCGGGTCACATCGATAAGAAACATCTGCATTGCATGTGGAGAAATAACTGAAACCATACCGTTGTGTTATGGCGATTATAAAATATGTGGTTGGTAAAAAGTCACGCACCTACAAGTAGATGAAGCAGTCCATAACTCGCCGATGTAGACACACTTCTAGGCATATTACGCTCGTAATGAAAACTGTCGAATCTGCGGTAAACACGAGCACCAAGGCAAGCGTTATTCGTTCTGAGCCATGCTATTGTTGCAACGCCACTTGTGGAGTCCTGTGGCTGGCAAGTTCGTCGCCGAAGATTGGTGCTAAAGTTATAGAGCGCAGCTTATGAGGGTCGTTGTATTGGCTCAGCAACAAGCGGCGGCGCGAAGGTGGGGATCGATCGCGACATCGCCCGACAAAGGAACCTTAATATCTCACTCGCAATGTCAAACACACCAGTTCTAATGTTTATGGAAAATGCGATAATTATTCGCAAACTGCGTGTTCAATGATGCTGCTGACAATCCGCTACATGAACACACCCCCACTGCAAATGCGATATTAAATATTGCATTCATCATATATATACATATATATCGACATATGTATATATATGTGTACATATAAACATACATATATACATATATATGTTTATCTATGTATATATATATATATATATATATATATATATATATATATATATATATATATATGCATATATGTATTATATATATATATATATATATAAAATATACATATAAATATGCATATACATATATATATATATACATATAAATATAGATGCATATATATATATATATTTATATATATATATACACATATATATATATATATATTTTTATATATATATGATATGAATATAGAAATATGTATATATATGTATATATATTTTATTTTACATATATGTATACTTATATGAATATATATATGTAAATATATTCATATATAAATAAACATATATATACATATATGTATGCATATAAATACATATATATATATATATGTGTGTACATATATATACATATATATATAGATGTATATATATAAATAGATATAAATCGATTTATATACTTATGTGTACATATATATATGTATACATACATATATATATATGTATATATATATACATATATAAATATATTCATATATAAATAAATATATTCATAGATAAATATATATATATATACATATATGTGTGCATAGGAATACATATAAATATATATATATATATATATG
>CM067344.1:71399808-71434808 GCA_034190875.2 Urechis unicinctus | reverse complement strand
GACAGTAAAGTTTTCGTCAGTTGCATTACTGACGTGACAAGTATATAGACTGAGTAATTGCAACTGCCAGACATCCAAATAATCAACCAAGTCAATACAAAGCCGAGGGAATGCCACTAAGCCGGTCCTAGTGGCTTGGTGGTTTAATGCCTCGCCTTTCGTCCCACAGGCTGTGGGTTCGACTCCAAGGTGTGACAACCTGACTGGTTACTCGTGACTCGGATGACCAGCAATACGGTATCAACAATATTACACAAACAAATGTTATCTCTAAACAAAAATGTATATGAATATATATGAAAATATATATATATATATATATATATATATATATATATATATATATATATATATATATATATATATATAAACACACATACTCACTTATAAATATACACATATATATATACAGACGTTGCCAAGCTCCTAAGCCACTATTGTATATGACTGCGGCTAATAGATAGCGGCTCGGCGCTCGGAAGCTTGGCATCGAAAACCGAGCGCACACACACGCCACTGATCGATTACGTAAGGTTTGGCCTACTTAGAGTCGGCATGTCTTCCAACGTCAAGCCTGGACGACCAGCAATACGGTATCAACAATATTACGCAAACAATATTATCTCTAAACAAAAATATATATGATATATATGTATTTATATATATGTGTGTATATGTATATATATATATATATATATATATATATATATATATATATATATATATATATATATATATATATATATATATATATATAAACGCACACACACTTATAAATATGCAAACATATATATACAGGCGTTGCCAAGATCCTAAGTCACTATTGTATATGACTGCTATTTAAAGATAGCGGCTCGGCGCTCTGATGCTTGGCATCGAAAACCGAGCGCCTGTGTGTATACAATACATATATATATATGTGTGCGTGTATGTGTGTTTGTGTATATATACCCGCTTTGATAGCACGGGGACATCCGGTGCACACTGTCGCTGAGACGATAAAGACGGTATATACACGGACCGAGGAGAGCTGGTAATGCGCACTATTTAGGATAGATGTCACAAGCTGCTGCCGCTTAGATGTATTGACATGACCCCTTAGCAAATGTTTTGACATGACCACTTAGCCAAGTCAATGCAAAGCGAAAGGGGAAGATTGCCTCTGGTCAATTACGTAAGATTTGGCCTACTTAGACATGTCATGCAGTTAGCCTGCTCGCTAAGCTGACGCAGTGGAAAACATTCAAACTAAACGTCCCTTTTACTGTTTTTTATACTGTAAATGCTTAAAATACTGTTTCAATCATTATCACGAGGCCAAGTTCTTAATACTGATAAAATTTCTTGTGCGTAAATACAGCCGTTTCAGAGATATCAGCGAGGAGAGAACTCGTAGCAAAAATCGCGATAGGTACCCTAAAAACATGTCATTATACAAAGTACAAAAGGTGAAAACAAGTAATTGCTAGTTACAACCATATAATTCATATGTTTGTAACTGCAGTAGTTATGGAGGAGATAGTTACAGAAAATGGGGGTGGGGGGTGAAAATCGACGAAAAATCGATCCCATAAGCCTCCAACACCGCGCATGCGCGTCAAACTCGATCGGTTGTTGTGTCCCAACTTGATCTATCAATCCCTAAAATTTCATGTTGACATGTCCAACCGTTCCGGAGAAAAGCCCGAAAAACCCAGGCTGGAGAAAAAAAAAATAAAAAAATGGCGGCCTGCCATGTAGAAAGTTTGTTGGGGTCTGGTCTTGCTGACCCTCTAGGCTAATAGTTCTTCATTCATTGTAAATATTTACGGTGCTGCAGGCATTTCTTACTAATTCTACGAGCTCAGTTTTCTTATGACTCGAGCAAGGGATTCCCCTATCTTTGAGGAAAGTTTTCAGCTGGGGTACTTTCCACTAAGAAGGGGACAGTGATGACATGGTGTAGCAACAGTCACGCACGCTAACTTCGAAATGATATCGGCTGAATACTGATGTTCTTGCAGAATATTTCCCAGACGACAATAGATGAATGTAGTTGGCAACATTTTGGATCACTATTTATAATCTCTGTGTTTGAAAACTGTTTCAAATGTGCTCATTGCGATGTGACAGCGCTCAGATGAACTAACGCGAAGTTCAGAATACGCTTGACACCTTCGTCTTTGTTGTCCTTAACAGCTATAGAAATACGCAACAAGAATGCGCGCAACAACGCAGGAACTTAAAACAGCAACTGGTAAAGCGCGAACAAGGCGATGACAGCTTGACAGGCAGAGAAACATGCCCCTAGTTCAGGTAAAAATCGCTGTGCGCGACGGTGGCCCTCCTAGCGGCCTCGACGGAAACCCGGGAATGTGAAGGCCCCTATTATCACCTACGAACAATGGTTCTGCATGACAGCTAACACCAGGACGTTTGTTTTATTGGTCTGTTCACACTAGCCCATGACGGGGTTTATTCTGGTGGCTCTGGAGAGTTAGTTTTGTGACACAGATCTCACCAAAATCACCCACCTTAACGCTCCGTATTGAACGTTCATCAACATCATCTTATGTTGATATCATTTGATGTCATTTGATGGATGTACTGTAATCGTCGACAACATTACATCTCTCTTCCCGAGAGGACATTAAATGTGTGCTGTGATAACAATACAGCGATCTCTTATGAATCATATGGAGGTATTCATCAATACATTCGAAGCCGACGCGTTGGTCTAGAGGCTGGATTCCTGTTTGCATTCAATGGCATTCGTTGATCAAATACAGGAGATATATCACTTTCAATAACCAGGGGAGTTTCTACTCGGGTACCCCGAGTGAATTCAGAGAATAATGGAGGTGTCACTATCTGGTGAGGCCAAGTCCCGGGCCAGGTGAGGGAAGCGAAGAAGTGCATCCTGGGGTGGAGGTCATTCAGGTGCGCAGCCTCTTGGCCACCCGCTGACTTCCACTGTGGCACCTGCTCAAGACGGATACTATCTTTACATCCACCGCATAATTTGAGTCTCGTATTATAACAGAATCACAGTTGAGAAAGTTACGCTCATGACGGGCCCTTCGTTGAAGCTCGGCCAGGCAGTTGGCTTGGCGGTTACATACGGTTGTATCCTGCAAGCGAGCAACGCCTATTAGAAACGGTTCCATTTGAGCTCACCATTCTGATGCCTTGATGCCTCGTGTCTCAATACAACTGCAATGTTATAGGGACTTTAATATAATAAAAAAGAAATCGGTAGCATACGAGGTTTAATCTGCTTATTTATTGGGTGTCAATCTTACCATAGATACCATACAGAAAAGCAGGGTTCCGATTCACTGTATGATTACAGAAACAAACAAACATCATCACCTCCCACAATTATTTATTACCATATCAAGTCAGAAGGATTGTACGAAATCATTAACCTACACATGGAGCATTAGTTCACAGATGGCAGTTATCTGCCACGATGGAAGCTACACATATAGTCAGTTGTTGAACAAGGGCATGTTACGTACAACGGATGCAAGTTGGTGCTCAGCAAGTCGAGCTTTAAAGGTTACAAAAACATTCTATGAGAGTCTTCAACAAACCAAATCACCTTCTGAAAGTCCCTTGTATATGACTAGAGTAAATACCAGTGCAAGACACATGCCAACAAGCACAGCTTGTTTGCTAACCAGTCAATCAGTGCTTACCAATACGCCTACACCTCAACACATATAAGACAACAAGTGACGAAGACAGCTTTATCACTCAGGCTGACTGAGTAGCTATTGTTTTGTCTCACATTGACATCATTTATCACATGTGTATATATATACACAGGCATCAGTGTTCCACATACTCCATTTGTATCCCATATAGGATCAAACACAAAGAGCATTAAATGAGGAGATTAAACATCATTTTTTTTTGGTATACTGGATCAACCAGCAATAAAAAAAGAGAGAGAGAGAGAGAGAGAGAGAGAGAGAGAGAGAGAGAGAGCAAGCAGGTTGATCCATGCAATAAGACAGGACATGTTTGAGCATGTATTAAATTAACATTAACAACAAACAGCTAAATCATACAATGACTTGTTGAATGTAATACTTCTTTTATCTAAAATCAGCCAAAGTTCACAGAAATTCAAACAAGAATCATAACCGAAGAAGTTAAAGGTTCACGGAACAAACAAGGATTGATGTATTAAGGCACACATTTTGTGTTACACATGGAAACACCACATACAACAACCGTTTGCTATTTGATATAAATATGACATCATTTGGCAAACAATATTACTGCTTACAAGATGATTGGATCTCTGATATGTATAAACCAGTTTATATGAATAATTCTCCAACAAAAACAGAATTCTGTGACCATAACAAAATTAACAAGTAACCCAAATAATGTACCCACAAGAACCTAGCGAGTCTTGTGCAACGTGACATAACATTGATGAGTATCACACAACAACTTATAAAGCTGAATGTGAGGATAAGTTACCAGCTCCCCCACCCCATATTCCCTTATCTGAGCTGGAGCACATCAGGCAGTGACCTCCTGACAGGTGGTTACATTAGAGCTCAATTCTCAAGGTCACTTGCCCTTATACCAATGGCCTGGGAAAATACCAAGCATGCATACATACTGACAAAAAATAGTGAAGATATTCCAAAGTAGCCGGATGCAACAGCACCTTATGAGACCCGTACTTATGTCTTAGCGTCACAAAGGCCATCACAACGTCCTTGGCCTTCACAAGACAACCGATCACATTTGTCAAGGTGGTCATGTTTGTTGCAGTGGAATGTTATCATTTAAAGTATGAGAGGAGGAAGACAGGTGGTGCTATATGGACAGGGTCTATCAGTGTCTGATGACCAGGTATATTGCGATAAGAGCGCTGTTGATACATCCAAGGTAACCGAACGCTGGGAAGCCTATACGGGCCAACATGTACCCCCCGATGGTAGGAGACACACTGCGGATGAGGGAATTCACTGCCATGTTGACTCCTAAAATCGTACCTGGAACGCACACACACATAACCAATGCTTACTCTAGACAGGGAAAAGTTACTATTGACTAAAAAGTGAATGGTTTTACAGCTCATCAAACTGTAGTTATAATTCCTTCATTAAATATGACAGGGTTTCAGCCAAAAAGGTACCAAGTAACTTAAAATTAGGATGCTTCAGATATGACCCTACTAGATGTGACCTGACTTACCGGTATCTCCCACTGAAACAGTGTTAGTTAGTGCGCTACTGATGACAACGTTCATCAGAGTTAAGCCCACACACAGCGGTATCAACACTAGACACAGCTGCAGTATCGATTCCACCATCGACTGTCACACAGACAAACAGACAACACGTGATCAAAAAGGACGTCCCAGCCAACGTGATGAAATCGAGGACCCCCAAGCCAACATGTGATGAAGATAAAGACACCCCAGCCAACATGTGATGAAGATAAAGACACCCCAGTCAACAAGTGATGAAGATGATGACGTCCCAGCCAACATGTGATGAAGATAAAGACACTCCAGCCAACATGTGATAAAGACACCCCAGTCAACAAGTGATGAAGATGAGGACACCCCAGCCAACATGTGATGAGGATAAAGCCACCCCAGCCAACATGTGATGAAGATAAAGACATCCCAGTCAACAAGTGATGAAGATGAGGTCACCCCAGTCAACAAGTGATGAAGATGAGGACACCCCAGCCAACATGTGATGAAGATAAAGACACCCCAGCCAACATGTGATGACGATGAGGACGTCCCAGTCAACATGTGATAACGATGAGGACACCAGTCAACATGTTATAAAGATGAGGACACCCCAGCCAACATGTGATGAAGATGAGGACGTCCCAGTCAACATGTGATAAAGATGAGGACACCAGTCAACATGTGATAAAGAGGAGGACACCCCAGCCAACATGTGATGAAGATGAGGACGTCCCAGTCAACATGTGATAAAGATGAGGACACAAGTCAACATGTGATAAAGATGAGGACCCAGTCAACATGTGATGAAGATGAAGATGTGATAAAGATGAGGACACCCCAGTGATGAAGATGAGGACATCAACATGTGATAAAGATGAGGACACCCCCCAGTCAACATGTGATGAAAGATGAGGACACCCCAGTCAACATGTGATGAAGATGAGGACACCCCAGTCAACATGTGATGAAGATACCCCAGTCACATGTGATGAAGATGAGGACACCCCAGTCAACATGTGATAAAGATGAGGACACCCAGTCAACATGTGATAAAGATGAGGTCAACATGTGATAAAGATGAGGACACCAATCAACATGTGATGAAGATAAAGACACCCCAGTCAACATGTGATAAAGATGAGGACACCCCAGTCAACATGTGATGAAGATGAGGACGTCCCAGTCAACATGTGATAAAGATGAGGACACCCCAGTCAACATGTGATGAAGATGAGGACACCCCAGTCAACATGTGATGAAGATGAGGACACCCCAGTCAACATGTGATGAAGATAAAGACACCCCAGTCAACATGTGATGAAGATGAGGACGTCCCAGTCAACATGTGATAAAGATGAGGACACCCCAGTCAACATGTGATGAAGATGAGGACACCCCAGTCAACATGTGATGAAGATGAGGACAACCCAGCCAACATGCGATGAAGATGAGGACACCCCAGTCAACATGTGATGAGGATAAAGACACCCCAGCCAACATGTGATGAAGATGAGGACACCCCAGTCAACATGTAATGAAGATGAGGACCCCCAGTAAACATGTGATGAAGATGAGGACACCCCAGTCAACATGTGATGAAGATGAGGACACCCCAGTCAACATGTGATGAAGATGAGGACCCCCCAGTCAACATGTGATGAAGATGAGGACACCCCAGTCAACATGTGATGAAGATATCCCAGCCAACATGTGATGAAGATATCCCAGCCAACATGTGATGAAGACGAAGACCTCCGAGCCAACATGTGATGAAGATGAGGACATAGTTAGAACAGAGCTAACTGGGGTCAGTTAAGAGGATAGAAGTGACAAAAAGTTTCATAATTTTTTTAACAAATAGTGAATATATGTAACCAGACAATAGGGCAACCTGCCTGGGACTCACCAGTAAGAAGTATGAGAAAATGAGGAGCAGTGATGTGACTTTAATGAGGCCAAGTTCTGAGACTCGCTTGGTCAGGTAACCTACACCAAGGCCCTGTGTTATCTGAAGACGGAAGTTAGCCACATATACACCACGTTCTGTCAGAATCGGCGCGAGGTTTAAAACATACAAACATTGTATATGCAGCAACAAGGTCACATGAAACATTGCAGTGTCCCCATCAGAAACAGATGGCCTAACAGAACAGGACCCCACTTCTCTGGTTTGTTACCTTGATCTCATTCTCTGACAGGGGTCACTGCATATTCCTGACTTCAAGTCCTTAATCTACCCAAGCCAAATGACTAATGGATGGTTAATAGCTGCTTTTATCCATATACTAACCCTAACCCTGTTAGGATGCATATACCTAGATTCTGACACAAGTGACACATTTATGGACTAGGTCAGTGTAAGCATGGAACCAGGACGTCGTTTGGTGGTTAACATATCATGGCGGTACCCATCCTATCGAGGTATCTGTGCCCCTCATGACCCACTAGCATGTCATGTGACCAGTGCCTCTTACTGTGATCATGTGATGCAGACAGAGAACGAGGCAGCAGTGATCACATACAGCATCTCAACGAGAATACGCTACCTGCACTTCATCTGGGAGATCCACCTACCATGGTTATAACACCAATGTACGACATCACAAAGCCATTCTCCTCCGGACCCAGCTTAAACGTGTCCATTGCAATGATGGCAAACATACTTTGGAACACACCAATAGGTATACCTATGCCACACACACAACGAGGTTTTAACAAAACATCGACAACATGTGCTTGTCGCATTCTGCAACAATAACTGCAGATATAATTCAGGGATTGTATTCAATAGCTAAAAAAACCTGGCTTTTTATTTTATTTACCCGATACCAGCTTGACAAGGAGCAGTCTGGTGGCATCAGGATGCTGTATAATTGTGATGATTTTCTTTAAATTGAAGATGGCTGCCCCAGATTTATCTGTACATGGTGCAATACATATTGTTGTCAGATTACTGTTCACAGGGACAATACAAGCCTTGCCATCTCTGATAAAGAACACAACCTACAGCATGTTCTCCACAACCATTTAACTTATTTATATATCATGTTTCACAATTTCAATGAAACTATTTTTGGTTGGTGAAATTCAGGTAGATTTCTAAAACTGTCAAAGGCTTGCATATATGTTTGCCAATGATTTTTTACCACCAGACTCAAAATGCCATGATGACCAGGCAGAATTATTGATAAGGACAATGCATGGGTGTATTTTATAAGCTGCATCAACATCTCACTCCGACCTTCTTTTGATTTGACCTCTGTGCGCTTGGTCTGTGACGGTATGAAGTAGAGGACAAATGCTATACTGATAAGGGAAACAGCACAAGCCACAAAGGCCGCATGCTGCTCGCTGCAACGTACAAAACACGCTACGACATGATGGCGGCATACACAACCTCTCCTCCATTATTCATATCATATTGATTTACTGACATAATGGTGTTTTGATAATAACTTACTCGAATGCCTTGGTGATGACACCACCAACAAATGGCCCGACAACCATGCCTATCCCATATGACAGGCCCAGTTTACCGAGTGATTCTGCTCGATTGCTCGAGTCCGTCATGTCAGTGATCACCATCTGCCCACCTGCAAAATGCACCCAACTCATTAACTTGATGACAAGCACTATTATTACCCAGTCTACAAATCCCATGAAACACTGTTATTGTGACAAGAATTATTCACCTTGCATTGCATGCATGAAGATGGATGGCAGCCGCGAGGTGAAGAGTAGGAAAATGCTGCCTGTGAGCCCCAGAAGGCCATATGATAGGGCAGCAGAGATAAACGCCAGTGTCATGGCCGCCTGGCCACCATATAGGTCACCAAAGCGGCCGAAGAGTGGCCCCCCACACAGCTGTACAACTGCAAATGTTGTCTGGAGGTAGCCAAATAATATTGGATCCACACCCAATTTCTTAGACAAATACTGGAAACAATGATTTTTTGATACTTATAGTGAGATGATATATATTCATATGGATATTCCTCAAATAAACATAATCAAATCACAATTAAATTCTGTTTTCAGGTTATATTCTAGAAAGGACCATTCACAAGAATATGATGCTGGGAGTTCATCATTACAAATAACCTCCAGTTCTTTACTGCTCCCCAAAGTCAAATATTTATTTCCGTGTTTTGAACCAACCAGGTTTTCTTTTCATATATTTTCACATCCTTATGGTTCACTATTTAAAAGACAATTTTATTAGATGTAGAGCAGCAATTTTTAAGTTGTGACACCAATGGATATATGAGAAAGATATACACACAGGTAATGCACCTATCTGTATCCAGAAGCTGGTAGCATAGAGACAGATATTGAGGTGGGTGACCATGATGACGGAGTTGAATCTGCGCCCTGCTATGACCACAGTGAAGCCATTAGTTGGAGTGGTGGTGGATTCCGAGGCAGACATGCTCGTCACTTCACTCACTTTGTCCTCGTTAGAATCACTTAGACTGCTGTTGCTGGATGAGAGAGCCTCTCCCATGTTCTGAGAGTCAGTAGTGTTATTGGAATTGGAAGGTCTAAGATGCATGTCTACTGTCAGCTCACTCCAGCAATGGCATTCCAAACTGTAACAACAACAAAATACCAATATCTTCAATTGCCCTTACTAGGATAACACCGAAATGAACTAATCCAAAATTCCACGAGGGTGATTTGACTATCACTATATAAATGATGGGGAATGGCCAAGGCAGATGAAATGTTTCATCGACTGCTGTTGATGTTTTGTTAAGTTACAGCCAGCAGAAATCCCCAAATGATAATGCCACTACCTGTTAATGGTAGCCCAAGGGTTTGATCTCAACATTTGTAGCCACTTGCCCATGGCCTAGTACCTGTCAACTTCTGCTAGATCATAATAAATTTTACAAGCCCATGTCATGGGCAGTAGCAGGTATCCAACCTGCCCATCAGGAGTTACAAAGCAAACGAGAAAATATATAAGAATATAGGTTGAAATTGACCCAATAGACATTAACATTACCCTACCAAGCTGACTATATTTCCTAGTCTCATGGTTGGTTAGCACTGGTCTGTAGAAGCAGTATTTGGACTCTGTTGGACAAGTCATCACCTGGTTTATCAGCATGTCAACCATGCAATTATTCACTGACTTAACAGTGTGGTCGGCAAATGAATCCAGTGACTTTGAGGTTCCGCTGGCCATAAGTGAATCTGATAAGTGAAGGACTGCAATCTTTCACCATGCACCAACATAAGATAACACTGGCATACTGTCTTATTTCTACACCTGAGTTAAGTGGATTGGTCAATGAATTACACTAACATACCACCATCAGGAAACAAAAAAAATCATCAACACCCCTCCTTCCCATTACCCTTCACCATATACCCATTACAGCACAACCTGATATGTCACTGGCTGGTAGAAGCCTCACATCATGGGATTGTAACAAACCGTGCTCGTAAGTAACTTTGGTATCATCAGGTAAGACACCTGTGGCTACTAATGATTTATTATACATCCAGGACAACATCACTGCAAGCAAAAACAGCGTAGTTTTTTCCCCTGTTGGTTACCATGACAATCCCTACAATAGCCAGATACACCAGGCAGCGAGGGACAGGTTGTGCTTCCTTTGAACAAACAACCAACAGCTGTGGTGAAATGGTCCTTACTTGTCTGTACATGGCGAATCTTTAATACTGTACAAATTAAGTTCTCAGCTATAACGTCAGGCGTTGAGATACAATGTGCAAGACCATCTTTTGAATGAGAGTATTTTGGTTATACACTATCTAGGGATTATTTAGCAATTGTCACATAAACTTTGAGAGTAAAAACTTCGTTCACAGCAACCCCCATATTGGAAATATGATGTAACATTACGCAGTTTCATACCACCCCCCATCCCGGGAGGGGGGGGGGGGTATTTTTTTTTGCCTTTCGACTTGTACGACGGGAGTTGTTGGGCCTTGTATTTGTACAACGAGGTATGCTTTTACCATTTTCACCTTGTATGACTGGTACAGGTTTTCGAAGTCCTGGGCACACCCCTACACAGGCCAAGTTCAAGTGCTCCCTCAATGTGATATGGTTAAATACATATTCCCCCTCTAACATAGGTATTGCCAAATATTAATCATTGACAAAATGACACGTTAAGTGTATAATGACAGCATAGAAGTGCCGCGTGATGGGGCATGTTTTTTCTGTCTCTCGACTTGTACGACGGGAGTTGTTGGGCTAACATAGGTATTGCCAAATATTAATCATTGACAAAATGACACATACTTAAATAATAAAATTCAGAAAGCAAAAGTTCGCTTGCAAAGAAACTTGTCTGTGCATGCTTGTAGCGACTGATCTTGTCACTCAAAATAAACATGGACTTTTCAAAATTTGTCGGGCCGGATTAAATCGACTTTGACGAAATCTCACATGTAAACTAACTCAACTTGTTCATAAACATTCATATATCTGAAAATCATTCAACATATGTGCAATTGTGTATAAATTGTGTATAAATCGTGTATAACTGTAACTCGAGTTTCATTCACCGCGAGTATGGTTACGACCATCGCATGACGTCAATAACACATGTTGCACGGCTACCCATGGACCGACTCATCACTGCAGAACAGCTGATACTATGCCAGTATGTGTAGACAATCAGTGATAGTGACAAACCGATTTTATAAACGATAACTGGAGGTCCTTGACTACTATGTAAAACTGTAATACTTAAAGGAAAGTAGCCTTTATTTTGTGTAATGCATTATGCAATGTCACCCCGTTGTTTAGCAAAAGAACGTACAAGAGGCTCTAGTTACTTTAAGTTAAACAACGGTCCGCCCTAGAGTGGCGATAATGCCAGGTTTAAGTTGTGATGGCACCGTTCAAAATAACTTCCTTGTAATAAAACTTGCATTTTTTTCCATTACAAGTAGTTAATGACGTCGTATAGTTATGGTTCATCATTGACAAAGCAAATATCAACTTAGCTATCCAGTTTACACAAACCTATCTGCTTGGGGAGTATAAACCAACGTAAACGTCGCCTGCAACGTGTCGCAAATGAACTAGGATGGTAAGCCTAGGTTTACATTAACACTCTTGCAGCCAATTAACTGCACCTGTCACAATCATATACAGCACGTCAATAATAGCTAGGATAATATTTACGTTTTCCTTCAAAGAGTGTACGAGGCGACCGTGGGGTAAGCAAGAGATATCACTTTCTCCTCGAGCAACCCAACTGTACTGAAGTTACGCAGGATACCGGTACCACATTATGATGGTTGTCAAATCATAATGTCAAGCAACGTAGGTTGAGTATGCATTACTAGTCTTGTACGCAGACTAATGCATTACGGAGTAGAACTGTTTTCTTTTTTAGTCAAAGTGCTGGATCGTTAATGGTAAGCACTTTCCATGAAATAAGTGGTCATCGTCCGCTAGGGACAAATCGTTACATACGCTGGATTGCAAATCCTTCACACCGGGCTTGTAGTCTTGCGTGCTGTCATACAACCATCGGTTATGGGACCATGCACATTGAAGCTACAAGACTGCAACAAAGCGAACTGGGGACGCATGCATCGCTTCCACATAAAACGCTTACGAGGCGGTGAAGTGAAGACACACGAGATAGCTAAAATGTCATATATATCTGGCAAATATAATATCATTATGATTATTTTTGTCGCTGGCATATTGATAAAGTTGTTATGCCAATTGTTGCTTTAAAGAAAACGTGAACTACAATAATCCACAGGAGGCTACAGGAGCTAATGGAAGTTGTGATTATAAATGGTGGCAGCTCTTTGAAATACGACTATACTCGTCACATTGGAATACTGGAAGTGCGTGCTTCACTGCATAGAGATTCAGCTTTGGCTGAATTATGATTACTTATAGCCTGATTAAGCGACACCGCTATCCACTCAAGACGATGAATATACCATATATAATCAATGGACGCGAGGAAATGGGTTAGATGCTTAACATTGATGCGCGCTGTCATGCATATATTTTAAATAGTCAATTTACAGTGCTGCTCCCCCAAAGCCCTCAACATCATCATGACTTACATGAAATGTAGAAAATAGAAGTAATCAACATATCCACTACCTTTTGGTTGCTTCTGTCCCATCACTTTGCAAAGGATGTTGCTAACTCGAGATGACTGATTGACACGGTATAAAAACCGTAATTAGTGACACCCTAACCGCTCCCTGTGACATGGGTATTGCATAAAAGTACTGCATGATATACCAGAGATCGTACACTGATACGGGCACAAGGATGTGTTCAGCTGTTCAAGGATGAATGGTTGCTTGAGGTTTGTGTATCGTTGGGTACAACATGGATGCTCGGGAAGCACAGTAACCTTAAGCACCAACAGCTACAACAGCAGCAGCAGCAGCAGCAGCAGCAGCAGCAGCAGCAGCAGCAGCAGCAGCAGCAGCAGCAGCAGCAGCAGCAGCAGCAGCTCTGAACGCTTTATCTCACAAGAACATATGAACAGAAATATATAATCAGATATGCTCTCTAGATATATCTCCAATTTCCAGGCGTATGTAATGAGAATAATAATTGTACAAATATATTTCAACTGTATCATGAAAACCACCACTAGGTCCGTTTATGTACTTCACTAAATCAAAATTCAGTGAATGGTAATAATGGTATAAAAGGTACAATAAATGCTCTACATCTGATATTGGGGTCCTTTTGTAAATATTGTGAAACCTGCGTTCAGTAACTTACCTTCGAATTTGTGAAACATACGCTTTGCGTTCAGTAATTACCCTTCGAATTGGGGCTGGACGAGCAATGCTTCACAAGCATTAAGAACAAACGAGAATAAAAGGAACACGAACTTACTGCAGGTGTACCATCGCTATTACTTACTGCAGCATCGCTATTACTTACTGCAGGTGTACCATCGCTATTGTTTTCAATCGAGAGATATCAGTGAATGTCTCAGATGAGAAGTGAGGTTACTTTAGATAAAGAAAATTGACGAGAGCATTTGGCTCGTGCTGAACATGAACGTTAAACGCTTGTCCATTGAAATGCAATACTCCATTAGCGGAAATGAGAAGGCCACATTGATCGCCAATGACAAGAGTCATCTGCTACATTACATTTGGTGGCGGACCAAGACCATGATATATTGTGGCAGCCGACAACGTCCTTGTGCAACGCTGTTTGGAAGACCAGAAGCCCTCACATCTTTTGGGATCGAAGGTCTGCAATTATCTTTGGTCATGAATGGCTATGTTGGTGAACATCAGCCATTAGCAAACAGCTATGGCGATAAGTCGGTCATATATATTCATCCACCCAATATTAGCTGAACTTGAGTTGTAAGGTCATTTTACTATAATTTTTAGTGAGACTCATATCTGGGAAATATAATGCAGTACTCAAACATTAAATCATTACCTTTACATTATCTCCGCTGTAGGGTAGCTGCAAACGACAGGTCTAACACAATTATGTCATCATTCAGAATTGTAGCACACAATGTGGCATGACTAGCGATCCATTTTTAACCCGTCAGTATCCAATTAATCCACAGGTTAACAGAAAGCTTATAACTGTCTGGCTATAAACACAAAGGTTGCTATATTCGGGGTTTCTGATGACATAATCTCGCGTGTATTGTTTATGAATGATAATAATGCAATGTAATCAGTTTACGATAGCTGCTACAAAGGAAAGCTAATTCTGTAAAGTAAATTCCAAAAATACTGAACGCTGTGGATATAAGTTTCAGAATGACATTGTAATCAAGTTCTAAATTAACATCAAATCTATTTAGTAACATTAAATCTCATTAAACGTTAAATGAATTTCCCATGGAAGGAGCTAAGGGTACTCTCTTTCAAGATGAAGCAAAATAGACCTCCTACATACCCTATTGAAGATTGAAACAGTTTGTATTCAGCTAGTAGTTTGCGTTGTATTGACAACAGACTGTAGAGTGGATGATATCTATAAAGATTTGTGTAATTATTGCTTTTAGTATGCTCTAAGCCACACATCCTATTTTGCACAGGTTTCACCGTTTGATTACTATCAACCAGGCCAAAAGCAGGGGAATAGATTGCTGTGAACTAGTGATTGATTACGAATAAGGCATCGAGTGTATGACGTTTACATTAACTAGGATATGACATGGCGAGTCTTATTTTGGTATAATAGTACACCATTGTTATAAAATATATATGTTTCTATTATCCTTGCACACAAGAGACATCAAAGTCGTAGTTGACGTTCTCGTAGTAGGATAGTTGCAGAAAGTGCATTAAATGATCTTGATGATATCAGAGTATAACAGCATTTGCTAGACCTCGAAAAAGAGTAGATACATGATTGAGATAGCAACACGAGACACAATGATCATTGAATTGTTACAAATCAGACATGCAATTAAATGAAATCAATGCCCAGGAAATGACTACAAGCAGGCTGTTGAAGCATTCTTTCATTTTTGAAAGCAATGAAAATACCATTTGTACTTCTAACATCTTATCGACATAGGATTATTTGTCAGTGGAACAAATAACTTGCACCTATACAATAGCGTGCGGTTTCGAGGGTTGAGTGCCAAATTGAAAACAAAGCTACCCATCATCATAACGTTTCCTTTCAGTAATCAGTTGATGGAGTAACCCCCTACAGCTGATATTTATTATAAACCCTAGCTTCCCACATCCACGGGTGACCTATATGTCACCAGCCACTTCCCCCCTCTCCTCATACATACCCCATATTCCAGAGGCACATGGACATCCTGCCCAGGCAACGCCCGAAGGTCCAAACCCTCGCTGACTTGGATACTGCACGTCTCATGATAATTTGCTTTTTTAAAAAAAGAATAGGCAAGTTGAGATGAAATAACTTTCCTATATGGTGACAATGGCAAGTGGAGAAGAAATAACCATCCTAAACGGTGACAATGGCAAGTGAAGAAGAAATAACCATCCTATATGGTGACAAAGGTAAGTGGAGAAGAAATAACCATCCTATATGGTGACAAAGGCAAGTGGAGAAGAAATAACCATCCTTTATGGTGACAATGGCAAGTGGAGAAGAAATAACCATCCTATATGGTGACAAAGGCAAGTGGAGAAGAAATAACCATCCTATACAGTGACAATGGCAAGTGGAGAAGAAATAACCATCCTATACAGTGACAATGGCAAGTGGAGAAGAAATAACCATCCTATACAGTGACAATGGCAAGTGGAGAAGAAATAACCATCCTATACGGTGACAATGGCAAGTGGAGAAGAAATAACCATCCTATACGGTGATAATGGCAAGTAGTGAAGAAATAGTCATCCTATATGATGTCATCAAAATTAAGTTTTGCACTTTCCAACATCTTTTATCCCAGCGTCGCATAGGCAACTGCTCTGCTCAGATGCTATTGCTGAATCAGAGATTGTACAGGCAACGGTAGTTCATATCCGGATACATCTGCAAGCATCTCACAATGCGATTTATAGTCTTATAGACTTTGTAGAATAAATAAGCGACGACTCAGATGGTATCAGTTGGCTAATGTGTACATGTTATCATCGTTTGAATGCTTTTGCGATGAGGCGACCAATGAAGCGGAATTAAATAAGAATAAAGCACTATAATCACCCTTTTATATAATGCTAGTTGGAGGAATTACTGCCTGACATACTGACGAATTATCAGTTACATAACGTAAATAACGATATTACGCTCACTGTCTCCGAATAAAACCGACCAGACACCGGAAGGACGACAAAATACGATTGTTTGGAAACTTGGCTTTGTTTTGGTTGCAAATATATCCATCTACACCAAATCCTACAACACTCTCAGATTGTTTAAAATGGTCACTTAAATTGGATTTTACACACTTCCTTCACTTCACGTTCTGTGAATTACCCCTTGTTGAGTATCTCTTTATTTTTGGGTATGTAAATAAATTATGTATGAATTACCATTAAAACGATGGTTGTTGATATTTGTTTAGTATATATGCGAAATTCTACGCATAGAAATTGACCAGGTTAGCATTAAGTCACCTACTGGAGAAACTTAAGAATCTGGCATAGCTAAGTTATTAAGCAACCGTTAAGGCGTTTTGTGAAAGGCGATTTGTTGAAACTTATGGGTCTGTGAAAATATGTGAGTTAAGGTCATTAGGCTTTACTTAAGAAGTTTCGTAAAATCGGACCCAGGGACACAGCTTTGGTGCAATGCGTAACAATGTTCACTTTGAAAGTACGGTATGTTCCGTTATGATAAAACTGCCAATGCTTGCATCACATTATGATGGTTTTCAAATCATAATGTTTAACAACTTTGGTTGAGTAAGCATAACGCATTAGAATAGACTTTTGTTTGTGGCGCGTAATTTACAGGTAAACACTGCAAATTAAATTGATGGCGGCCACCCGCTTGGGACAAACCATTAAACATGGTTTAGATTGCGAATCCTTTGCGGAGGATCTGAAGTTTCAAACGATGCCACCCAGCAATTGGTTGAGGGACACTGCCGATGAGAACTGTAGCCACAAGACTCCAACAAAGCGATCTGGGGACTTCTGCATCACGTCCACATGATATGAAGTGGTTCATTTGAAATGCTACATCAGTCAAGCGAACATAAAATCATTATCACTAGTTTTGTCAATGACAAATTTGACTACGTCGCACTGTGAGCAGGACACACTGGTTCTTTAAAGGAAACGTGAACTGCAATAATCCACAGGAGGCTATAGGAGCTAATGGAAATTGTGATTATAGTTGATGGCGACTCTTTGGAGTGTGACTACACATGTCACATCAGAAGACGGATAGTGCGCGCAATTAAGTTCTGCTTCCTCTGTAGAGCTCCTGTATCGTGTGTCAGCTTTTATATGTGCATTTGCCCAGGGAGAGGGTATAAAACTTGAAAGAGAAGTTGTGAATATTTCTTGATTGAATGTTAATGAGTTATAATAGCCCCATTACGCGATGCAGACGCTGAGTTTAAAAGAACAATCGATGCTATCTGCTCAAGAGAAATTATATAACCAAGTGAGGAATTAAATGCGTTTTGTCATACATGGCGCCCGGCCAGTTATTTTACAGTGCCGCTCTCCATTATATCTACACGACTTCCACGTTAAGTAGGAACCATTAGTATTCAACCACATACATTTCGGATAGATGTGTATGGTGTCGACACATGGTTCTCCACCTCTATTCTTCTAGATATGTCAAGCTGTCCAATCTAGTTGGTACTGTCCAACACTTGTGGCCTCCCTTGTCATGTCAAATGTGTTGGTCGAATTTCCTGCTATGCGACCTGAATAGTTTTACTTCTTTAATGAGACAACGGCTAGGAGTGTAAGGACGCACTCTTATTGGCGGCGTCCGTCTTTCAATTTCCCATTTGTTTTCCAGACGGCCAATTATGCACGTGATTGGCTTTGAATATATATAGCAATTTCAATGTTTGACAGGACGAGCAATGCTTCAATAACTTTAAGAATAAACGAGAATACAAGCAACGTTAACTCATGCAGCGGAACAAGTGAGATCTTTGGGTCTGTGAATATATATATATAGTCTTGGCAAGTCATTACACCATTGAGTCGTGACGTAATTGAAACGGCTACAGATATGTTCCAAGAAGAGTTACCTTCAAAGGTCTTGTATATTTCTAGAGCAATCATTACCACTTAAAGGCCACTTATTACAGCAGCCAACACAAAAGCCCTCGGTAATTTGACATGCGGAGGTGTCATTTCAGGAGCCAGTTTGGAGTCGAATATCTGCCATCACACAAAGCCATGAACGGCCGTGATGTTGAACCTAAACCATAAACAGACAGTTATGACAGTAAATTCTATTCATCCACAGGATATTAGCTGAACTATGATGAACTGTAAGGTCCAGTAATTCATTTAGAGGCAACAGAGTTGTAGGTCCACTATAATATATCATTGTGTGGGTCTCATATTTGGGAAATGCAGGACTCACCATTATTTTACATTATTGCCATTATAGTGATGTTGTAATGAATACACGCCAGGTTGTTCCCACCCTTCTCGTGTCAATGGGGCACGCCTGATATTGTCCAGAAAGGACCATAAATCACTTAGATATTGAGCCAAGAAGCATTTCTGTACGATACCGCAACATTGATCGAACACGCATACAAACCGTAAAAGTCTATCATGTTGAGTGCCAAATTGAAAACAAACCTACCCATCATAACATGCCATGTCAGTCATCAGTTGATGGTGTAACCCCTTGCAGACTACAGCTGATATTAATTGTGAATCCCAGCTTCCCAGCTCCACGAGTGACCTACGTGTCACCTGCCACTTCCCCCTCTTCTCATACATACCCCATAATCTAGAGCCACATGACCATCCTGCCCAGGCAACGCCCGAAGGCCCCAACCCTCAATAACCTGTTCCATGATAATTGAGATAGCGTGCCTTAGTTGTTGAGGGAAGCACTTATACATTTAAAAATGAGACACATCTATTTCCAGTATTTAGGCAACGTTCAAAAGTTCAAGATTATTCGAGTCATTCTTTCATTATATCAAGTGCGTATCGTGTTCAGCTCCAAACCACACTTCACGACACGACAAAGATCAATTGTGAATGATTTTTTACTAACGACGAAGAATTAAGGACGATTTTTCACACGGCGAAATGGTTGATACTTTATAGCAATTTGCTAAATTTTTTAAAGTCTAAGTTGGCGACAGTGTCCAATATAGATTGCATTTGATTTCATATGGAAGCATCTCATTTTGGAAGTTTATAAGTGTACAGTTTTATAAATAAATGAGTGAGGTCGGGTTTTAAGCCTACAGCGTAGATGGTTCCAGCTGACTATTTTGCATCGGTGATCATTATTTAAACTCTTGCGAATTGGCGGCTTATAAGGGACGAACAGCTTACAAACATAACACTATAATCAACCCGAGATATATAACGTTATGTCAAGGACATATACGGACTGTGTCAAAGAAGAAGAAGAAATTACATTTATAGATGCATACATAACGTAAATAAGTTTTTGGCTTGTCGCTCTCCACGCCGACATAAAACAAATAGTGTGCTGCAGTTTATGGGTCTTTCGTGGCAGCATAAATCACGCAGTTTCCTCCACATGACAATTGGACGCAGGTGCCCGTACGAGATAATAAACAAGCTTAGATACTAGATACTTCGACATATTGGTCGTATGGTCGCATCCAGCGATGATTCATTAGAGCAATAACGTCCTTAATGCCTCCATTTGCGCATAGAAAAGTACGCCTAATAATGCCAGTTACTATGCAGATTTTAGCAAACGTTGTTGCCAGCTTCGTATGTTATCAATAGTGCATATTTTGTGATAAGTGACATTATCCTCACCGCCATGTTTCGGCCTACAGCACACGCCTGCACATAGATAGATGCGCATTATAAGATATGTGACGACAAACTACGAAATCAAACGACTGAGTCTGCTACTGTTCTCGACCTTGAAATTTAGAGTTGGGAGTAGCTGTCTCAACAAATTTGACTTGTATTGATCTCTCGACGACATACATACATACATACATACATACATACATACATACATACATACATACATACATACATACATACATACATACATACATACATACATACATACATACATACATACATACATACATACATACATACATACATACATACATACATACATACATACATACATACATACATACATACATACATACAGACATACATACATACATACATACATACATACATACATACATACATACATACATACATACATACATCACACACATACACATACATACATACATACATACATACATACATACATACATACATACATACATACATACATACATACATACATACATACATCCATACATACATACATACATACATACATACATACATACATACATACATACATACATACATACATACATACATACATACATACATACATACATACATACATACATACATACATACATACATACATACATACATACATACATACATACATACATACATACATACATACATACATACATACATACATACATACACATCGACACACCCACCATCGCACATACTCAATCGAGACACGCGCACATAATAAACAGAATCTTATCTCCCGCCCACGTATGCAGGCTGCACCTCGAAATTGTATAGATGAAATATATCGATAAAGACAACATCACCTCATGTATTGGTTGTCTTATATGAACAGAACATTAAGTATATGGACGGTGTTCACTTTCACGACGAACAAACATCTGTACGTGTGCGTGCAATAGACGCGACCAGAGTCATTACGCCCGATTAAGTAGTTTTCACAAAGAGTTTCCTTAGACGTCTTGTAGATTTCTCAAGAGTATATTCTATGAAGAATTTCACCCTGGCGCATCAGGTAGCATTTTGACCGTATTTCAATATGGGTCTTGATGGTTGGGGTGCTTTTGGTGTTGTCGTTAATTACATTGTATCGAAGTGTTGCCAAATCCGTTAGAGCTTATATAACCAATGTACGTATGAGAATTATAGGCGAAATGATTCATCAGCGTGTCGTGATTCCTGTCGCTAGGATCCTATTGGGAACTGAAAGAGGTGCATTAAGCCACACACAGGCCACGCTGGAATCGGCCCACCTTATTTACTTGTTGTTATTGGTCCGCGTCTATACATCAGTTTTTGCATAGCGCAAACGGTAAGAGCAATTTTGAGGGATTTTATCACTGACGAGGAAATAAGGACCGTCGATGGTTTGGGTTCAACTATGAAACTATGAAAAGGTGATGAATCAAAATAAAATATGAATATTAATTTCTAATGGTAGAGGTGGTGAGCATGCGCGATCCCCACACCAGCTAGAGGTGATACTCGGGTGTGGTTTGATTGTGGCAGCGCATAATGTGCAATACAATTAACGCGCTTATATTTGACTAAATTAAGTAACAATTCAGAAATAAAGAACGTAATATATCACGGTAACCAGCTTTCCAGTAAATCATTTGTTAAACCATCAGTATCTTATTAATCTACAATTAAAAGAAAGCTGCAACAAAGATTTCACTTATGTTCCTCTTGGTAACCAACAGATTGGCTAAACTTCTTCGTATTATGACACCATCACGCGTGAGATGTTTTTGTATAATATCCATATAAAATAATCAGCATACATTGAAAACGATTTGCTTAATGGCTGCAAAAGTCATAACGCAAAACACAAATTCAAGCAGCCCTTACCTACAATGATGTTCTGCTTTGTGCAGCAGATTTGGTATATCACCAATTTAAAGATCATAATGTATACGAACAAGGTTGAAACAGGTGGATGAAATGACAATAACACATCTCCTGGTTCATCTCCAGTGTTTTTACGGTCTGCTGATGAACTTTATTCCCTGCGGCAAAAAACAAATGTTTGATCATCTTGAACTATAGAATATGATGGCAGTTTGAGTAAAATTGTTTTGAGACATGTTTTCCATCAGAGAGTTATTTGTTTAAATGTTAATTAACCCTGAATACATCGGTAGTCTTGTACAGCAAAATAATTTGTGTCATCGGATGATTTAAAGACGTAGAGGTTTAAAATCGAAAGATGAGGCATGCAAATTCCAAGACATAACCACGACACCACAGCGAGTTGTCTTGCAGTCACTGAGCCAAGTCACAGCTTATGGTCTACCGATTTCCGGTTGACCTTCTTCGCGGGTGTCTAGGCTCCGCAACTCCCCAAGGCGCTATACGGATCAGGGATTGATTTACAAAAGGGCGCATTAAACAGAAGGATGACGTGCAATTTGTAATATTCTGAAAAGAATGTCTTTTATAATTCATGGAAATTGGGTGCGAAGGCTGCGTCAAATTGGATGTCAATGCTAAATGAATTACCCTTGCAAGAGGCTAAAAGTACGCTAATCATAGTTGAGGCGAAATTATACAACCTATAAACCCTATGAAAGATTCAACACAGATAATATTCAGCTAGAAGTTAGAGTGGTGCTGTCAACAGCCTGTGGAAAGGATTATTTATATGTCAATTTTCGTACATATCTTGGGACAGTGATATCATTTATTGGTAGCACACAATGCTACCTGAATAAGGTCCCCAGCCGATTACATTGCATTACATCTGAAATCATCTTACTTTGGGAGGTAATAAAGTTACGTTCCTATCGATTTGACGTGCAGTGAATACATTGGCGACATTGCATTTTAGGCCAACATGTCGGATTGAGTCAGTGTATTTCTCTCGGATTATCACGTTGGAACACTTGCGACGTAGCCGTCAATGAGGGGAGAGTAGCGTACAAATATAACGCCGTAATAACTCCAAACATGATGCTATTTCCTGGAGACATGGAAGAAACATTTACTAGATTTATGAAAGCGTAAATCGCATAACTAGCAATGGAATACGATGACTATCTTTATCTGTGATTTTCGACGCCTACCGAAAACAATATAGTTGATGGAAGCGGCCTGTTGTAGCAATATGAAGTTCCCAGATTCGTTTGCATAGCGCAGGTGCCCGTATAAGGTGATAAAGTAACTTAGATGACAGCTTCATTACAGCTTCCTGGCCCTGTGTAAGCATACTCATTCGCTCAGGCAGATTGTCTCAGGCCAAACCAATGAGAATATTTTGCTGTCAACTGGTGATTGAGTACGAATTAGGCATCTAGCTTATGACAGTATCTTATGACATTAACGAGGATATTTGTGATAAGGCAAGAATAATCACGTCCGAAATGCAAATGACATGGCGGTGAACAAAGCCTCATTTGGTGTGGGAGTATACCGTTTCTATAAAGTATATATATTGTCGAGTGAATCTTGCACACCGCACGCAGGGTGAGAATCGATTATGCTTACTAGGCTTCCTGCCTTTGATGCCAAACACATTTTGCCAGTTGTATTAAGATTTTCAAGGAAGTTGCTTGCAAAGGTCGTTTGCATTTCCTTAATGTTTATTTTTCACAACTAAAACGCTCCAACTTGGTATGGGGAGGTAACACAAATATGTAATAATTGAGGACTTAATTCGCCGCTGTCGTCCATCAGGAGACATTTCTGGTCGAGGTGACTTACAAACTAGTGGTCATTGTGACAAATCCTATACACACACGATATTGCGAACTGTGGTTGCTTAAAGGATCCAATCATTCACTGAGGGGCGACCTTGGTGCATGGATATTATACGATTTATCATCACACAAACCAGAGTGGTGACGATAGCAAGATTTTGCATGAGTGCATTGAGTGATCGTGAATTTATCAGGGTCACATGGCAGTTACTAGATTTGCAATGATTCATGCCACAAAAGCAGACTCAAGAGTCCTGTATTTGGATGTGCATTTGCCAAGGGAGAGCTTATCATACTTGAAAGAGAAGTTGTGAATATTTCTTGATTGAATGTTACATAATGGTTTTAATAATGAATTTGTCATACATAACCAGTCATTTAACTGTATCGCTCCCTCACAGTCACCCCTCCCCAGTATATCTACACGACATCAACGTTACTTAGAAATAAGTAGTATTTAACAGCTTCATTATATTGTGGTCGCTTCTGTTACTAAGAATGGATGTGTATGGCGTCGACTCGTGGTTCTCCACCTCTATGTCTCTAGACATGTATAGCTGGTCAATCTAGTTGGTAACGTCTAACACTTGAAGCCTCACTTGTCATGTCACATTTAGTGGTCTATGTTCCTGCTATGCGACCTAAATAGTGAGCCAATGGCTAGCAGCGTAAGGACATACTCTAATTGGCGGCGTCCGTCTTTCAATTTCCCATTTCCAGAGAGCCAATTATGCACTTGGTTGGCTTTGAATATATAAAGCAATTACAATGTTGGATAGGACCAGCAATGCTTCAACAACTTTAAGAATAAAGAGAATACAAGCAATTTTAATTTATTTCTGTTGAACTAGTGAGATGTTTGGGTCTGTAAATATATTGTCTCAGATGTGAATTAAGGTTATTTAAGCCGACGACGGGAAAAGGCAATTAGCGAAGGACTGTCTGACATAGAAGATTTCTATTCATTTATTTGTAATTTTCTGTTGTTCAATGCTATTGTAGATTCATTTATGAATGTGGAGAGGAACGATTATGCTCATCGGTACATGTGTGTGCTATAGACGTGGTAAGTCATTACGCCCTTGAGTCGTGATGTAATTGAGTGGCTCGACATCCGGCTACCGATGTGTTGCACTAAGAGTTATCTTTACAGGCCTTGGGCATTTCTCTGGCAATCATTACCACTTTAAGGCCAACCGAGGTCTCTATTACAGCAGCCAACACAAAAAGCTCACGGTTATTTGACATGCCAAAATGTCATTTCCGGAGCCATTTTGGGATCGACGATCTGCCATTACACAAAGCCATTTACGTTGATGAACCCAAGCCGTTAACAGACACTTATGATGACAATTTGGTCATATAATTATTCATCCCCACGGCGTAAAGCGAACTGTGATGAACTGTAAGTTCTAGTGATTCATTCAGAGGCAACAGAGTTGTATGTCGACTTTGATATATCATTATGTGGGTCTCAAATTTGGGAAATATAATGCTGGACTTATCGCTTTAACACGACGTTATAGGGAAGTTGATTCTGCTTTGAACAACCGCCTGGTTATTACCACCCTCGTGTCATTGGGACACACCTGATATTGCATACATTCGTACTGGAAAGCAATCTATCATACCGATCTAAGTCCGGCAAGGACCATACTCTGTTAATCATGTATATATATATATCGAGCCACGAAGCATTTCTGTACAATACCGCAACACTCATCGAACGCGCATGTAAACCGTAATACCAAATGGGACGCAAGTGTAGCGATATTTAATGTTGGCAAGATGATACTATGAATTGGCCAATTCTCCAATTGCTCGGATACATACTTATTTAAACACACCCCGTGAATCTTGTCGTTGACGAGCAAGCGGTGGCATTAAGATATCAGTCACGTACTATGTTGAACTTTACATTACTATGTCAACCCTGGCACAGTCCGCATAGTTTTTTACACTTTTTCTTGATGGTTGAGGTGCCTTTGGTGTTGTCGTTAATTACATTGTATCGAAGTGTTGTCAAATCCGCTAGAGCTAATAAAACCAATGTTATGATTCAACGACGTAGTGATTCCTGCCGCTAGAATTGCCAAGTATGAAAGCATACTAGCCGTAAGCATGTCGCTAGACCGAAGCATATTAGGACGCCAGTGGAACTGAAAGCGGTCCATTAAGCAACACAGAGACCGCACTGGAAACGTCGCGCCTAATTTTCTTGCTATTGATGGTCCACGCCGATCCATCTTTTTATGCGTAGCGCAAGGTGATATTCGGTGCAACACAACTAACGGGTTTTACTTTGACTTATGCATCCGAGTGAACGACTGGTCTTAAATTATGTAAAAATTCAGAAATCAAGCACAAAATGTGCCATGGCGATCGGCTTTCCGGTCAATCATTTGTTCACCCGCCTGTATCTAATTCATCTACAAGTTAATGGAAAGTTGTAACGATGATTCCACTTTTTCTGTCTAGGTGACCAATATATTGGCTTAGCTTCTGTATTCGTACCATGCGAAGTAAGTAACGGGGATTCCAATGGCAGCATCACGCGTGTGTTGTTTATGTATAACATACATAATTACGGTTAACCATCTTCGTGGGTGTCAAAGCTGCGCTACTCCCCTAGGCGCTATGCGGAACAGGGACAATCCACACTCCTAATTTACCCTGCGCAGGATATCAGTATCTGACCTACGTGATCAAGTTCCACTTCTGCGCATTTATATTTATTTATAATAGGGCTCATTATACAGTTAGAAGGTTTCTAACATTGTGAAAAAGTTTTTAGTTAAAGACAGGCGATGTCGAAATAAGATGTTAATGTGAAATGAATATCCCGTGGAAGAGGCTAAGAATAGAATAATCCAAGTTGAAGCAAATATAACCCCATAATCACCCCAAATGTACAATCGGCCTAAGATGCTGATAAATCATCTGCTAGATTTATGAAAGCATAAATCGCATAAATAACACTGAAATACGATAGCCATCTTTGCAGAAAACAAATAGTTGATGAAAGCGGCCAGATTCAATCGCATGACGCAGGTGCCCGGATAAGGCGATAAACTAACTTAATAAATATTTCTTATGGTCGCAATCGACAGTGATTTATCACAGCTTTCTTGCCCTGTGTAAGCATATTCATTCGCACAGGCAGATAATTTCTGACCAACCGCATGCCAACTGGTGATTGATTACGAATAAGGCATCCAGCTTGTTTCAGAAGCTTATGACATTAACAAGAATATTTGTGAGAAGGTAAGGCAAATCACGTCTGCACCGCAAATGACATGGCGGTGAACAAAGGATCATTTGTTATGGGAGTATACCGTTTTTATAAAATATACATATTGTACACCACAGGGTAAAAAATCGCAGTAAACATTTGCTTAGTAGGTTTCTTGCCTTTGATGTCGAGTTTATGTTTCCAGTTGTATGATGATCTTAAAGGGAAGTTGCTTTCAAAGGTCCTGTGCATTTCCGAAATGTCCATCAGTCACCATGAAAAGTCTCCAACTTGTTACAAAGAGGTAACCTTTGATGTAGATCGCCGATGTCGCTATCCAGGGGGCATTATTGATCAAGGTGAGTTATTACCTGGTAACCATAGTGACACAATTCATGTACACCTTTCGGTAGCAGCTAGCCATATCAACCACTCTCAAGTGATTATCATAAAACGAAATAGAATACAGACTCGTTGCCCTTCGTTTGACACGGACATAACAAATTTCGGTCTTGATATGCGTCTGGTGGCTAGTAAGTATCAGGCCTGCCAGATGCTATACAGCAGATTGACAACAATGGAAAACATCCAAAAGCCGTACAATAAGCTGCGGTGAACCTCGGTGGTCAGTACTAGGTTCTATTTTGTTTACAATCTACAAGGCAACACTAGGTAAGGTCATGTGTGGGTATGGTATAGAATAACATTCATATGCTTATGACGCGCAACTAAACTCCATTACTCTCCAGAAACAGGGTCACCAACAGGAATATCGCCAGTGCAGGCAGCACAATGTCTAGAATTTGTGAGAACTTGAATGATCGAAAACTACCTCAAATTAAATGATGATAATACATGCTTTTCTGTTACATGTATCCAAAGGGGAAAAACTGATAAACATCTTAAATAAATAAATGCGCAATTTTGGCTAAATATGGAACAGAGATATGAAACACATTGAAGACGTAAGAACAAAGTGTAAATCATCACAGATCCAATTGCAAAACATCAACAAAATAAGGCCGTTCCTGAATGATAGAGACACTGAAACACTCATGCATGCATGGATATTAATTTCAAAATAATCCTGTTATGGATGTGCACATGAACATCAAATACATTACGTTACATCAGAGCTTATTGAACAGCCTGAAGGATAGTGAGTCATAACTGATACTGATTGCATTTGTTGCAAATCGGATATTGAGTCTAAATAAGATGTCAAAGTAAAATCAACGTCCAATAGAAGATTTAAGAAGTATACAATTCCAGAAGAATCGTAAGAATCATACAGGACGTACACTCTTTTTGGCAAATTGAGTACATTTTGTATTCAACTGCTTGTAAGTGTTGCGCTGAATTCTGAGTGATTGATACGTATTTAAATTTATATCGTTTCTTTTAGTCGCATCATTTAATTGGTGCGATGCAATTACATCCGTATGTTGTACGGTTGCTTGTATTTGCATCTTGCATTTCATCAGGGGAGTTTAATGTACTATCATCTGACGCATAATTGATTAATAAGCGTCATCGGAATTTAAGCAAAGGTTTCTGTTGACTAGTTTGCACAGGTCTAACGTCATGCCGACAGCACAAGGGCAAGTAGCTAGACTTGATACGTTGCTATTGCCATGGCGACAGATCTTCAACAGAAACCTTCCTTATATTGGCACACACGCCAAAAAATGTTTCCGCCTCTCCATTTCCCTACAATGCCATATTCATGCTCTTAATTTTAGTTCCCAGGTTTGCATTGATCAGACCTTGTTTTACAAGTGCAACGTTTTTGCCGTGAACATTCATTTAATTGTACCATTATAGAGATATCCTTTGTAAAAAAAGACAAACCTTAATGTAGCATCCCTTGACATCATTCCCCCAGCATCACATAAAATACGTCGAATGTGGAGTGACAGACTGCATTTGCGATCATTAAGCCGCCAGTATGTGTAGAAACCAAACTTGTCTGTATACTAATGGGCAAACTACGCGATGCTTCTGGTCTTGTTACTATCGAGGCTGTGCTAGAACGGCTATATATATATATATATATAAGCTATGAACACACCACCACAATAACAGCTATTATAGGACAAATTCATATTATTCTAGCTACGTACAATTGCACACACCGACAAACATACCCACTGCGCATGGTATACGCCGCTACTTGAAAGTGCGATGATGGAAGATATCGATAAATTAGATACTTCCATGCAAAGTAAGTACCATGCCATAATAGAAAACTAACTGTGAAAAAGGTTACCTCCCAAATTGTAATTGTCTGCCCAAGCATCGGACCGCTAATGTTGTCCACAGAGAGTTGCCCTTGGTAGAGTAGGCCTTAAACTTGTCTCGATCAGACATTATCAATGGAAGGCCAGCAATAAACGGTGCTCTTTATGACCACGATTATTTGGCATGCCAAGGTCTCATAAGCGGCGGTATTCAAAAGTCATTGGTGTGAATTGCCCATGACCCTTGGTGGTTATATTGGACACAAGTTAATAAAAGACTGTTAAAGGAATAATGAGGACATGGTTATTCATTCACACGATATTACCGGACTGGGCTGTAGGGACACGTCATTATATCATCGTGTTGGTCTAATATCATGGAAACATATTGCGGGGCTAAAACCACTTTATCACCAGTTTCTGACTTTATCATCTTTAAAAGAGAGCTTTTGTTGTTGCTGCAGCTATTGTTTTGATCACAATCAGGATACATGCGTACTACAAAGACCAACATGGCGGTAAGCGACTAACAACCTCTTTATAAGCCAGAGCGGGACACATATGGCCTTATATTTGCATTTGTCAATTCGTTCCGACATTTCCAACCCTGTGATTGATATTATATCGCATTTGTTATGTGATACTCATCTCTCACTGGAAACAGTCATTGACATATGGATGTCGAGACAGATTTCATCAGACGTCCTGGCTTGTTGGGCCGTTCCATGTTCTGGGTTGGTCGGTTGACCAACGATCGACGTAGTTTTTGATAGTTGAGCATAAAACTTTTTTACATAGACGATGATTGGTCATCAGGAAATGTTTCAGAGAATAAGACTTATGTAAAGGTGCCTTTTGTTACGACTCGATTTTAGAATGTCATTCTGCGTTTAAATTGTGTAGTAAGCAAATCTAGCTCACACTGGTTTATATTTGTGCAGAAGTTTGGATCTGCCCCCACCTCATGCCCCATGCCAGTCTGTAGTATAAGCTCCACTTGCCATAAATGCATTCACTCACAAGTTATGTTGTTCTTTTATACAAACCACTGATTTTCTAGCTTATTTTCTGAAATCGTATCAACAGGTCTGATTCAATACCTAAATGTTTAAAAGAGTTACATTGCCAGTCAATTTTCAAAAACGACAACTGTCACTGCCCAGTGACACTTGTAATGCTAGTCCTCAGTGACAAGTAGAGGACTGTGCAATTCCATACGAATGGCTCATGTGCGGATATCATGCACACAAAAACACAAAAGCTAAATTTGGTTCGCAGCACAAGAATAAAAATCAATGAAACTAATAGAACAGCTGATCGATTTAATTTATCGCAAGTTTCAAAGGAGGCAATGTGCTGGGACATTATTTCAGTCATGAACATGTGTAATTGTCGACAGTCCCAATTGTTTTTAAAAAAAAATTTGGTCATAATCTGAAAGTTTTCTGTTGTGTGCATACATCATGTCTAAATGTATTTATTGTGATTGCCTATGTCACTTTGTTTAGTTCAAGTAATGTTGAAAGATAAAAATAAGTATCAAAATATAAAGCAGACATAATGTATAATGTTTTTCTTCAAAGACTGTTACCTGACTTAGCCCATTACATTATATTCTGCTACCATACAGGTTGAGATAGGATGAAGATATCGATTTGGAAGATACCACAAGGGGATTCTACTTTCGCTTTAGATTGTATTCATCAGTCATGACAAAAAACTATTGTACTCATTATCCCTTGGGAAAATCTTCAGTTTGTTATCTGACTATAGCTTCCTCGTCCAAGGAATGCATCTGTCATATGGTCACACCATTATGTGAGCTGGAGATGGGTCTTGCTTGGATATCTACCAATGCTCGATAAAGAGTACAATAATGTCATAGGAAAAGGTACAATGTCGTTTTCATGTGGGTCTATATAAACATTCGGTCAGTAAACTACTGTGATCAATTTATATACTAACTCGTTGGAGGATGAAAGAACATTAAGCTGGACAAAATAAAACAGAAAAAGGGAAATAATCAGAATCAGAGATATGAGGCCAAATTTAATTCTGAGAGTCCGCATCTGCATGTTTCGCGAAAGTAACAACTTCCAAATATTTCAATTCATATTTATACATAAGCAATTTACGATATCCAAAGAAAATAGATAGATGCACAATGTTACCTATAATGTTGGCAAGACATACCATTTGTATTTATCGTTTGTATATTAGGTCCTCCTTTTATATGCAAAGCAGAGATAATAATTATTATAAGGCATATGATGACGGATGATTGATAAAAGATGCAAGCTTTTTAATAGCCTCGACATAAATGCAGACATACAGCGTACATAATATATGGACGTAAAAGCCTATGAGGATATTATCCATGTCATCATTGATCGAGAACGCATTTGAAATGAAAAGGTCATGCAATAACATTGTTTCCGTGACCTGACACTTACACACACCACAACGTATATTTACGTATACGATAGCCATGGTGAACGAATTGTCAAATATCTCGATATCATTGGATCTTCAAACAATCAATAATTGCAAAAGACATGGGCTTAATATTGCTTGATAAAACTTATTGTATATACGGTTACTGAAAATGTAAAGCATCGGCCATGGGAATAAATTGAGCACATGGATAACTCCACGGTTAGGTTGTATGTTTTATATCGGATAATGACATCCATTACTCGAAAAGGCGGATTTAAAATCGAGTCATTTTACATTCCTTCATTCAGTTATTTATAGGAAAATGTCAAACCGAGCTGCATAGTTGTTCGTATCAGTCATATACGCTCAATGTATCCGAAGTGAATAGAGATCGTCATCGTGAGACAAGCTGATGTACCAAACATCTAAGTGGATTGAAAACAAGGATGGTGCCTCCCTTACACCTGAATTAATATACGTTCCATTGAGTTTCGTTTGTTAACTTATCGTTCATCTGGACGAATGGCTTATAACACCATTAATTCGATGCTAGTTTGGCTGTCGATAAAGCATTCATGACATTATGAGTCAGCAAAGTCAAGCATTAATGACATTATGAGTCAGCAAAGTCAAGCATTAATGACATTATGAGTCAGCAAAGTCAAGCATTCATGACATTATGAGTCAGCAAAGTCAAGCATTCATGACATTATGAGTCAGCAAAGTCAAGTATTAAGTATGTTCATATATGTTGCTATAAATGTAATGCCGTGCTCGTGGTGCCGACACCGTCAATCATTCGCTTTAACGAGATATATCTTAAACCTATTCATTTTATCACCTTTTTCGTGTCATCCAGCATTCATTGATCAGTTTAAAAGACAGGGAATCCAGCAACATTCAACGAAATGCATGCGCATACTCCACGAAATTCAAGGACTGAGATTAGCATGATACTGAACCGTTAAATAAAGAATTTGATGATCCTGTCATATTGTCGTTAAGTCGTCATTAGTCGTCAGGGTTCGTGCGTTGACAGACTAAACCTTGATTTACAGCAGAAGTTGGACGCTGTTCCTGTCTTTCATTTGCGCGTCTAATTATTCCCACATTTCTCATCCTCTTTGTGCCTGATTGATGTCACCGATCTCTCGCCAGATGCGTTACTCATTGCAACGTTAGTTGCCTTTCGATCATGACTTAAAATGGCTGCTTCAACAGCATAAAGGTGAAGCCGTTTATAATCATGATTGACGCAACTATAAGGTGTTTGGTTGTTTGGGGTTTAACTATGATAATGTTAGGTGCTTTGAATCAAAATGGTGCTATGATCACACATGACTATTACTTGCTTTTGGTATAACTTGGGGGCTGGTGGGATCACAAAACCAGCTATATGATACGATTAAGATTTTACTGCAATTAAAGCGATTTAGTATAACTCCTGTCTCTGAGAAAATCACTGGTAATAACTACCTAACAATTCAGACTTAAAACACTTCATGTTGGACTTTGTAATTAATCGTTTCTTAGTCAGCCAGTATTGAATTCTACAAATTTACATGCATATGCAACCATAACATCTGTCTAGCAGTAAACGAATGCTTAACAACGGATTTGCCCAACTTCAATACTTGTATCGTAAGCTGTGCACTGACCTGATCTTACTCGTGTTCTTTATGAATACTATTCATGCGTTTACATATCGCAGCCACTCAAATTATGGATAAACATCAAAAGGCCTCTTACTATATAAAAGCGAATTCACATTATGCTCAACAGGGCAATTAGCCATCCTAAATCTTTACTCGCTATTATCAAATACTCGCTCACTGAAAAGAATGGCTAGCCAAATTTGATATATAGTCAATACATTGTAAACTGAACTTCCCATTGAAAAGAATATAACTTCCAAATCGAATCATAAGGAATAAACACAACGTACTTTCGTCTATTGCAAATTGCACACATTTTGTCGTTAGTTTTGCGTCAGGAACATTTAGCGGAATAGGTAACATCTATTAATATTCTACAGCATCATTACTTTCAGTTAAACGCGACTGTGGACCGTCATCTGCAATATTTGCGCTATACCATTATCAAATAATCTGCAAGTAAATATGGTCCGAATATGATTGCCTTCGTCACATCTTGAAGCATCGCACCTTGGACGAATATCAGGTGATAGTCCTATTGATTTAACAACTAGCCGCATTGGGTTTTAGCCCACTGCCTTTCATGGATGCAGTTAACTATTTGGTACAGGTTATTACCGCCCGGGGCGACCATTGTATCGTGAGTAAAATACAATTATAACCCCATGATCATCCCTTAATAAAATGATATTTTGATTCAGTAATTGGACCCAGGTCTCCGGAGAAGGCAATAAATGAGCTTAGATAATAGATACCGCGCCCTACTGGGTGTCTGGCCTTCAGCGGTGGCTCATTAGAGCATTAACGTCCGGTGTGAACACACCTACTCCCAGGCAGGTTGTCTCAGACCAACAGCAAGGTAATATTTAGCTGTCAACTGGTGATCAGTTACAAACTCATTTGTAAGTACGGAGAACTCCTTGTCTACAGACTTGTTTTGCGTGGTCTATAACCGTCATACAAGGTGTAACCGACATTTGTTGCTCATGGCAGGTTTCCAACCACAAAATGCCTTAACCAAGATATGACAATGTTGCTATACGTACATCTAGCCTCTTGGCACATGTACATTACCGTGTGATTAAAATG
>CM067344.1:71364808-71392308 GCA_034190875.2 Urechis unicinctus | reverse complement strand
TATTCATATGTGAGAAATTGTAATAAGCGTAATAGATGAATGTTATTCCTTCCAGAGTCTTCCGCTTTCTTGTATACAGAAGATTTGTATACGTGATTTGGCATAAGCTAGACTAGAAAAACAGGTGACCTCTCTGGTTATTAGTGCGGCTTTAAGGAAGCTTCATCACCGACTAGTGTTAAACCTACACCTGTGAGTACCAACAACACCTCTTTTGAAGCAGCAGCAATGGTAGGGGATACTTCTCTCTGACTGAGCAGTACGTTTGCTCTTCTGTAGCTCGGTTATTTCTCCCGAAGATGTAGCACCTGGATCATCAGTCTGTCAATATATAATTGAAGCACATGCCATAATACTCTTGTTAATAATATTAATTTATTGTGATCAGCATGTTTAATTAAATGACAGCTGACTGAAATAAATCTTATTGAACGCAGAAGTTCCACAAGACAACTCTCATAGACAATATATTTACGTTGTGACATTTTTGTCACAAGTTAGATCCAGTTCACTGCAACACATATAGATACAATTATTGCATTACAATTGATGAAAAGTATCAATGAAAATTACAATTTAATAATTGTTTGGCAATAGTACAACTCAATGAATACACTTTTATAACAGTTGTGACATATCATTTTGCATTTACTCACATAGTTTCATTATCAATGATCTCTTCGTCGTAACCCTAGGAAGTATCCTTATCAATGTCAAAGTTGTAGTTGGGGTCATTTAATGTGTCATCGTCATCTTCATCTTGCTCAGACTCGGAGTGTTGGTACAACTGAGCACTGTATAGCCACGTCGTGCATGTTTTTTGGGCCGACAGCAAATTGTATGCCTCTTGAGTATGTCTTTGGGCCCGTAAACAATGATCTTTGGGTTTGGAGGACTTGGTCGGCAGTCTAAAATTGATAATATACCAATAACGCAGATGTAATAATGTGTTCACACTGGTTGCAATCTATAGCCACTTCAAATGTTGACCTAGAAATTAGAATCTTGACTTGACATTAAAGACTTTACCTTAAGTCGTCTTCGTTTCCTGTAAGCGCCTCTCGCTTGTTTCTCAACTCCAACATTATTAGCGTAATCAAATAACGTGGGAACAGCATCATCATTCAGTCGGGCTCTTTCCAGGCCAAGTTGCTTCATGCGCTCCGGATTGACTTTAAAGGAATCACGAGTGAAGAGGTCGGAGCATAACACCGTGCTTTTCTTGGGCTTCCACGAAGATATTCGTATCACTTAGGCTATCCAAACTTGTCGCTTTGCTTTGTCGGATTCTTCTTGCGGAAAGTTGAAAAAGCTCGCATCCGATCCTTCCCTATTCTTACAACCAACAGCGCAACAATACGGCACATTCACAATTTCTTCTCAAAATGGTACAAAATATCGTCAAAAGTGACGCGGTCTACCGTGTAAACACAAGTGGAATATAGGTCATAAAACAACAAGAGTTTATAGCTTCGCTAAGAGGGCTCACTTAGAATTGCTCCCTAATTATAATACACTGCAATCATAAGGTGGCGCTAACGTGACGCAAACAAAAGCACATCGGAATACTGGGCTGACGTCACTGCGATTGATGATAGCGGGAAAAATGTCGTTTCGTAGAGCTTTTCCACTGCCAAAACACGGGGCTCGGCGTGTGTTAAAGATATGGAGTCATCTGATTGGTCGAGATGACCATGGCTACAAATTAAACTGAGAATTCCAAGTGGTTTTAAGAGACGCTATGACAAGATGTTATGACAATAACGCTTCGGCAAACAGGTGGCGCCTACACGTATTTCCTCGGGCGTAAAGCCTGAGTGAGCGCTCCTAGCGAAGCTATAAGCTATTTCATAAAACTACCAGTGCGTTCGGCTAGCCGAGTTGTTCAGCAGAAATAACGTCACGAGCCGAGTGTTTACGCAGTATGCCGAGCCAAAAGTTGTCCTGTCTGAGTGCCGTAAACTGATAAAAAATAATTAATTTCACTTATTAGAAAGGTCTCATTGCGCATTCATAGGCAGAATCTATTGTTTTGGAATACAGACTAATGACTGACCATGGACAATCTTCTTTGTGCTTGATCTCTAAACGATTTCCGGCTATGTTTCGCAAAATATTCTTTGGAAGACTTCACGTTAAAGGCCTTTGCCTGGGTTTTCCATAACAAAGAAACGATGGCACTGGTTTCGGTAAAAGTGCTCGTTGATTTCTAACATGATTCGAATCCCAGTGAATACTCTCTCATCTGACGTTGCAGGTGTAATTGACAATATGGTGATATCATTCGTATCTATTGCCTTTCAGTATTTCTTATTTGCAGGCCATGACACATAATATACGAAGGCAAGTATCCATATGTATATTCTGCTTCGGCAGCATGGATAAGTAATATTGGAATTTAGATTTAACTGTTATGTACGACATAATGGTCAGCTGCACCAGACCTATAGTTCATAGCTTTGTTTACATTATACATCAGCAATACGGTCAGTTTACAAAAACCTATGTGACCTCAATGTACTTGTTTGTGGTTTTGTGTCTGGATGGATTTCGTGCAACAAATCTCAACACAAAGCAGACTTATACATCATGGTTTAGATTATTACAATACAAACCTTTCACATGGACAATATATAATTCGAAATGTCGTGTCAGCGAGCATTTATTGCAACGAAGAAAAGCTCAAGTATAAAAGAACCGTTTGCGTGATAAGAATGCCGAACCCCATAAATCATCCATTACGGTTACTGCCATCACGAAATGATACTATTAATCTGTCATTTTGCTCACGGTGCTCTTTACAAAGCAATCGCACATCACACCAGTCGCAATTTTTGTACAATTCATATGCTATGCATGAAAGTGATTCTGTAGTTGGCTTACATTTATGGGTGCACAGTTCAATTTTCAATTCACATGTTCCTTGATGGTTTTGTTCATTTCCGTAGTTTCTTAAAGAAGGTCGCATACCAAACAATAAGGTGCAAGAGTTAATGAATTTGGTATAGATTTGTAACGACGGGAGTAGTTTCCGCTGAAACGCCACAAATTAAATATTGCATTAAGATTCAATTTGGTTGATTCTAAGCAGGATATTTTTCTCGCACTGATATATTCAACAATTCATCTACTCTACGTTAACCTCTAGCTATCACTGAGCTTCTTTGCCCGTTATTCCAACGCACCTTGCCATATTTATTCCCTCTATTTGCAAGTATGTCCTGGTTTCTAGATACTGAAAATGTTCCGCGTTACCTTTCGCTGCATTAGAGCCTGTTTCCACAATGTCGTTTACGCAAATCATGTAATAATTTTTTACGTCTGCATTTCAATTATTTAAAGGTCATTTATAATTAATTCATATTTTGTTGGGACGGGTGAATGCATTAATGGTGGTGCATAGAGCGAAATGATTCGCCCCGTTTGCACAACAACTTCTTAAGAATTTAGATAACACAGAATGGTTCACAAAAATATTACTTTGGATAACCAATGGACAATACGCTGAAAGCTTTTGGGCATCTTATTCTGACAATAATTGGTTTTCCCGTTTTGTAAATACCTATTTTTGTTGCTCAAAATTAAAATGCAACCTTCCCTCGATAATGTCTTGCTCATCTACTCTATGAGTTTGTGGCATCTGGGACCCATTAAAGAATATGAACATAATTTAAAAGTAAATGCGCATAGCTAAACTGACAGTATGTGCCCCGATTTAACAACCTTCGTTAACCCGTATGATCCCCTTGACGCCTCAACTTGTGTGTGTTTCAGGGGAAATAATGGACGCTATGTTTGTGGGATATATATATATATATATATATATATATATATATATATATATATATATATATATATATATATATATATATATATATATATATATATATATATATATATATATATATATAAAGTAATCGAATTAATTAACGACCGAGGTAATTTGGGGAATTTCTTGGTAGACGCCGCACATGTACCTATGCAATATGTTGCCCTCTGCCTGCAGAAATGGTAGTGCTTTGTCGCAGTCATCCATATTGCTTAGCCAGACTCATACCACCACAAGATACTAGCCATGTCAATATAAGCCTACCCTGCAACAAAGTTGTGAAGTATTTGTCAATTGGTTAATATTATAGTTTAATGAATGTTGAATATTTACCTCCCATGGTACAACAGCCCTCCACCATGCGGGTAATATTTTCAGCATCACGCCCAAAGGGTAATTACATAGATAAATAGCATATGTTTGTTTGCAAGATTGCACCCAGCCCACGACGTTGATGCGTGAATAATACATGTCCCTGTAGGCAACCAATGTGCAGTGCAGCGCATGGTAATATTCGGTGCCATATCATTATGGCTGGGGTCGAAATGGCCTAAGCCCAAAAGGATCGAAACGTGCCCCATAAAGATGACCTTCCTGACACCCGAGATGGCCCCTGGTCAATTATGACTTCTAATTGAATCCTTTTCCAACATGCATCAAGCGCTCGATATAGACGAGACTGTGCAAACATAACACGGGAATTCGTAGCATCGGCTCTTTTGACCACTAGCGATTCCAGCCACTGCACCTAAAATGTTGATGTAATGATATTTACACAATGGTTTAATTGCAATTAGTTTATAACGTCTGCGGTTGCATGAACAATTATTGTTGCGGTCATTTTATATCAACCACGCGTATTGAATATATATTGTTAGTTGATGGCAGTGTCATTATCATACATAAAAATGTAAACATTCGTAACACGTGTATGGACGCATAATGTCGTCCTCATATGCTATATCATTCAACGATAACCATGCATGCTCATACTCTAATTGTTATGATTATGAGGCAGGTTTATATCATTTCGCGCTCCATTATGCTTGCCAAATAGCAAATGCACACCATCTACCTTTTGCCTCAGTAGCTGGCACAGGTGACACTCATACAGCACACACATGCGTCATCGAAGATTGTTCTGTTGAGAGTGACGGCGGTGACTTCCGGGTTAATGCAATACTTATGCGGTCTTATACAGCGTAGAGATTGAATGCATATATAATCAAGTATCTCCAATACTTCATGTTGACCGCTCTACGTCAGTGTTGACTGATTATAGCATCAGCATGGCTTGTCAGCTTGCACTCCATTCATATTCGCCACATGCTTTTCGATATGGGTTTCTCAGTATCTATTGCTGGTGATGCGAATGCTGCATTGGGCACTGCCACACAGCGAAAACAGCCAACCTGCATGAATCCATTTCTCCCTATTTCCCTTGGCATTCAACGACGAATGATCTTTTTACCACACGAGCAGTTCACAGATAGGTATGCTGCATATGCAATTATTTAACAGTCAATATTTCGGTATCTAAAGTAATGTCTTAGGTTGCATCAGATTATAATTGGCTGGTTTCTAATCAAGACAATACGACTTTTTCGTCAACACGAATAACATATGTATATGTTTAAAATCAAGACAGAGTGCCATACCCCACAATTAGCTATAAAGCATTATGTTAATCCACCGTCGCTGACAAACATATTTACTTTGGTTTTTATATCAATTCAGTGATCAGGATGTTAACATTGTCTTCCACGACTTATTTCTTCATAGATTTAGCCGCACATTTGTTTTTAGCAAGGACGTGAATGACTCTATCGTCTTAAGCTCTCGACGACAAAGTGGAAATGGGAAAATTTAATATTATGTTGAAATTCAACATACCGGTTGCACACTTAACAGTGGGGCACCGAATCCTTTTCTAATATGTCCGCTTCTCATTGAAGGCCAAGTCACCGCAAAGATTCGCACATTGTAGATAGGTTCTAAAAGGGTCATATGTAGTACAATAAAACTCTACCGATTACAGACTGACAGATTATGACACTTTCTGCAATTCTTTCTGAAGCAGTACCATACGCTTGGTATTCGAATTCTTGTTTTACTGGCTATATTCAGGCTCATTTGGACATTTTGAGGTAACATTTTGTATCTTCTTAAATTCTCCTTCATCAAAATTATTAATACTATTTTCTGTAAGCCTTATGGACTGATCCTTGTGTACCATGGTTCATTATGTTTGTCCCATCTGCAACCAGTAATTTTAGAACTTTGGCTTGAGCCAACGGTTTGCGGTTTTTTGTTTTCAAGTTCATCGCTAGTGAATAAGGACGAAAATTCACAATTTATCTCCGATGGACCAACAGTTTCGTTATCTCACATAGGGTAGATGCTAAACGCGAAGATGATAGGCGGGATGATTGTGATGACTGGACTGTGCCCACTGGGCATAAAAAAAGGAGTAAATCGATATTAACGTGTCATGCGTAATGCTGATGAGACACTGGTCTGCGTATCGATCACTTATAGTCTAGAAAATGCACTTTTAATCCTCTACAATCGACAAATTTATCCACTAACGATCTCAATCGTGTTGTTATCCATTTGCAAGCAGTTTAAATTTATCACTTGATGAATAGATGTACGCCTTAAGTGCACCTGATTGTAGCCAATTATCGTAAACCAATATATCATCCAACAAAAAGCATGACTGCATTTTGCTTACGTCTGGAGGTTTTGTTTATTTTTGAAGTGGATATTCCCGCTAATGCATTATTTTGTCCGAATATCTGCGAAATTGATTAATTGTGTTGCTGGGTAGATTTTGATGCTGCTGCACATTCACGATTGTTTTGAAGAAGCATAACGTTTTCTGGAGTGATGCGATTTCTCATGGATTTTAAAGGACATAAATTCGGGTCTGGCATGCTTCATGATGAGCAGGTTATATTCTAAAAGCCATTTTGCAATAAATGAATCTAATGTTGTCGATTAGGTGACATTGCACGCACAAAGTTCTTTGCATATCCAACAAATCGGTTTTTAGAGAGCTGTCTAAATACGCAAGCTTTGCAGCCTAATTATAGTAATTAGAATCGTATTTCTATATATATATAAATATTGTAATATCTGTCATCTTACAAACATATATCATGTTATTCACTCTTTGGTATAACGAGGTGTTATCAGCGTGATTCGAAAGTTCCACACTTGTTTCTTGATCTCAATGATCTATTTGGTTAGCAATCCTTGGTAAACCACGTGCAGTGCGCAATATCAATATGCAATAACAAGAAAGAGCTTGTAGTGATACGTATTATAGTACCGTGCAATCACCCAGCGCTATCCGGGTCATTTCAACGAAAATAAATTATTGCGCTACACAGTATATGATTTGTTTGCTTGCTTGAACTGGGAAATATTGTAAAAATGAGCGATTTCTGTCTCTTATTGGATCCAATCCAGTACACCGTCCCGACGCCATTATTTTTTATTCGGTATCATACCAACACAAATGTTATCTGACCTGTTCTGGATTATAGAAAAAAGACGCAAAAAGCAATATGTTTGGGGAAACGATATCGATACAGGACGTTACGAAAGCGTCTGCCTACTAGGCCAGGTGGTGACTGCGTTAAGTGGCATATATTCTCCAGCTAGACTTGACCAGCCAGAATATTCTCTTCTCCAAGCATTCATTGAATAGAATGCTCATGACACGCCAGTAAGCGATATCTACATAAAGCCGTTCTGGTATTTACTAAGTTTATTGAGTTGTGGTTTAAACAGAGGTTAGTGCAGGGAGCTGACATTTGTCAATGCCCTCCAGCACTCAGCTAAAGGAAGGCTTTATCCCAGGTTAGATAGACCTTTTATAAAAGCCTCGGTGTACGTTAAATGAGCCTCAATATGCTCTTTGATTTAACATGGAAATATCATTATCCTATGAACACATAGCCAAATCAGATTTGATCAACTCATTTCTTAACAGAAGCACAGGAAAGGTCAAAACAATAACACACTAACATTCCCTCCTTCATAAATCCTGGGTGCAGCTTGATAAAAGTGAGTTTTGATGAAAGGGCGATAAATATTCCCGTAATGGATTAGGATAATTGAATGTTACCAGCGTTATTATACAATTCGCGTAAAAACTATATAATTCGTAACTCTTCCCTGTTCACGGTAAAAAACACCCAAAATATCTATCGTGGTATAGTGTTTTCGGTTTGATTGATTAAGCCCTCTATTGTCACTCTAAAACATAAATAATTTCCTAGCGATTCTGACAGTTTTACTATCGTGAATGTCATGGTAGTGTTGAAAGCACGGTCAAAGCTTGGAATTAGTCATGCAACCATCAGAGGCCGTACTATGAACAGGCGATTGTGAAGAAAAGGCAAAAGCAACCGAGGAAGGCAAAGATAATGAAATTTCTACTTTCCGTCTCACAAAGCAAAATACAACTGGGGCTCATTGATCACAGAGTATCTACAGTAGAGAAACATGAACCCAACATGAATTGCTTGTTAGATTCGGCTTAACAAACCGGTTAAGCATCACGTGAACTGCTGTTTGCTGTGTTTAGGTATGAGGTCAGGGGCTATGATTGCCCATATATTTGTAACGTGTTAGCAGATTGTTATCACTTGCAGATACTAGTCGATCACCCTTAAGACCAAGAGGTAATGGACATGGTTGCGCATGTACAATCATAATGTACCATGCTGTTAACCGACATATTATGACACGTGATCGTTGAAGCAGCGTTGAATGGTTATTTTGGGTTTTAGCGAACGCCACTGGCCATACATTGTTTATAGTCATGAATGCGCTGACAAAAGTAAAGCAACAGTTAATGGGCGTTGATAGCCGTTATGAAAACGATGTGTGGTTTACTTATTAACGAAGGCAAATTATGCATTTCTGCTAAGCATAGTACATTAATGTTCTGTCGTTCTTTAATGTCACATTCTAGTGGCTTTGGTTCATAGCCACACATAGTCTCATCGAGGATTTGTGAGTGTAAACAACAGCCTATATGACTTCTAGAATATTCATAAATGTTAGGACAAAAATATCCTAGCTTTATTTGCGGATGCTCTAAAGTGGCTTTTGCATCCAGACATTACCTATCATTAAATTAACATTTCAACGATGATGTCAACCTCACTAGAATATATCAATTTACTATTTTCAGTTCTGTATAACGATCAATTTACCACATATCTAACCCAAACGATCCGTCTCGTTGTATTAAAATATACACGATAAAAGCATTGCTTAACTCTATCGTTGAGTGCAAGCACCGTATAGCCTCTTGTGAATATGAATGAGAACCAAGGTGTTAAGCGGGCTATATGGGTAATCTAAAATGGATAACGTTATAACCAATGGTTCCCCCTACGATACATTGTCAATTTACAAAATATATAGGATATACATGTCAAAGTATGGTATGCGTGATGGATGGCGTTGTACAAACGTAAATATGCTAAGGATGCAACGTCATCTAGCTAAGATTTCAAAGTCAACATACGAAGATTGGACGAGATCTTATGCAGTTGGGTTGCCATTAGTACCAAGCGTGCCACTCGAATATGTTGGTCATTATTTTGCCAGAGGAAGACTTTGCTGGTATGTTATTTATCAAAGCAAACCCTCTACAATATAGTTATATTTGAAGGTCGAAATATCATGTTCCTTTATTAAGGGCTACATTAAGCTCCAACTGTTTGCTTTCAGCAGACACTAGTTCTAAATCGTAAAAAAACATTTTTGAGCGTATGTTGTCTCTAAAAAGCCACGCGCTAAATAACCTGTAAACGTCCTGGTCCCATACATACATTCCTACATACATACATACATACATACATACATACATACATACATACATACATACATACATACATACATACACAAATACACACATACACACATACACACATACACATACATACATACATGACATACATACATACATACATACATACATACATACATACACATACAATACATACATACATACATACATACATACATACATACATACATACATACATACATACATACATACATACATACATACATACATACATACATACATACATACATACATACATACATACATACATACACTTTCCGTCATGAGTTACCATTGGCTTTAGCAATAAAAGGCTCATCTCATTGAAAACAAAATCATATTAGACGCACCAAGCGAACTAAGGATGAAGATAAATAGCCAAAAACGCAAAAGCGACACTTGTTTATCTTCGCTGCCTATTAGGTGCGATGATATGTTATACTTCGTGCACCATTTATTCGTTTTGATACAATCTGCAGTAATGACTTGCTCTGGGAATTCGACGTGTTATCCGCTGGTATCTCTTGTTAAGCATTTGCAAGTGCGAAAGCATTAGCAAAGTCGTAAACGTGGGGGATTATTACGTTGCAACTCACGAGCTCGATGTATAATTCCTCATCTTGCCCTGTAACAGGAGGCTGTCATTCATTTTCCGAGAGAGCTAATCAAATATTCAGGCAGTGTTCGCGATGTCCATTATGGGAATATGAAACATCAATTGGGTATTATGCGTGTAGTAGGAATAAATGTTACATCGACTCTTGAAGCATTTGCAAGTTAAAAGAAATAGCAAAGTGATGGGGGATTAATGACAACTCGAGCCGATGAATAATTCATCATCTTGATGTAACAGGAGGCTGTCATCGCCGATAGAGCATTCAGATTTCAGGCAGTGTTCGATGTCCAATGGGAAAAAACATTTTATTATGCGTGTATAGGAAAAATGTTGTAGCTGCACCGCATTACGAAATCGATGATGTGGAGCATCGGCCAGTGAGAGGATTTTTTAATAGGAAAAATTGTAACAACTTACGACTTGTGGAGCAACCTTTAAAGTCAGGTCAGAGGTAGCCGACTGAATGCAGGCGGGGTAGGGAGCAGTCGCAAAGAAGAAGCATAGTAAGTATGACTTCTCAGAAGAAATATGGCATAATCTTAGTGTATGGAAGGATCATTTACGATAAGATATATTACGGGGTGCTTCCGGATAGCTGCATAGCTAAGGGTAGCGCATTATATTACGTAAGTCTGCTCACAACATCCATGCTATCTATAAAAACCTGAATAATTGGCGATGGGTTGTCGGAGAAGATGCAATATGAGAGTCATAATTTGCTGTATATGCGTTTTCTTATATGAACTACCGTTGCTGCCTAATTATATGAAAAGGGGAAATGCGTCTTGGCGTTTTGGCGTTATGACACATATCTTAATTGATGCCACTCATACAGCCAAGATATCACTTTTATTGTTTGGTCAGCCTATTATTAAAAGGTTGACAAACTAAGAGCTGCGTCACCATTACTTACTGGTTCTTTCATGCTTATGCGCCTAACAACACTATGCATGAGTAATTTGCTTGCCATTTCTTTAAAAATAAGTTGTTACTCGCCGAACTGTTCTACCGACAACCGTTGCTTGCTTGTGATGTCACTTCGAAAATAGCACACTGTATTTCATTTGCTTGTGTACGGCGCAAGTTACCGGCGTACACATGCCAATTCAGAGACATACAAGCTCAAGGATGACCCATTCGTGGCTAATGATCCTAATGAATGGAGACATAACAATTTTACTACCCAATCAAACGCCCTGAATACGACATACATGTATGGTTGTCTGGTCATTTGTAATTGCCCATTCGTTTATTCTTTTATATAAATGATGGGAATGACACATTTCACCTTTCGCCGCGAAAACATACAGCAAGCAGCGTTATCGGTTGAGGTGGAAAATAGCTCTGCTGGATTGTCAATTTCAGCTTGGTGCAATAACTAATAAGCGTGACCATTCTTTTTTCACAATGCTACCGTGTTATTACTTGCCTGCAGGGGATGTATAGTACAATGTATGTTTGATTGTTTTGATGAGTTGTCTCCCTTGTTTTAAAGTCTGACAGAAGTGTTAAATACAAATGGACAACAGTGGTCTAGCTGGAGCTGTTGGATTATTTGAAATGCTAATATATTTATAATTAATGTTACAGGGTTGTCTTAATCCTTTATTTCCTAACCTGCTATTAATGTTTAGGTTTATTCTATACTAAACCGCACATGCTTTTGTCCACGCTGATTCTATGACACAGCAAACAATCCAAAATATTTTAACCAAACTTGCTTGGGATAATACATAGATAATATAAAGGATAGATATGTACTTTATGATTGTACAAATTGCTTATTGTGAACCGAGGCATGATAAACATACAAACATGTAGGACTATGCAAAGACAATGAATTGTGAAATCAAATGATTGTATAAATCAAAACACAATATTGTAATTGAGCAAGATACTGGTTTGGAAAAAAGAAGAATCAATTCATCTATGTTTTTTCGTATCACAATGCGAAATCATGGAAGCGAATATTTGTTTATCAGCTCAATTCACTGTTTCGCACAATCACAATATGCGTTGGGTGCTTGAGGACGGTACAGAAATCAATACAGCGTAGCGTTGACGATTTCCTACTCGTAGATGCAGAACAAACATGTTGATTTGCGAGTTTGTAAAATGCCAGAAATGATTTGCTTTTTTAACTCATTGAGAACAAGACGGCTTTATTTTCTCTGGATTAAGTAACCAAAAAACAACATGTGTTTTAAACGAATAGAATAACGACGTTAAGGGCGTGCACGGGATAATATATAAATCGCTAACATCGGAAACATCCTCACATTATCTCGGTCTTAACGCCAAACAGCGACAATAGCCACATTCCATATTACTGTCAAGCGATACGACTGTTTATCATCGAGGACACTGGGCTCTATCGTGTTATGCCTCCATCAGGCGCTGAAACACTTGATGGTGACAAAGGCCAATACGAATTGGTGATTTCTAGGGAATAACAAAATTTACGAAGATAAGTTAAAGTAGTGTTAGTGAACACTATACAGGGCGTTTACATTTCTTGCAGCGTCACAGTTACGATTTGGCCAGTGAGTGTTTAATAGACTGTTAATAAGAGAACAATAACGTCCCTTCTTGTCGGCTCTGTCCTTCTGCAAAGTAATGCATCCACTTGCATTATTATTGAGGAAAAAGAAAAGAATCAAGGAATTCAAGAATTTTAGGGGTCAATAACCTCAGTGTACAATATTATGTTTATATTGATGTTTGTTTCACGAGAATTACAAGGGTGTCTTTGATGTGAATAATGCATCAGTCGATGGATAATATTGGACTTACTTGTTGGCTTGTTCGGTATTTATTGATAATTTCTATCAGTTTAAGGGTAAATCACTCGTACTTGCATTCCTTCAACATCTATGTCCAGATCAGTAACAAAGGCTTCACATAAGGGCATCGATTTGAAAGTACCACTAACCTAATAACGAAACTATCTCCCACTGTACCAACTTGATATCTGGTTCACATGGTTTTTTTCGCAAATCGTGGGTCCCTGCACGTTGCATATACGAAGAATGGGCTCTTCTGTCTGAATAAGCAGTTGACTCTACATTGAAGAGGTGGAGCAATAAAATATATTGAATAAGGAATGGGAAATGGCCTATGTGAATTACCCTTCACTGCGGCCAGATTTACACGCTGAGAAATACATTGAAAATACAAGGCTATGATGTGGTTGGCTTGGTGTGGGGCGGTGTACCATTAAGGGCTGCTAGTTTTTGGTTGTTTCATAAATTTTCGTAGCACCATCATAATTCCTCTTCTTTGGTTATGTAGATCCCGGAAAAACCTTGCAAACATCTAAAGATCTTATCAGCCATGGCTTGCCCTGTGATGCTCTCGTCACACTCAACAACGTTTGCCTAAATGTGTCCATCAGTAACGACGCATGTCAGGACAAGACTGAGTGCTTCCGGTTGCTGCTATCTTTAATCTCATCAGCGATGATGGAAAACAAGACACACTACTTGACCAGAGGAACAATCATGCATATTGTAGTTGAAAACATTGCACACACTTTCGTGTTGATCTGGAAAAAGTGTATGCACGTGTGCATCTCAGTTACATAACAAACCATCTGCTAAATGGCGGGCCATGGGATCACGAATCACTTTTTTAGTTTTCCTTTTTGTTTTAACACGATTGAGCAATACTACTCCACATTACATTTGCAAAAGAGACGTGCAATCAATTAATAGTTGCCTGCTTGCACAACTTGCCACAAGGCAGACCGTTCGCGGCTGCTGCACCTCGTACGCCTTCAATACCCACAACCAAGACTCTCTCATGCTTCAAGTAAAAGCTCAAAACACACCAGTCATGCCTTTGAAAATTGACTCTTCTATGTATGCCTCTGAACAGATGTTCGGTCTGCATGCTGGGCTTTATAAATGTTAACATTACCTTACATTACAATATAACACAATCTTAGTTTTGATATATTAATGAAGTGTAAATTAAAGATAGAAGTGAAAGTAATTGAATGAATATGCTATGGTCAACCCGGCTTACTATATATCTGTACTTATCACCACCCTTGTCAGATTCGTTTGCGATATAATGCCAGGATGCATGGAAAGCCATTTAGGGCGTTCTGCTACATAGAATATATCAATCAGAATATTATATCAATAACCCTTTGCTTTTAGTTAGTTAGTTACATAGATATGCCTGAATGTTCAACTGAATGATAAACAAATACACTTAATATATAATATATATGTCCTATTATATCGTTAAGTACAAATCACTGAAAGATTTTTGATATTTCAAAACACAATTGCACCCAAGCTAATTTCAAACAGAAATGTTGGCATAAAAAAATAACTGCAATTACAAAAACTTATGTAATGGGTTAGACCTGAGATAGGAGAGCATCGAATTGAATCATGTAAAGACAAAGACCGGATGTGAATTGGCGATTAATGAAATATATGCAAACCATATTATAGCAGCCGATGTGGAACACAACTGTATAGTAATCTGCTACCGTGTGTTTAGTAACTATAGCGAGGCAGGATATGTAGATAACCTGGTTATCGTTCGCCTCGTTCATCCATAGATTTGGCCACGAGAATAACAAGAACAGAGCCGCCGCTGATATTGAACGGCTTGGAAATGCAGCCTGATAATATATGTGCACGATGACATGCGATACACATGGCGAGGAGGCATTATGTTATCATACAATGCGTTGTATCGGATAATTCAGAACTAGAACTTTTGAAATAGGTCACTCGTCAGATATTTCTCGTCATGCGGCATTACCTTGCATATGAGTATTGAAGAGGCAACATATGACACAACCTCTAAACATGGTTTTGTAGGTTTCTTTTATTGTATATATCTTTTTCTTTGTCTACAGCATAATCCGCCCTAACATCAAATGATTTGACGCAAAATTACGCAATAATCACAATAATGACCTTTACCAAGAATAATAACATGTCTTGTTCAGGGTTCATGTTGTAAAGTGATATTTTGATGCGGTCGTTAAACAAAGGACAACACATAAAATGCAATCGTATCTTTGAATGATGGATATTATTTATTCGTCTGTAAGATGCGATGACCCCTCATTTTTTAAATAGACATGCATTTAGCAACCATCATGTTCATGGAACTATTCAAATATGTTTTTCAGATTCACGACTACCGCGAAGATGCGACGTGTGCTACGTGACGAGCGGGTAAAATTGTAGTACTAGGAGATTTTTGTTCGAGTAACAAACATAATTGGATTCATATTGTTGTGATAATGGTAGAAATCTATTATAATAGAAATCGTGAATTGACAATGTGCATTGCAACAATATCATTACAACAGTAATAGCAATAGCTTGTCGGGACGTTCAATCAAACAGCACTAACAAACCCAATATCCAGTTGCGTGATATTAGATGATCTTTGATCGCTTGTGCAAAAGACATCAATAATATTGCAAATAAGAGCGATCGCTGTTACTTATTGGATCTAAATAATGCAGGTGGCATGTGATAAACTGTCCATGAGGTATGATTATTTCTAGAAAATAAACACCAATTAGAAATATACCTCCTTAAGTTTCTGATTGCAATTTTCGAGATGATAGACAGCGTTCGTAGGAAGCGATATTTAGTGGGATGCATTACCGATAAAGGATATATTCAAAGACCGTACTCTCTCTAGTTCTACCCACTCGGCTAGTTTGTTACTGCGGTTATTTACAAATGTGCTGCCGGTGGACTTTTCAACCACATGCGCGCTGTAATGAGCAACGATATAGGTTGTTGTTACCGGCATGGTTTCCTGGGAACCATTAATGGCCGTTTTCTTAATGCAGGTGCGTTAATGAAGCAATTAGCAATACGCTCTTTGTGGTCGGAACAAAATCGAACTAGGTAGAACGTAAGAGACTTCTGCGGTCTGTTTGAAAACCATGGGATGATTATTCATAAAAGAAGGTAAATAAGTATATACAGTTAAGCAGAGCCTATCACATTCAGGATACCTGGATCATATGCGCTTTTTAATGTTGTATGTGATGGATTTATATATTGTATCACATAGTCCCATTCCATAGCACTTTGCAAATGCCCGAAAAGCACCTTGGTCACCTGGCGTTTCATTAACTGATAATGTGAATTTTATATTATATATATCAGTATTTTATCTGAGAGGATGTGAAAGGGCAAGAAGATGTACGCTAATATTAGCGAAGATTTGTTGGGCTATCGCCTAGATATCTAATATCTTACTGTTTACAATCCAGTGGCCAACTAACTAACTACTGCAAACACATTTAGATAGCACCTCTTAGGTAGCCGTCGACGAATATAAATGAGACCCAAAGTGCTCAGCGTGGTAGCTTGATCAGATCTACAATACATGGCTGTGACATATAGCAAGGAACCAACCCCTTTGGAATGCGTCACTTATATGCATTGTAAATGTTTCATGTTTGGTACATATTCATGTGTTTCATTAGGAGAAATGTTTCTTCTGTGGTCACTATGATATATTGCTTGCCGTCATTGTCGCCGTTATTGTGGATGGTATCGCTCAACAATTGTCATTATCAGGTATCTGGTTGATTTTTTTGCAAATGTTGGGGTAAACTGTGTGCCTTCTTTGTCATTCAATGTATGGCAAAGTGTGTAGAGTAGTATTATGTCTTTGGGGCATAGATCGTGCAGGAATTGAAGCCATATTTGCTATGAATTACTTAAACGAGGCGATCTGTGTTCATAGCTTTTAGTCAAGAATATTCAGGCTAAATGGTGCCTGAGTTCTGTGTTAATGAATCAATCAATTATACCGATGTTCGGATTTCGTTGAAGGTCTGGCCTTAAGGGTGACGCGTAATAAAGGCTTGTGCGTGTTCCTTCACGTTGTTGATACACCCATGTTTGGTACGTTGTAGTGCTGCCCGATGGGGTCTCTAATTTTAGCAACATTCTGGAAGTGCTCCTGTACCCAGTCTGTAAGTCGGCGCTTTATTTTTCCAACTTTGTTTTTGAGTGTGCATGTCAAGCAGTTCATGGCATTATTGACTTTGCGTGCTATGGATATCATACGTTTGTATTCGTGCTAACACTGCGAGCTTATTCAACTGTTGTCTAAGTTTGGACAATAGCGACAGTTGTTGCTTGTTTTTGTTGGTTTTCAATGTTGTTTTGGGACCTTGCGTGGTGAGGTTGTCACCTTAGAGCGCAAAGGCATATCTCGTAGGATGGTGTTTCTGCGATACCCGACGTGGATTTTCTCCTCTGCGAGGTATCTAGTGGTATGGAACCGCTGAAGTAGTGGCCAGTTCTTTGTGATTGTTTGTGTAAGTCCATTAAAGTATGGATGGAACTTAAGAACTACTACCAAAGGCGGTGTAGTATTTGATTTAGGCATGGTTTCATGTAATTATGTGACTCAGTGTAGATTACGTGCTGTTTATAAAGCTTTAGCCAGTAGCACTAGAGGATATCCTGTGCGGATGAAATGTTTACTCATCTCTAGGAACATACCCTACGAAATCGTAAAAGTTGTCTGTATGGTATGCTGTTCAGCAAGTGGTTTGGGTGGCACGAATTGGACAGCATCATCATCATGATGCCTAATTTGAGATATATCATGATATAAAGTAAAGGTACCTGTGTGCCAGATATGTATTCAGTGAATTAAATTGATCCATCTAATAGTTGCTATCTTAAGTAACAAGTGATCCAGGCTTAAAGTATCAGTCGAGTATGCATGCAATTATTTGCCCCGTTGAAGGTATTGCTGGAATGTTGCTCTTTAAAGCCATGTGCTTTTTATCGATGTGTGTCCTACTGCAGGTTCAAAGGTCAATGCCACAATTCACGCCGACGGAAATGCTCTTAGTAATTCAATGAATTCGCCATAAGATTCCATAACCTGAATCATACAGGCTAATCGTAAGAAATGCCGTTTCAACTTAGCGGACCAGCAACTTAGTTGTATTACCAATACAGGTAGGATTGAATATATGCTACGTTCATGTAGGAGCAAGTGAAGATAAGAAGTATATTTGACCAGAGTGTGATTCAGAGCTGGCTTAAAATAGATGCCCACCGCATTTGTCATTAAATCACAGGATCTGATTTTACCCTGATTTAAATTATTGTTTACCGTTCTACAAATTAAGAGCAAATTAGATTATATAAACTGAAAAACACACAAATCGTTGTTTGATATTGCAAAGAAACCTGCAGTTGATTCGTTGAATATGCGGAAATATAACTTAACATTAGAGGTAAGGAGGTATTGCAATGCGAGTCATGTGATATATTAGCTTATACTGGCTTCTTCTTGTTTCTTGCATTAAACAAACATACGTTACTTTCATCAATGGATTGATATCTTACATCGTTCAGGATGCTTAACAGTAAGTTGATATTTATGTTATCAAAGCAGATCGAGTAACTGATGGCTTATTGTTGAACATATTGCCATTTTAGTCATCATCGGAATCGTCTGTAATAACAACATTAGACATGTTTTATCGATTATCTCAGAAAACGACCCCGGCAATAGAATGCACTTACGTTTTGTTTTGAAACGCTGTTTCTAACGCATGAATTATACCATTGCATGAATGAAACAGGACCCAAACAATATGACATATATTGTTCTAATTGTTTATGATCTGACCGCATTTTGTCATGGATGAGCTAAAATAATGAAGAAAAAGAAAAGAGGGAAAAAAGACAACATTCTTGAAACGTTTGCATATTTTAAATATCATCTATCAGTCTATGCCTCCATTCCATTCAACCCCTACGCTTATACAAAATCGGATCTCGAAATGTTGGGATTCACAAGATACACTCATGAGTGCATTAAGCTGCCCTAGCAGAAGGCCGCGGAATGTTACAGATTCATCAGGATTCATACTGCATACCGTTATTACTTTTGGACGACAACAGCGCTTGCTTTTTATTACGTTTTATCATATTACCAGTAAACATCTTTATTTAGCTAATACTATTCAATAGCTGAAAAGATGTAACCATATCCCTAGATATTAATCGCGTTGTCTCTCATGGGAACAAAGGAGCATTAAGAGGAATAATAGTGGCTCGTTGGCGACGTCTGTGATGATTGATGGCAGTGATATCCAACATCATTTCTAATTATTCACCAAATTACACATATAAAGGTACATGGTACATCTTTTATCCTTAGATGTTCACAACATTAAGCATATCAAGATACACGGAGTAGTTAAATAGCTATCATTTGCAAAAGCGCAGCCTTTGTCATATGATTATTGGTGTAGTCCAACAACAGACCGTCGAGTGCCTAATTACATTCTTTTGTTCTACTCTTTCTTCGGGATAGCATATTTTGCAGCCATGTAAGAACATACATTATTGCTCGGGTGACGACACAAATGAGCAACCACAATCATGCGTTGGAAAACTCTTACGTGGCCGTGTGTTGTACGCGGCACATAGACAAGGCATGTTTTCACATATGACGTTGTAGAGTATGAATAAGGTGAAAAATTATAGCTGTTGACGGTCGTCTGCGCCGTTGGAAGGAGCGTAGCTCTTGGCACCATGAGTGAGAATATCAAATATCTATTAATGTAATTATATCAAACTACCTACACATCTTTCACCAAAGAAAGACCAATAGCGGATGCACTACTAGTTAGTGTCTGTCACATAAATCAAATCAACAACATCAAAGCGACTTGACAGAGAACAGGACGTGGGACATGATCATTAAAAACCGTAAATCTGAAAATACAGACGATGCGCACGATTAATAATTAGAAAAAGAAAGATTCATTATTGATGAACCTATGCTTTATGCCGTCACATGTATCTATATATGCATATGTATTTGTATATGATATATATATATATATATATATATATATATATATATATATATATATATATATATATATATATATATATATATATATATATATATATATATATATATATATATATATATATATATATATATATATATATATATATATATATATATATATATATATATATATATATATATATATATCTATATATATATATATATATATATATATATATATGCATACTGTAACAATCAGTGTTCTGGGCTTCAATGAAAGGGTGTGTATGCTACACCAACTTACACGCGCTCGTCTTGATTATATGTATCTATATGTTACACTTTCTCAATCCGATCGATGTTTCGTGGAAGTCGCAATTGTAATTTAATAGGTTATACACCAGTTTATAGTCTGCGTCCCAGACTCCTGGGGGTTCCGCTACGCTTCTCGCCCTGCTGGTTCGCAGTATTGAATATTATTAACATATCAACTGGGGATTGGAGACCTTGTTTTACCAGTCTACGACAATCCCAATTTATCTGTGTTTCAAATATCCAAGATAATCATGGTTGGTGTAATCGCATGTTTTATTGAGTAAGACACGAATGGAACTATTTTACCTTTCCGCCTTCACAATAATCACCATGACTACACATGTTCTTATGATCTAGGGTGTGTTCGCTTAATAGATGTATTCACGCTGCATCCGTCCGAGTCGGCTGCTAGCATGTAACAACTACTGTAGCCTTCAGAATGCCTTCGACCCTTAGATACACATCAGAAGGAGCACTATCTACACTACACCACTAATTACAGCTTTTGTAAGTTTAAAATTTTTGCTTCCTGTGTTTTGGACAACAAGGAAGCGGATCGGATTCGACCCCAAGCTGGCCCGACTCTGCCGGAAGCTACGCTCCCTGTTAGTTTGTCGGTAAACTTATGTGACCATAGACAACCGCTTCGAGTCAAACGGGGAGATTGACACCTTGTTGACGTGTTTTTACAAGCTCGTGTGACACCTGTTGTGGTCTAACAGGAAAACCCACTTTTATCGGTAGATTGACAAACATGCTTAACTTATCATCACTTATCACGTTAAAAATACGTACTTAGAAGAATTTAAAGTCACCAACGGTGAGAATATTGGCTGAATTTAATTGATATGGGCGAAATTCAACTCCAATGTTTGGTGGTTGCATAACGCTGTCGTAAATGGCCGCGCGGAATTTGCTAAGTATTTATCATACCGTTATTGCCATCATCTGCCTGATAATACATTTCACAGGTGAGTTAATTTATAATAGATTTATACCTTATAACTTTCCGACCTATTTGCCTTTCCTCTCCTTTATTCAGCTCATAACAAGTCCGTTTACAATTAACTTAATTGTGCAATCTCGCCGCCATATTGGAATTAGTTGGAAAAGTTAATCACATCCCACATTTTAGGCGATTATGCATATTACAAGTGGCAGACATTCCTTACATAATAACGATGACTTTTTAAATTGGACTTGATACATCAAGTGGACATCATGAAGGTAAGGTCTTATCAATGAATTTTCCACAATGGCGAGGCCATCCTCGAGAACCAAGCTTCTGGTCTTACTAGTCTTTCGTCAAGGAGCTCTGCAACCCTACGCTCTTGGAGATTCCTCTCGTTGCCTGGCAGCTCCTTCAGCTTACGAAGTGGACAGCGACTCCACCCGCGACCACTACCATATAACAGGGGACCAGCCCATAACGCCTGCAACTTGAAGCTGCGGCTGAGTCCAAAGACAACTGCCATGTCTGTGGTCTTTCACAACCTACAGGGTTATGACTCTGACCTCTTGATGCAGGCCATCAGTAGTATAGGTAATGGTGGTTCCAGAACATACCTCTAAATAGTATAGGCAATGCTAGGTAATGCTAAGTACCTATACTACTCCATCGGCTAGGGGAAGGCTAAATCAGCTGCATCCTAAACAATATGGAGAAGTACATACTCTATCGATCAGACAGTGCAAAGTTCTTCCTGGCCTCACTTGACAAGCTGGTCTCTGCAAAAAACCCAGACGCCTTTGCAGTAACAGCTAAGTATGAGCCCGGCGAAACGAGGCGCTGGTTGCTACTGCGCAAGGGAGTGTATCCCTATGACCCATGTCCTAGCGCATGTGTTTGATATTCCGCATGACCTGCCTGAAGCAGTACTGGCTAAGCCAACTACTACACTATCCCCGGTCTGTCATGGAACGCCCTGCTTAAGAGCACGGGTGTGGAGCTAGAGTTTCTCACCGACTAAGACAAACATCTGTTCATTGAAAAGGGGCTGCGCGGTGGGATAAGCATGGTATTTTGTCGCCACCCTAAAGCCAAAAACCCTTACGTGGAGGGCTTTGAGAAGGATACGCCAGCGAGCTATATCCAGTACCTTAAGGCTAACAACCTTTATTTGTGGGCAATGAGCCAGCCCCTACCCACAGCAGGTCTTGATCGGGTGAAGCGCCCAGCACTGCTTCCAATACAAGACCATTCCGACATGACAAAACTGAATAATTAAGTTGATCTTGAATACCCTGCAGAGTCACATGCTGATAACAATGATTATCCACTGGCGCCAGAGCGAATGTCTGTGAAGAACGAACGGCTGTCAGACTTCCAGAATAACCTTCTTGGTGCATTGGGAAGCACTGCAGAGGTTGAGAAGCTGATGCCCAACCTACGCGATAAAGAGTAGTATGTGGTTCATTACGGAAATCCTAAGCTCTATCTATCACTTGGTATGCGATTGACAAAGATCCACCGTGCGCTCAGGTTCAATCAGAGCCACTGGATGGAGCCTTGCATTCGAATGACTACCAACCTGCGTAAGGCCACCACCAGTGACTTTGAAAAGGACCTGCACAAACTGATGAACAACTCCGTGTATGGTGAAACAATGGAGAATCAACAAAAGCGGGTTGACGTTAGAATTGTGCACTCATCGGCAAAGGAAAAATACGCGGGATTGTGGCCAGTCCTGCCTATGCTCGTCATAAAGTAATTGATGACGACCTCGCTGCCCTGCATATGCACAAGACCCGCCCGTTGCTCAACCGCCCGGTGTATGCAGTGTCGTAAACAGTTTTTACCTAATTTGATCCTCTCCACCTTAAAGCTTGTGACCCGTCAGTAAGCCTTCAGTTATTACTAAATCCCAACTTAACTACCTTATTAAGCGGCGACCTCATTGGTGAACCTGCTAGAAGCCTCTCAGCCAATAGCATTCGCTGATGGGGGGCCGTCTCCAACAGTAACGGAATATAAGGGAGTGAACACATGCTCACGAGAGGGCAAGATCACCAACCGTAAATCAGAGACATATCCCCCCTCATTAAATATTACGCTTTTTCGGCCACTTATTCTTTAGAAGAATAAGATATACTCCTCTTTCGGGCCTACAACGTCGTTTGTGTCTTCCATTTATCACGTATTCAAAGTCGACAGAATCAGGCTCGACAGTAGGTATGTGCATTCTCGACCTCTCCAAGCACCTGATGAACGACTTCTATTACAACACAATGAAGTCCAGATATAGTAGCGATCTGGGCCTACTATACACGTACACTGACTCACTGCTTGTGGAGATCCGCACATCTGACGTGTACTCTGACATGCAAGAGGATAGTGCCCTCTTTGATACAAGCAACCATTATCCTTCCCATCCCTTCCCAGCAAAAATGAAAGATGAGTGTGCCGGTGTGCCCATCAAGGAGTATGTTGGTCTGCGCCCAAAGGTGTACTCGATCCTGATGTCTGAAGAGGGCGAGATTAAAGGGTCAAATGGAGTGAAAAACGTTGTGGTGAAGAAGCATGCACAGTACAGTCTCTTTTTACAAAGAAGCATTTCCGCCATGTTGCGCAGTGATGGTCACAAGATATTAGGGCTACACGTCAACAAGGTGTTACTCTCCCAGTTTGACTCAAAGCGGTGAATAGCCTCAAACGGTGTTCACACCTTGGCCTATGATCACGTTAGTTTACCGACAAACTAACAGGAAGCGTAGCTTCCGGCAGAGTCGGGTCAGCTAGATCTGGCCCGATCCGCCGTCCTGTTTAGGGGTCATCTGGAAGCTCTGCTTTCAAAACACAGGAAGCAAAAATCTTAAGTCCTGTACAAGCTGTAGTTAGTGGTGTAGTGTAGATGAGTGGCGGTGAAGGAGGAAGAACAATATTTCCCTTTCTTAAGAAGCCAAAGAAAGCGAGGAGAATGGGTAAGTTAAAACAATCGCGTCTTCCAGTTAATTATGTACCCCGGAGATCGACGAGGCGCCATTAGACGAACACATCAAGTAATTGATTGGACCGACCATAACTAATTATGCTTGGAAAGTTATGGACTCGTAGAGTATGCCGGACAATGGACAAGGAACATCTGTGTCTCTACGGGGGGATGTAGGAACATGTGAAGGGGGTGGGGCAGGGGGCATGTTGTCTTTATCTAACACGATTTCATAATTAACCATTAACACGACGTTTGCAATAGAAAGCTGAGGTTGATATTAGCCATGCAACAAAGCTGAACGGGTCTTTCTCAAATAAAAAAAGGCGGCAGGGTGGTACGGAATGCTGGCCATACGAGATCTTCGGGTTTGAGGCAATTGTAGCTCAGAATAGACGTACCAACAGTGTCGTACGATGCTAACAAGTTGCAGAGCTACTATCTTACTCAATGATATGATGTATAAGAATTGTGCAAACATCTTGAATGTTATATCCAATGTATATCCATGTCTTCAGAAGGATGAAAACTTACGTTCGTGGGAACTATTACTGTAGCGGCAGATTTGCCACCTAAATAATGGCCAATAAAGTGGCAATTAACATATTCCGTTCACCGCAATCAAGTCCTTGGTTAGCATACACATGAACACAAACCCAAATACACACACAGACGGCCAATGTCTAGTATGTAGACTGCTTGTGAGTATCGGCCTATAACTCAACTTCACTACTTATTAATAACCCGATCAATAACCCGCCATCACTGCTTCTGGGTATTGGTTATTATTTCCCCCCACTGCTTGTGAGTATCAGTCTATAGCACTACTTCACGGCTTGTAAGAATCGCTCTGTAGTTTCACTTTACTACATGTGAGTATCGTTGGATAACTCCCCATCACCGCTTTTGTGTATCGGTCAGAAAAAAACCCACCTCAGTCTATGTATATCAGTTATTGTTTTAAGTTCACGGCTTGTGGGTATCAGGCTATAACTCCCCTATATTGCATGCGAGTATCGGTCCGTAACCATTCACTGCTCACGATTTTCAGTCTGCAGCTACCATTCACTGCTTGTGAGAGTCAGTCACTAACTATCATTCACTGCTTGTGAGTGTCGGTCTAAAACTACCATTCACTGCATGCGAATATCCCTCTATAGCTCCCCTTGTCTGCTTTTGAGTGTCGGTGTCTAACTAACATTTACAGCTTGTATGTATCGTTATGCAACTCCACTACATTGCATGTGAGTTTCGGTCTCTTACTACCGTTCACTGCTTGCAAGTGTCGTTCTCAAAGTTCACTGCTTGTGGACATCAGTCAATAACTCCCAAGGGGGTGCATCGAATATCGGTCCGTAACCATTCACTGTATGTGAGTGTCGGTCTCTAACTCCCTTTTACTGCTTGTGAGTGTCGGTCTGTAACTTCCTTTTACTGCTTGAGAGTGTCGGTCTGTAACTCCCTTTTACTGCTTGTGAGTGTCGGTCTGTAACTTCCTTTTACTGCTTGTGAGTGTCGGTCTGTAAATACCAATCACTGCATGTGAGTATCGGTCTACAACTTCCTGTCACTGCATGTGAGTATCGGTCTCCAAATCTCCTTCACGGCTGTTGAGGATCGGTCTATCACTCCCCTTAACTTCTTATGAGTATCGGTCAATAGCTCCCCATCACTGGCTCTGTATCGTGTTATACCTGTCTTTTCCCGGCGTTGTATCTCTAGCTATACCTCACGCCATTTCGTTTATACCTCTGTCAATACCGCCATCATCGTTGTGTTCGAGCTTCAGTTTAGAACTCGCTCTCCATCGCGATGTTTGTTTCTGCTTATACCTCCACCGAACTGGTTTTATAAGTCTATTCTGAACACCTCATATGTATATACTTGGGGTCTGTAAGAGCTTCTACAAAATTCGAAAGAGACACGTTTCATTAAATTAAAAATTTTCAGATGCACGTATGAACTCACAGCACCACTTACTGTCCTGCATTCTGTAGATCACTGAGGTCACCTTAACAACTTTTATACATTTATACATGGACAGGCTTTACACTTACACCTTAGCCACTTTGATGCATCACTGACATAAGCAACTTTTACTCATCAATAACACTTGGCCTACATCGTCAGCAAGGCCACATCTCGCCCAGCACTGGCATCCACGCTATATCTCCATCAACATGGCCTAGACTACATTACACATCTCGCCCAGCACTGGCATCCACGCTATATCTCCATCAACACTGTCAGCAAGGCCACATCTCGCCCAGCACTGGCATCCACGCTATATCTCCATCAACATGGCCTAGACTACATTAATGCCATCATTGACATATAGGCAAATAACTAAGATACCAATAATGGAAGGGGATAACTTTTGCGACCATAGCACGATCCCGCAGCATTGGTTAATTCGCGTCGGTTTGGCTTACCACCGTTTGTCAACAATGGAAACAGCGGAGCGTAATCAGGTCGAGGTACTGTCTGTACCGTGTGGAACTGCAACATTTATGAAGGAAAGAGGCATGATATATATACTGGTTTTTATTTCTCCGAAGGACAGTAATCAACTTCTATGATAAAGGCAACATCTTCATTAATACTGACAGCAAGGCAACTCCAACGTATGGACATTCTCGCCAAACTCAATAAAACCTGAATCATTAGGATGATGATGGTGGTGATGGAGGTGGTGGTGGTGGTGGTGATGGTGGTGGTGGTGATGGTGGTGGTGGTGGTGGAGGTGGTGGTGGTGATTGTGAGGAGTAGACGAATGATTATTACCATCGTCATTGTTCCCATCGTCGTAATTTTATTTTGTTTACTACTAAACATCATATATGACAAAATACGTAGCACTCGGCTTGCAATTGACACGGGTTCGAACCCCAGAACCCTAAAAACCTATCCGGCATAATTTATACCAGGGACACATCTGTAACTTATGCGCAACACGGACAGCCAGACAAGCCTTTCACATCACGTATTTTTATCCGTACGCACTACTAACACTGGTCTGATATTCACGAGTAGACTAACAACGCTGCGTTGTCATTGTTCTGAACAAGGGATTGTTCTGTGATATGTTATAATATGACATCGAGA
>CM067344.1:71344808-71362308 GCA_034190875.2 Urechis unicinctus | reverse complement strand
AAATTTGGGAAAAATCATAGCTTGAAAGAAGCTAATTGGTTGTTACTTTCGTTTCTAACTTCGCTCGGCACCGACGATAAAGCTTTTGCTAGTTTTTTTTCCAACATGAAAATTCGCATGGACATGTATCCGAATGTGATAGCGCTTGGCGGTTCCTGGAAAACATCAAAGAGGTCGCCGCTAGATCTACCATGTGATATTTCATCATTCACATTTTACGTTTCTTCTTGAGAAACAATAAGGAACTATTCCAAAAGAGCATTTTGCGATTCGTGATGGGCGTTATACATGGGTAACCAGTACAAGCAATTCCAGAGTCAGTTACGTGATATATGATTTGTAATTATAATATCAGGCCAAGTCTCCTTGAAATAGCACTCTATTCACAGGGCATGGTTAAGGCCGTTATGTTTTGCATAACAAATTGTTATTTTATGCGCATCTCATGTATTTTATCGCTGATAATTTTTTCTGGACAGTCCATCATATTTCAGCCTAAGCGATTTTCTAAGTAAATGGTTTATAGACCATAAACTGGTGATGTCCTTCACGCTATGTCGAACACAATAGATCATCATACATGATTAATGTCCACCTTCATTTTACAATAGAAGTAAAACTAATGAAACAGAGACACAGAATATATAAATAAAACAAGCGCTCTCATTATTTTCAATTGAAAATCAACAATGATAGCTTTAGAATGACAAACATTAGATTTGTCTGGAAATGAGACGATGTTAGCACTCGACTCTTATTCTTATCCAAGGCAATCAAAGGTCAATCAACACTTTATAGTATTAACGATCCCGTAATCAGATATGAAACATTTAACTAGTAGCAGAATGGATTAAACTTAGGAATCGATTACCATACTCTCATGCATATCCTGTTTCGTTGCCTCTCCTTATCGGTGTTACAATGGAAATAACGGCACGAGACATGTCTTGCCACTTTTAGTTTTGATTTCTTAACAAAGCAGGCAAAATATTGTAATATAAGTTTGGCATAATTCAATTGATCCCTTCCGATTGATCAAATTGTTCTTTATGGTTAATCTGCTGAATAACATCATTTTGTCCTCACCAGTCCACTTCTTAATATTGAACGAAGCGACATAAATATATTCTCAATCGTCCGAAGTAATAATACATAAGCAGGAGAGACAATTGCTCAAATGCAACTTAATTCAACAATACCGCTGTATATTGACCATTGTTTGCGAGGTTTTTTTTTTGCTTATCCATAGACTCTAAGGATAATGAGAGAAGTATTGAGTGACCTATTAGGAAAAGAGGTCTATTGAGTCGGATTACCTGTAGCCATAGCGACCAGCCACAATGCAGCAATTGTGCTTTATTGCCGGATAACGCCAGCTGTCACTTCTCCCATATCAGGCAATTGGCTGCGTTAATTAATGAAGCTTTTATCATTAAATTGAAAAAGTGGCTCTTTATAGTGCTGAAGCAGTAGATAAAACAGATAACCGGTGGAATGAAGCTTATTTGATCGGGAATAATCCGATAACAAACAGCACTGGAAACTATCAGAACAGGTATTTGAATAAATTTTTTAACATATAAAACTGCAATAACTTGAAATGAGAACGAAAATGCAATGTTGCATCGCATTAATCTGTCAGATTGAGCAACGCTTGACATGCTGAAGAAAGTCAAATGGGGATTGTGTGTCAACCCTTCTAAGAAGTTTAGCTAGTTTTTGCAAATTGAACGAAACATTTTTTACGCGTGTTTTGTTGTCTGTTTACACTTAAAAAGAAAATGTTAACCATCGGATTGGCTAGACTTCAATATTTGTATCTTAAAGCAATTAACATTGAACTGTCCACTGACCTGATCTCACCTCTTTATGCATAATATTCATGCGCTATAATCTGCGCATTACTTTTGGCATTAAGCTGAACAGGGCAATTCGCAATCACAATTCACCGTGCTAGTAATTTTTCCATACAAGCAAGCGTTTATATGTACTTACATCAGGTCGCACAAATCGTCTGACAGGAATGGTTAGCCAAACTTGATGCACTGAAAAAAGTTTGGATAAATACAGTAAATTGGGCTCAATAACTGTGTCGAAATAAAAATATATGGTCCGATGATGATAGCCTTGCCCTACGTCTGGAAGCATCTCTCATTGAATTAGTAAGAGGTGGTGTCCTTATTTGACATATTATTCATTGATTGCCGACGAGTTTTAACTTTATGGGTTCAGTTGATTATTTTGCACCGGGGTAACCTAACCACCGCTTCAATGCTTTTGCGTTGTGATGACAATTGAATCGTTAGTTAAATGTAAATATTACCCCAAGATCACCCCTCAATAAAATGTTTTTTTGATTCAGTAATTGGACCCAGCTCAGATAACAGATACCGCGCCCTATTGGGTGTCTGGCATCCAGCGGTGATTCATTAGAGCATTAACGTCCTGTGTAAACACACCCACTTCCAGGCAGCTTGTCTCAGACCAACAACATGGGAGTATTTAACTGGTGATCAGTTACAAACTTTGTGAGTACGGCGAACTCCTTATCTGCAGACTTGTTTTGCGTGGTATATAAACGGCATACTGGGTGAACAATCCTTCTTTTTGTTCATGTCAGGCTTCCAAGAATCAAATGCCTACATAAAGATATCGCAATGTTGTTATCCTTATCACAGGTACCTGGCGTCGGTGAATAACATATACATGCTGTGCTTTGAATGTATATTCCCTTGAGATTGAAATGCCGATGCACACAGCACGTTATGTCGATTTTCGAATTATGATGTTATTTGACATTGGTAAACAGGCAAACTCTGATTGAATATATGGTCTCCGCTCTCCTAGGGACACATCATATCCCATGCTGGACTATTTCTATACCCAAGGTCCGAAGTCTAAAGCTGTGCGATTAAGCCATCTGTTGTGGGACACTGTCAATGAGCAGTTGGGCCGTTGCAAGACTGCAGTAAAGCAATAGGGGGACGTCTGTATCGCCTTCACGTGAAACGATTGCGAGGTCAGCAATTTCTATCATTTAATGTATTTACAATTGTTGATAATAATTTTGACGAAACCGAAATAAAATTAAAATGCGGCCCCAATCAAGTAACCATAATATAGTGATGATAATATTTGTCAGGAACATATTGGTATCGTGGGTGGTGCTTTAAAGAAAAGATTAACTACGTTCAACTTCAGTAGCTAATGAAATTTGTGCTTATAAATCATGACAACTCTTTGGAGAGCGTCTACACATGTCAGATCAGAACAGGGAAAGTGCGTGCAATTCGGTTTCATTGCTTCTGTAAAGCTGTCATATCAAGTTTAAGCTTATGATATGCATTTGCTAAGAGAGAGATTATCAAACTTGAAAGATATGTTGTGACGTTTTCTTGATTAAATGTCAAATAATGACTGAGTAGTGATGAGCCTTGATTAAACGACATAGACACTGGGTCGTGCAAACAACCTCTGCCATCCGCGCATCCTCATTACTTTGTCTCTTGAATCTTTAATAAGATAATGGCTATGGGTGTAAGACACTCTGATTGGTCCGTTTCATTTCTTTCATTTGTTTCATGACGGTTTGCAAGGCTTGCAGTGGGTTTTGAATTAACACAGCAGTTTTACTTATGAGCAGAACGAGCAACATTTCTACACGAAGAGAATAAACGAGCATGCAGGTACATGAATGTATTATCATTGTTTCCAAACCAGTGAGATCTTTAGGTCAGTGAATGTATTTCAGATGCGATGATTCTGCCAAACGTCAAGTAAAAGTGGAAAGGGATTGATACGTTACATCATCTGAAATTTCCGATCATTTACATGTTAATATTGTGCACTTCAATGCCATAGTGAATGTATTTATTGATGCTGAATGGTCAGAGCACGCATGGAAAGGTGTTGCAAAATACCAGGAATCCAAAAAGACCCGATGTCCAGGCCTATTGCCTTTCCATTCGCATCTTCACCGTGTATGGCTTGACGGAGGTGATCCAGGGAGAAAATGCTGTGGAATCGATATGCGCTCCGTCAATATATATATATATATATATATATATATATATATATATATAGAGAGAGAGAGATAGAGATATATAGAGAGATAGAGAGATATAGAGAGATATATATATAGAGAGAGAGATCTCGAGAGAGAGAGAGAGAGAGAGAGAGAGAGAGAGAGAGAGAGAGAGAGATCTAGATCTCTAGAGAGAGATCTCTCTCTCTCTCTCCTCTAGATCTATCTCTCTCTCTCTCTATCTCTCTCTCTCTCTCTCTCTCTCTCTCTCTCTCTCTCTCTCTCTCTCTCTAGAGATATAGAGAGATCTCTCCCTCTCTCTCTCTCTCTCTCCCTCTCTCTCCTCTCTCTAGTCTGAGATATCCCTCTCTATATCTCTGTCTACATGTATCTCTCTATATATAGATACATATATATCTCTCTCTATATATAGATATATCTATATATAATATATATAAGATATAGATATCTATCTGAGATATATATATCTAGATAGATAGTAATATATATATATATCTCTATACCATATATATAAGTATAAGATATTTATCTATATATCTCCCCTCTCTGCATAAGCATCTCTCTATATATCTATATTAGATATGTAGATATACAGATAGATATATAAATATAGATAGAGATAGAGATAGTTTCTCTCTCTAGAGATCTCAGATCTATCTCTCTCTCTATCTCTAGATATATATAGATAGAGAGTATATATATCCCTCTACTCTCTATTAATATCTATCTATCTATATATAATATATATCTCTCCCTATATAGAGATCTCTATATCTCTCTCTCTATCTCTCTATCTCTATCTCTCTCTATATATCTAGATATCATCTTCTAGTATCTATATATCTCTTCTCTTCTCTATAATATAAGTAGATGCGCGTCTCTCATATCTTATATCTATCTATAATCTCTCTCTCTAATATCTAGATATATAGAGATCCTCTATATATACTCCTATATGATATATTATTCTATATATATATAGAATATATTAGGTATCTATACTATATACCTAGTATCTCTATCTATATATGATTTAAAATATATATATCTCTCTCTCTATATCTATAGAGATACTCAGATATAGAGAGTATAAATAATATAGAGACAGGGATAAAGAGAGATATCTACATTCTATATATATATATATATATATATTTTATATATCTATATATATAGATCATATATCTCTATATATATATATATATCTATATATATATATATATATATATATATATATATATATATATATATATATATAACTCATATATATATATATATATATATATATATCTCTATATATATATCTATGCATTATATCTATGTATATATGCTCTATATCATATCTCTCTCGCGTCTTTATATCCTAAAAATCTATGCCTGTCTCAAAGCACATCTCTCTTCTCTAGCTCTCTCTCGCTCAATGTTCTTGATACTCATTGTTCACAGGAGACGTTACTGGCATAAAGGCCACCTTGGCCGTCCGCCTTTAGCGTCCATTTAGCGTCTCTTATCGCCAAAAAATTGAAAAGATAAGTTAGTTCTAATTTGTTATCAGCTATTTGTTGGCCTTGGTTACTAATGGCTGAATATATATGAATAAGCGGATGAGTGTTTTGTTTTTAGAGTTCTATCGGCCTTTCATAGACAGATTTCAATATTGTTAACTACTTGATAGCTATTTTGTTTGGTGATAAGTTACGGTGTCAATTTAACTTTGATTTCTCCAATTGTTCTAGTACATGCAAACTCAAAGTAAATCCAATTCGAATACGTCTGTTATGTTGTCATCAACAATCTAAAAAAATAACGCACGACTTGTTCAAAATTGTTACAATTCAAAATTAAAGCACAAAATATTTAATAATTAATCATCTTTTTTCCTGCTAGTGTCAAATTAATCCACAAGTGAACACGAATCTTTTACCATGATATATTTCTGTCACCTGTCTTATTATAAATAGATGATGACCAAAGGATTAGTTCAGCTTCCATTTCAGCACTGTAAGCGGTAAGCATTCTGGTTTTCAATAGCTTGTTCGATGAACTCATAAGACATGACGTATTTGAGGCTTACTGACTCATTATCCGGCCACAAATGTTGTCGACGGTCCCCAATATTGCTATGACTTTGAAAAAAGCTGATGTAGATGCATCATTGACAATACGCATTGGGCTCTCAATTGACCTGATTCAACTTGTGTTATCTATATATAATACGTATGAGACTGCAGAGTGGGTGATATTTGCATATACGTGTTGTCTTAATGCAGCCACTTGATGTTTGCTCTATTTCATGAACAAATTGGAGGCAGTGATATATTTCATTGGGTTTTTAGCCAACGCCGTGGAAATATGTTCAATTGACTATTTTGCAGAGACTATTACCTTATATATATACACATACATATACATACATATATAAATATATATATATATATATATATATATATATATAGATATATATATATATATATATATATATATATATATACAGATATATAAAGATATATAGATGATAGAGTATATATATAGAGAGATATATATAAATATATAGAACATAGAGATATAGACATGTCTATATATATATATATATATATATATATATATATATATATATATATATATGTATATATATACTTATTATATGAGATATATTTATTTCTCCATGTATATGTATATATATAAATATAGATATATATATATATTTGTATAGAGATATCTAGATCTTTACACATATATATCTATATAAATATATAGATATATAGAAAGGGAGTATATATCTAGATAAACATGTCTATATCTCTATACATTTATATACATACATAAATATATAGATACATATATATATATAAATATATATATATATGTATATATATACATATATATATATATATGAATGTATATATATATACATATATATATACATATATATGCCTATATATATATATAGTATATCTAGATATGTGTATATATATATATTTATAAATATTTATACATATAGAGATATATATCTATATATATATATATATCTATATATATATCTCTCTCTATATATATATATATATATATATATAGATATATATATATATATATATATATATATATATATATATATATATATATATATAAATACCCCATCTATTTGACATAACAAGGTCTCATATCAGGAGCCATTCCGGGGTCGAAAGATCTGCAATTACCCATGACTACAAATGACTGGGTTGGATAATGCATCTTATCATCAGACAGTAAAGGTCGTTAGCTGGCATCCGCACGGTACAACACGGACCGTGGTGGTTTGTATGGTACTCGTGTGCCTTTTCATTTCAAAATCCCGACCTGTTCATATACCAAAAACGAAATAATAAAACCACCCACATTGGAGGCACATCTCCATTAAGCTTTAAATAAAAATGGCCCACAACAATTACTACAGTGTTATACCTTGCGATGGTCGTAACCGTAAGCGCGGTGAACGATACACGAGTCCCAATTATTCACGATAGTTACACAAATGTACATTTGTTGAATGATTTTCTCATACATGAATGTTTCTGAACAAGTCGAGTTACGTGTGGGATTTCGTAAAAGGCGATTTAATCCGGCCAGACAAATTTTGAAAAGGCCATGTTTATTTTGAATGACAAGATCGTCGCTGCGCACAGACAGGGTTTTTGCGAGCGAACCTTTGCTTTCCGAATTTTATTATACATATGCCATCTTGTCAATGATTATTATTTGGCAATACCTATCTTAGGGGTTAATATGTATTCAACGATATCGCATTGACAATTTAAAAAAGAACAAACTTATGGATACTCGCAGCTCGGAGGGGGCACTTGGCCTTGTCCGGAGTAGGGGTGTGCCCCGGGACCTCGAAAGCCCATACCCCGTCGTACAAATACGAGGCCCAGCAAAACCCGTCGAAAAAACAACATACCTCGTCGCGCGACACACGTATGGTACCACTATACACTTTAGTGCCACCCCAAGGACCTTTGGTGTGATACACAGGGCACGGATCAATATTTAAGTAATCTGGTATGGAAATCTGGTATGGAAACCATTGTACTCATCCTAACATAATGATTCGTGGAAGCTGTGAGATCAAGAAATGTCTCCAAAATGAACACATAATATGTCATCTTCTGTGCACGTCATACAGACTGCTTCTGGGAATTGTAAAGGAGGAATGTTTCAGCACAGACAACATCGCATTATTGGTTATGTACCATACAAGAATAAGGTATCATGTATTGGGATGGTGACCACACACACCTAATGAGAAACCGTTGTTTTCTCGTACTGAACGTGTGTACTACAGACGTGACAAGAGCCTGACTATATTGGAATGGACGAGCCACCTGTTAGCGATGTCCAAAGAGTTGCCCGTGAAATCGTGCAAGTATTCTCAAGCATATCATCCCAAATGAAAGGCGACCAATAAACGATGCTCACTTCGACCACATTCTACAACATAAATTGAACGTTTATTTGGCATTCCCTGGTCTCATATCCGGACCCGTTTTAGGGTCAAAAATCCCATTACACATAGCAATGAAAGGCTTTGTTGGTGAACATCAGCCATAAACAAACAGCTATGACAAAATGTTGGTCATATATATTCATCCACACGATAAAAGCTGAACTTAAGTAGTCCGGAAAGTCCAGTGATTCATTCATTGCGTGGAGCATAAATTGCAGGACTCAACAACAAAATCGCCATTATTCTACAGTATTGCAGTTATAGGGACGTTTTTGTTGTGATGATCAAAAGCCTGGATATTCCAAACTTTCTCGTATAACTTGAGCACGCCTGATATTACAGATGTTCGCAAAATGAAAAGGAATTTAGTATGCCGATCTTTCCCCGAAAACGATAAATAAGTTAAATGGTATATCGTGTATCCTCGTTATCCCAAGGCATGAAGCATTTTTGTACAATACCATAAGAATCGTCAAAAACACATGCCAGTAAAGACAGTCCTTTAAACTACCCAGGTGTATTAAGCCAATAAATTATTTAAATTTCTAAACAACGCAAAAAAGTTTTTCAATAAAGTATGGTGGCACGCGAAAGCTTAAGCTATCTTTTAAATTAGTCAAACGTATTGAGACTTCTTCACACAATAATTGCCCTTCGAATATTTCTTAGTAATTGTCTGCGGAGCGATAACCCCATGATGCATACCATATAGGCAGATGGCCCAGGATCGGTGAAGAGGTGGTGGATGAGTAGAATCGACCCATCGGGATACCCACCTACTTCTCTCGATACGTTAAGCTGTCCTTCCGCGATTATGCCGTCCATCTCATGCAACCGCTGATGTCATGTCATATTTAGTGGCCTACTTTCCTGCAATGTTACCTGACGTTTTCTTCTTCAATAACAGAATGATGAGTGCAATGACGTCCGTGTCTAATTTTTTCAATTGCATTCTTGACGGTTTATAATGCGTGCGTGGGCTTTGAATCAATGTGGCAATTTAAACATTTGGCAGAGCAAGGAAATATTCTATAACATCAATAATGCAAGGAACATGCGTTTATTGCCATGAAACTTTCACAATTGTTTCCATTGCAGTGGAATGGTTAGGTCAGTAAATCTATTGTCTCAGATGAGAAGTGTATGTGTTTTAAGTCGACGACAGGTTAAGGAGATTGTCAAGTCTGATTAAGTGGAAATAGGTTATTATCGTTTGATATTTGTATCACTGTCTGGCATTAATCAACTGTGTTTTTGATTTGGCAATTTTCTTTACTTAAATGCGCTAGTTACGGCTGTAGAATAGCCAATGCACAAATAGATTAGCCCCTTTATTTTTTTCGGTATTATGCATTCTTGCAAAGTACACCGGAAAATCAAAATCACTTGAACGTGCATCTACACTATGTTTACTGTCAAACCAGAATGTGCATTCCATAATACGCTCAATGAATTCTCAAATGCTATCATCTGTTGGTTTCTCACGCATGATACAATCGGCTTTACTAGCTCATTCCCGACAAATTACATTCAGCCCATGCCAATTGAAATGAATTACTCCGTAAGTGGAAATGAGAGGGCCAAATTGATCATCTAGATGGCGCAAACAAGGGCCATCTACTTCATTTAATGTTTGATGTTGACAAAGACGAAGATATATAGTGACTACTGACAAGGAAGGTGCTTGTGTTTGAATACAGGCGGCCCGACGGAGGGGAATCAGGAGTTATTTTTGAGCATTCATTTTAGCAGCCTTTTAGCGCAATGCACGATCATATATATGAGATAGATAATTTTGTTTAAAGACGTTCGTCTAAGTAAGTAATGATATTAATGACCAACGATTTCTTACTCAACACTTTTCCGTTTATTCTCCAGGCGGTAGAAATATCGCTCGTGCTGGCAAAAAAGTATGATAAGATTAATTGATTTTATGTTGTTTTGGTTTAACTAACCGAGTCAAGTGATAGTTGCTGGACCGTCCGAATATGCTAAATGCATGCCAGGAATGTATCCACTTGTCGCTTTCCAAAATAGCGGTAGAAACACCATATAACCTATTACACGCAGCAGCGACACGGCTAGCTAGGTTGAACTCCATGCAGCATTTTTGCCAGACAACTTTACAGCAGAGGCCTTTATAGTGTAAAATACAATAGCATACCATTCGCAATAGAATAACTACATGGAGAGGTTTTAGTTTCAGTTATTTGCTTGAATCAGACCTTGATTTACAAGTGTATTGTTTTTGCCATGAGCATGCATGCATCTAGTACCAGCGCAGATGATTCAATTGTGTCTTCCCCTTAACATCGTGTACCCAGCGTTGCATCGTTGACACCATTGCGGAAAAATAGACGGGATTTTCTATCATTTAATCATCAGATTTTGTAGAACACTACACGCTGCTCCTGACCTTTTTTCTATCAACGCCATTATGATGTTAACACACTGACAACCCCATTAGCAGCCAAAGTGTGACACGCACTGTAATCACCTTCCCCATCTGCGTCCTTTTACACATTTTAACAAACAGGGTACGTGACAGTGCATGGATCAGTTATTGCAGATCTTGGATGCTAGATTCATAGCTATAAACATTAGACAAACGAGCGTGGATATTGGCGATAAACAAACCTAGACGATAGAAAATCCGCCATGTTGCGCGTGTGATCGCACTGAGCGTTTATTTATTGGCACAATTTTTCCATGCGCAAAAACACACCCATAATCCTAAGTAGTTAATCGTTTCCCAAAAGCCTGAGAATTGGTAAATGTCGATTGATATTCCGCTAGGATATTAAGAACTCATATTAAAAGATATATTGGTAACATAGAAATTAAAAACCCGAAACCAAAAGGCAGCACAGTCTGATTTGAAATATATGTGTAATTCATATATCGTAGGGGTATAAATGAAACAACGTTTGTACAGTTTGATAAGTGGACATAAATATGTCAATGAACCTGCCCGTGGATTGAAATTACGCAGATACAATATCAGGGAAATTCATTCTACGATTTGTTCACTCATTAATATTCCTACCTATAATTGGCAATAAATGACAGTCACTAATTGCGTATTCATATTTACACACACACACACACACACACACACACACACACACACACACACACACACACACACACACACACACACACACACACACACACACACACACACACACACACACACACATATATATATATATATATATATATATATATATATATATATTATATATATATATATATATATATATATATATATATATATATATATATATATATGTATATATATATATTCATTGGACCTGACATGGACCACTTATCTCGATCAAGGACAGGTGCCTTTTCAATTGCTTAAATTTTCTCAACCATGCATACGCCATGAAAGGATCGTGAATCAGATGCTCGCAGCTCGATGTTAGTATATCAACCTTATCAGCCTCTCCTGGGCTCATGGTTATGAATGTAATGGTCAATTAGTAATCACCTCGTAGATAATAACACTGACATTCACTGAAGGTTAAACTAGACTGGCATGCAGGATTCGGGGATTCATTCCGATGCAGCAGGGGTTTGCTCGTATTTGATTCTATAATTGCGAGAGAAAAAAGTCTTTCAATGTGGAAACATTGAACGAAAGAGGTAAACATCCTCTTTCATCCATTTTCGACGCAGTAACTGTCTGGAATAAGATGCATCTTTGTTAAAAGATGCGAAGCTAAAGTTGGCTTATGTGTTATATGCTTGTTTGTTTTCCAAAATACTCCTGGATAATCGATCAACTATCATGCATTCATGACACAATTATAGCCGGAGATGGATCTTGCTCGGACTCATTAAGAATCTACCAAGAAACTCCCAGCGCGATGAAGTGTTCGTAAATAACACACAGAAGCGATTATATCTTGGTAGATAGAACGAAGCCTTCTTAACAGTATAGTGGTGTACGATGTTGTTATTGATATGGAATCTATTGAAATAAGTGACGCATTTGCAGGAGGCATCTGCTTCACCGGCCACTCAATTTGTCGGTGACAAGATATGGCAATACAATCAAAGAGGAATTCGGAAACACCTAATCCCATGCCCATATGATCTGTTCAATATATATGAAAATCATTCAATGGTCAATTTATCACTGGTATAAGCCCGTTTGCATTTCGGGTCATGTTGGCTGCATGAAGTGTTACCTATTAGATGTTTTTTTGACCTTGGCGGTAATATAACCGTATGAAAGATATATTGGCAACGCCAATGTTTACACACAACTCTGAGATACATTATTCAAAATATAGATTGATGTCAAGAATAATGAATATCGAGCTAGACGATGACGATTTCCACGGGCAAATAACAATGGACATGCAAACTTTTACATGCCATTCGACAAGTACAGCTTTCAGCATGGCGTCAATACATACACCTATAAAGAAAGTAAAGCTGCATATATATATTTATTATGGCAATTTATGTTATACATTGTCGATTAAGGCCATAATACCAAATGTTTTGACACATATCTCACATGCGATGATTAAACAAGAACTTCTTAACAACCATAATAAAATAATATGCAGCATAATTTGCTGTCCCTTATTATTGTTCTGCTATGTGAAACTGGTTGGTTTTCCAAACAAGATACTTGTGGTTCACTGCTCCCGAATGAACAAATGGATTGTGCAAATAATTAGGTTAAGTTTACATCTTGTGAAAATATCATAAGATTTTACGACGCTTTCCATCTAACATTATGTCGTTGCCGTGGAAGATTATGTTGACTGGAACGCTTGGATATATCCAGATGCCATCGCTCAGTTAACACAAATTCGCATTCGTCAGTACGGTAGTCACACAGTCGTTCAGGTCCTTGATGAAAGAGTCGTGTTATCAAAGGGGCTCATAGTCTCCTCTGTGCCAAATGCAAGTTGCCTATAGATAGAATATGGCATCTTATCGTCAAACAATTTATGGCTATGTTTCGCATAAGATTGTTCGACAAAGATCTTAGGAAGGCTTCATGTTAATGGTCTTTGTCTTGTGTATCTATAAAAAAATAAAGATGGCGCGGTAAAGCGTTTAATTATTACTAAGATATATATATATATATCTTTATATATATACATAATTTATATATGTATATATATATGTATATGTATATATATATATGCATATAAATATGTATATATATATGTATATATATATATATATATATATATATATATAATTATATTAATCGATATAAATATTTATTTACATATATACATATATATGTGTTCATATTTATACATAATCATTTATAAATGTAGAGAGAGAGAGAGAGAGAGAGAGAGAGAGAGAGAGAGAGAGAGAGAGAGAGAGAGAGAGAGAGAGAGAAAGAGAGAGAGAGTGAGAGAGAGAGAGAGAGAGAGAGAGAGAGAGAGAGAGAGAGAGAGAGAGAGAGAGAGAGAGAATGAGAGAGATAAAGAGAGAGAGAGAGAGCTGATATTTTATTGAAATATTATATATGGCTACCATCTATGTGGCACGTATAACCTGCATCTGCAACCACGACAACTGATGTTTCAGGATATAACTGTTATTTTCGACACAATGGTCAGCTTTACCAGACCTTAAATTGATCGGCTTATCGTACGCTATACATCAACAATATGGTCAGTTTACAAAAGCCTTTGGAGATCTAAAGTTTGGTGGAATGTATTTGCCCTGAATACTCGTTTGTGGTTTTGTATCTGGATGGATTTCATGCAACAAATCTCAACACAATAGCAGACTTATACATCATGGTTTAGATTATTACTATACAAACCTTGCACAAGGACGATACATAATCCGAAATGTCGTGTCAGAGAGGATTTATTGCCACGAAGAAGCGTTTAAGTATAAGAGAACCGTTGTCATGTTTATAATACCAAGGCCCGTAAATCTACCCTTATTGTTGCACCACAAAATGATATTATGAATCTGTCATTTTGCTCATGGCGCCCTTTGGATGCAATATCTTAAAGTTCCTACACATCACGCAATTTCAAATGTTTTTACACGTGGTATGCTGTGCATTATAGTGATTATGCAGTTGGCTAACGTTTATGGGTGCAACATGTTCATCTATCAACTTGCACTATTCGATTTTCATTTAACATGTACATAGATGGTTGTGTTTGTTTATTGTCGTTGAATTGACTACGCAGCTACTACATACACAACATATGTGCGGCCTAATATAGAAAGCTTCCAAAAGAGTGCGAGTTTTGAGGACTGTGTTATATATATATTTATACCGTCGGGAGTAGTTTCCGCAGAGAGCTTCTACAACCTTTATTCCAACGAACCTTGCGAGCTTTATTTCTTGCTTCTAAATTTGCAAATGTGTTCTATGTTACCTTTGGCTGTATTTCAATTCATTTAAGGGTCAATTATAATAGATTTGTGTTTCTTTTTAAGTGAGACCAGGTTGATTCTCAGAGATTTGTTGGAAAGGATGGATGCATTAATGGTAGTGCATAGATTGGAATGACTGCGGCACCTGGTAGTATTCAGTATTATTTTAGAGACAATAAATCCTTCGCAAGCGATTGTGGGAGGGGTTGAAGTGGTATAAACCCAACAGGATTGTAACGTGCCCTATGTAGATGCCTTTCCTGCACTCGAGATGACCCCAGGTCAAGTATGACTACTAATTGCTATTATTTTCCAACATGCACCAAACGATCGATATAGACGAGACTGCGCAAGCGGACACAGGCATTCGGAAGACCAGTTGTCTACGTTCACTTAAATTCACCTACAATGATGATATAAGGATAATTACATAGTGGTGGTATTTAAATTGTTTAATAGTGTCCGCGGTATCATGAACAATTACTGTTACGGTCAATTCATATCAACCACGCGTATTGAATATATATTGTTAGTTGATGGACGTGTCATATTGATACATAGTAATGTCAATATTCGTGACACGGTTATGTACGAATAATGTCGTCTTCATATGCAATATCATTTAAAGATAACCATGCATGCTCATAATCTCATTGGTACGATAATAAGGCAGGTCTATGAATTTTACACTTCATTATCCTTGCCGAACCGCAACTGCGCCAAATCTACCTTTTGCCTCAGTAGCTGGCAAAGATGACATTTATACATCACACACATGCGTCATCGAAGGTTGATCTATGGTGAGTGACAGCGTTGACCTCCGGGTTAATGCAAGACTTATACGGTATTATACAGCGTAACAGTTGAGTGCATATATAATCAAGTACCTCCGATACCTCATGTTGTCCGCTCTACATCAGTGGTGACGGATGATAGCATCAGCATGACTTGTCAGCTTGCCCTCCATTCATGTTCGCCACGTTCTTTTCGACGTGGGTATCTCAGTATCTCTTGCTGATGAGCTGCCTTGGCCACTGCGACACAGGGATAACAGTTGAAACCTGCATCAATCCATTTCGCCCCATTTCCCATGTAATTCAAGGACGAGTGATAATTTTACAACACGAACAATACACATATATATATGCGTTTGAACTGTTTCTAAAATGGCTTCTCATTGAAGGTAAAGTGACCGCAAAGATTGGCAGATAGGGTCTAAATGTGTTGCCCAATGCAACTGTTGATTACAGACTGATTCAAATTATTGTTTTGCTGCCTAAAGTCAGAACTTCGAGGCTCTTTTGCATTTAAACTCACCTTCTCTTAATTGATGCGCCATGGAAGCGTTGCTTTCAAGGTTTGGCTTGGAATTTGGTCCTTACTTTGATGTGAAGTTTTGTATATTCTTAAATTCCCCAGTAGCATCATTATCAATAGCATTTTCTAAAAGCCTTCGCGACTGACCATTGTTCGCCTTGGCATATTACGTTTGTCCCGTCTAATTCCACCACATGGCAAGCAGTTTTGTGCCTGATGTTACCGGTTGTCGAGTTAGCACTAGACCAATGATATCATGTGCAAAACGTTTGCATGTTAGTTGAGAGGAATCTTATCATTTTCGGTAAATGACATCTGAAAGATATCCATGGTCTTATGTGCTATGTGAAATCCCTAATTGTTCCTCTGCTTGTTGCTTCTGAAGAAGAGGGTAAGGTTAATTAGGCAATGGTGCTCCTTTGGGTCTTGAAGCAGTAAGCAACTTCGACTTGAGTAAACGGTTTTAGCTCTAGTGATTTCATCGCTAGTGAATAATGACGAAAAAACACAATTCAGCACCAGTGGATCAATAGTTTCGTTATCTAACAGTTTGTACCTAGGGTAGATGCTATATGCGTATGGGTTTGTAAAATTTGAGATGGTGTCGCAAAGATGAAACGGCAGGACGATTGTGATGACTGGACTATGCCCAATGGGCATAAAAAGAGTAAATCAATATAAACGCGTTATAAGTATTCTATCTGGAGAATATGGTGTCCTCTGAATATTCCGGAATATTTGTGTCCATGGACTTTGTACCCTATACCACCGACAAATTTACCACAGTCGATCTCAATCGAGTTACGTCTATGTGAATAAATGTACGCCTTAAGTGCACCTGATTACAGCCAATTATCTTTAGCCAATGTATCATCCAACATAAAGTATGACTGAAACGTTCTCGTGGAAGTTGTTAACGCATAATCTAACTCCTCGGCAAGCACGAGTTCGATTACAAAATAATGCGAACCTAAAGTTAATCGCCATAATTTTATACGTTATTTATGTTAAAATCCATCAATCAAACTGCAATATACGTTAATATGCTGTTTTTAATCGTATGATGTGGTCCTCAATTCGACAAAGAGTAATGACATCGCTCATTCTTTTTCAATCCATTTGATCATTTAATCATTGTCCCTTTACATATTCATATGGTCCTAAACATAATTTAGTCCGCTGGCAATACAGCATTATATGTGATACGTAGCAACTATATAAACGTCTGAGTGCGCAGTGCCGCTATGATCTTCATCTTATAATGC
>CM067344.1:71282308-71339808 GCA_034190875.2 Urechis unicinctus | reverse complement strand
GTATCAACTTAATATCTAGTTCACATGGATTTTCCGTAACCTCGAAGTGTTCACCATCAAATAATAATTAAATCGCAATGATAAATGTTAGGCTGCTCTGTCGGTATAGACAATTTTACCTTGAAGAGGTTGAGCAGTTAAAGATGTTGAATTAGGAATGAAAATAGACCCATAAAAATTACCCTTCACCGCGGCCAGATTTACGCGATGAGAAACACAGTGAAGATACAATACAAGAATATGTTGGGTGGAGGGGTGCCTATAAGAGCTGCTGCCTTTTTGTTGTTTCCATCTATTTTCGTTGCGCTATCATTATTTCGCTCTTTGGTTATGTGGATCCGGGGCAAACCCTGCAGACATCTAAGGATCTTATCTGCAATGGCTTGCCCTGTGATGCCCTCATCACACTCAACAACGTCTGCCTAAATGTGTTCATCAGTAACGACGTACGTCAGGACAAGACTGAGTGCTTCCGCCTGCTGCTAACTTTAAACTCATCAGCGCATATGGAAACAATTTGGTCACATAATAGAGACCATGATATTATATTACAAAGATGACAAGGTTTTGGATCCTTTCTAATGTGTGAGTGGTATTATTCTTTGCAGTGGAACCTTAACACCAGAATCTACTCCGACGTTGCTCAAGGCCCAGTTGGTTCCATGCTACTTATGGGATCTCACCCTATATCGGTAGTGGTATCCTTTTCATGCCAAGTGAAATATTCTTACTGCAGCACAAGATGATAACTTTAGTAATGGAAGCTAAATTCTCACAGTTAGCAACCACTCTGTCAGCAAAATTGTCTGGCCTAGTCGTAATGTGTTATTTTATGCCCGGAGTTTTATCAATGAGGAAGAGAGTGGGGCGGGGGTCCCCGGGCATTCACCCCCACCCCCCACCCCACTTCAATGAGTACGGATCTGTTTTTTCTGGAATCGTTTTTAGCCCCACGAGCGATCAGACCCACAGACAAGATCACAAAACGCCAGTCATGCAAAATGTTCATTGGCTTAGATTTTAAAGCCATTGAACAATAGTGCTCCACATTACATTTGCAAAGGAGTGGATCGGGAAAATCCAATATCGGATGAATGTGCTGTGGTCAAGCCCGACTTACTCCATACCTGCATTCCGCCTTGGTCAGATTTTTGAGACATAGTGCCAAGATACATGTAAAGCCAGTTAGGGCGTTCTGCTACATAGAAAATATCATTCACAACATTTGATCAATAACCCTTTGCGTTTAGTTAGTTACGCAGATATGCATGTTTATTTGAGTGAATGATTAACAAATATACGTAATATATGCGAGTAATATTATTGTAAAGCACAAATCATCGGCAGCTTTTTGATATTTCAAAACGCAATCGCACCCAAGCTAATTTCAAACAGAAAGGTTGACATAAAAACAGAACTGCATTTTAAAAAAACCCCAATGTAATCGGTTAAACGTTGGTGTGCATTTATACATGTTGTCAATTGATATTGTGAAGCGAAAGTTTGACGTTGTCGTTAAGCAAAGGACAGCACATTTCATGCAATCATATCTTTGAATCTTTGATGTTATTTATCCGTCTGTGAGATGCGATGACCTCTCATTGGAACATAAACATGGAGTTTTCTCCCACATGAAATATAAATTTTCCATGATCATAGATTTGGAAACCTTATCTATCGTGTTTATAGGACCATTCAAATATGTTTTGCACATTCACGACTTCCATGAAGATAGCACATCAATGACGCTGTCCGAGGTCATTGGTCATCGACCGAGAATCATACTTTTTATTTGCGATGACGAGACCAGGGTGTGCTACGTGATGAGCGATTTAAATTTGGGAAGCAAATTTGAAATATGAGAAGCAGATTTTCGGCCTTCATGCAGAATAAACAAGACAACAGTACAAAGAGTCACACATTTATGCAAGTTGCAGTCCACATGATGGCTTTTGCACCGAAACATATGTATATTTATGCAAGTGTCGCTGCGGTTAAAAAACATAAAATGCCCCTTTGAAAGGTGAAGGCGGGATGTGTTTCACAACAACGTGCATTTCGAGTTCTGTTCACAAGCTTTCATATACACGGTAATGAACAAAAGTCTCACGATATTCTATGATCTTTGATCACTTGTGCAACATACGTCATCACATTGCAAATAAGAGCGATCACTGTTACTTATTGGATCTAAACAATGCAGGTCGCATGTGATAAACCGTCCATGCGCAATCATTATAACCAAAAAAAACATCATTCATCAATCAATGTTTTGATGGCAATGTTCGAGATAGAAGAAGACAGACAACGACCAAAGGAGAAGACATTTACTGTGAGATATAACCGTTAAAGTACATATTAAAAGACTGCGATCTGCATAGATCCACCCAATCGCCTAGTTTCTGACTGCGTTATTTACAAATGTGGTGCAACCACATGTGCGCTGCAATAGACAAAGATGGTTTTCTTGTTTAAGAATACTCAAAATATAAGTACTCACGGGTCGGCACGATAGTGGTTACCTTACATCCAGTTTTATTCCGCCTAATATGGCAGGAAAGATATACTACCCAATATGGCTGGGAAGACATACATATATATATATATACATAAATATATATATATATATATATATATATATATATATATATATATATATATATATATATATATATATATATATATATATATATATATATATATATATATATATATATATATGCATATATATATATATATATATATATATAATATATATATATATATATATATATATATATATATATATATATATATATATATATATATATATATATATATATATATATATATATATATATATATATATATATATATATATATATATATATATATATATATATAGTATTTCATTCTAGAGGTTGTGAATGAGTATGTAGATGTACGTTAATACTAGCGATGATTTGCTATGTATCATCCAGCCCAGTGCCTAGCTAACTAATCACCATATGCCAGATCCCAACCATAAATCAGGCCTACAAAGAATTCAACATGACAGCAGAATTGTTCAAACCCATTTAGATAGCATCTCTTAGATAGCCGTCGACGAATATAAAGTAGACCCAAAGTGCTTAGCGTTGTAGCTTGATCTGATCTTCAGATGGCTGTGACATATAGCAACCAAACAAACCTTTTTTTGATGCGTCTCTTATATGCACTGTATATCTTTTTCATATTTGGTACACAAAACTCGAGCTTGCTGAGGTTGGCGGTTGGGTGACTAAACGCGATCAAATTTAGTAGTGTAAGCTCAACCATAGGCGGGGTTGGACACGGAGATAGAGGGAAGAATGTACCATGAAGTGCGCCATGGAGTGTCGTCATTAGGGGCTATTGTCACTGACACAAACATCGGTCAGTCAGAGAGCGCATAGCTTGAATGATATGGATATCAGTACTTTTTTCACCGATCTGTTAGCGTTAGTTTGTCGATTCTTCATAAGGCGTTATCAGGATCGCAGTTCCGACATAGTATGTCTCATCAGGTATCTTAGTTTAATCTCTTTATGTGCTATTCAGTCGGTTGACCATATGTATGTGTTTGTTTGGGAGATATGTTTTTCCAGTGTCCAGTGACGGTACTGTGGTCATAGAACTTACAAGAATTTAAGCCATTAACAACGGTAGTGTGGGGCTATGTGTGTTCATGACTTTTAGTCAAGGAAATTCAGGTCAAACGGTGCCGGAGTCCTGAGCGATGAATCCAGTCCAATTCTACGCGTGTGGGGATTACGTCGGAGGTCTGGCCTTGTTGGTGACTAGTAATGAAGGCTAATATATGTGCCTTCATGTTTATTGATACCCACATCTTTTTGTAATTTGTGGTGCTGCCCGATGGTGCATCTAATTTTAGCAACATTCTAGTATTGCTCCTGTAGCATGTCTATTAATGGGCACTTTGTTTGTCTAACTTTGTTTTTGCGCGTGTACATCAAGCAGAATCAGACATTAATGAATGTGAATGATATGTGTATCACACTTTCGTGTTCGCGCTTAAATTGCGAGCTTATTAGAGTTTCGCTGCGACTTAAGATAGGTTGATGTGCGACATTTGATGGCTGTTCTTTGTGCGCAATGTTGTTTTGGGGCCTAGGGTGGTCAGATTAACACCTTAGAGTGTACAAGCCTATTTCGGATTAAGGTTTGGTTTCATGTTATTATCTAGACCTGTAGAGATTACATACTGTTTTTCTAGCTTTGCCCAGTAGTGTTGGAGAATTGCTCCTGCAGATGAAATGTTGGCTTATCGCTAGGTAATATGCGTCATAGTCTTCGATGCCGGAAGATATTCTACGACGTTGCAGACGGTTACTGTATGGTAAGGTGCTCAACAAGTGCTTTGGGTGGCAAGAGTTGTACAGCAGATAGTTATGCGAGCAAGTAGACTTGTAGAACCAGCCTGTTTTCATTATGCCCGCTTATCATGACAACAGGAAAAGGTACCTGTGTTCCAGATATGTATTCAGTGAATTTAATTGACGGATGACTTTCATTCAGATTGATCATGCTGTAGCGCAATTTGTTGTCTCCTAAGCGCCAGACCATCAATATGTCATTTATGTTTCTTTCCCACCAGTAAGGTTGTTTTTGTTGTGTAAAGACATGCTTTTTTCAAACTAGTGTTTGTGAAAGAGATGTTTGTTCTTGGTAAGGATCTAATGTCATACCATCGCAGCAGATATATGGCATCTTTGAAAATGGTTGTCTAGTTATATATATCACGCTATCCGGTAATATGCGTGTAATATAGCATTTGAACCATATAATAGTGCGATCTTAAGTATTGAGTTATCCAGGCTTAAAGTGCCAGTCGAGAATGCGTGAAATTATTGTCCCTACGGAAGATATTGCCGGTATGTTGCTCATCAAGGCCTTTTCGCTTATAATGGATATCACTACGTGTGTTCTACTGTATGTGGAGTACGTCAATGCCACAATTCACACCAACAGAAATGTTTATAGCAATGCAAAGAATTCACCATGAACAACCATAACCTTATTCACGCAGGCGCTTTACTCCGTCGCAGAGGCCATTTGTAGGAAATGCCATGTGAATTCAGCGGACCTACTATGTTATTTGGCAGCCAGCAACTTTATTGTATCACCTGTAATAGAAGGCTTAAATAAATATTACGTGCTATGAGGAGCAATCGCGATCCAAAAAGTAATATGGACTAAGTTCGCAGACATCAAATCACGTTGAGTACATTAGAAAACCATACCATGCTTGAAGCACTGGGGTTACGACACATAAAGCGATATAATCACAGTGGACACCTGCAAAAGGCTATACCCACAAACAAATGTAGGTATGACGATATTCTGCGCAAATAAACGTGTGTCATATAAATGTCACGTTAGTTGGTTAAACGACGCTAAAAGGCACCTGCACTCCAACTGAAGTACACATTAGGTGGTTGTTATTATGCACAGGAGAGAATGAAAACAATCCGGGATGATAGTTTGAATAAGCGAAAGCCAGATGGACTTCCAGTCATTTCAATCCAAACCTTTATCATTAGCTGTGAAGGCAGTTTTATCAATTTACCAGCCGCACTTTCAAGTACCATAACTATATATTACGTAGGGTTTCATGATATCGATGACGGATCATCAACAACACAGGGAAAATACAATATGGATCCTTTATATAGTAGAAATGTGATGACATACGCGCTTAATCACCGGAAACCCGTTTGATATTTTCCCAAGGCATCATAAACCGAATGTAAATTAACAGGACTTTTACTGCTTAATAAAATCACCACGTGGATAAATTTTATTACATTATGAATCTCCATTGACTGTATGATATCATAGTTGGTGTAATATCCAGATTACGGTATGCTCCCCGTATGCTCCCTGAATCGGAAGTGCTATTTTAATAATGCAGTGTTGATCCCAACATGGCGTCCGTCTCACCCGTCATTACATCTGGCGACGAGGATACTTCTAATCTGTCATTTCCACGCGCCACAACACTCCTCCCTGTTCTACAAACTCGCCGCCGCACCCGTCAGGGAGCCGTTATCTTCACACAAATTCACACAGGAGCATAAAAATGGCACCACAACAAACACGTGGGTACAGTTATTGCTAAAATTCGTAGAAGAGCCCCGAATGTCAACGTGAGCGATAATAGAGTATTTTCGCTAACCGAACTGTCCCGAAGCCGAACTGTAGATCTAAATCTAGCCGAGTGCCGTTCCAGTTCGATTGCGCGGGTGTGGAGAACGGCGGGTATCCCACAGAAGAACGTCGTCATTCGTCACAGTCACCTCGTCTTTTACGGCTCGGAGACGGAGTAGCGCTTCGTTATCGGCATCGGCGTACGCAGCTAGTTGATGCCATTTGGACAGGCGGATCATTTCGGCGGCGGCACGGATGGTTGGATCACGTGATGATTCCGTCTGGATCTCCTTGTAGGTCATTGCATTTGGCACGGAAGAGGCGGCAATGAAGTTCACGAAGTCCTCTGCGATCCTCGTTTCATGCCGGGAACGGTATGCGAATGAGCTTGGGTGCCTGGACATGTAGTCGGCAGGGTTATCTGCACCACGGCGGTATACGATTGTGGCATCGTACGGCTGAAGACGGAGAGCCATCTGGCGATGCGGGTCGGCGGGTTCGGCTTCTGCCAGATGTTGACGAGCGGCTGGTGATCGGTGATCATTCGGAAAGGTGCACCTGATACGTATATGTTGTAATGTTCACATGCCCATATGACAGCTAGAGCTTCACGCTCTGTCTGAGAGTAGCGCTGCTCAACGTCGCTTAGCGAGCGGCTGGCATATGCGACGGGTTTGCCTTCCTGTGTGAGAATGGCTCCGAGGCCAACGGGACTCGCGTCGACTAGCAGCTCGGTGAATTTCTTTGGGTCGAAGAATCTGGTGGTCGTATACTCGGACAGGCCTTCCTTCACATCATTGAATGCCTTGATCTCGGTCGGTGACCAGGACCATGCGGTCATTTTTTTGGTGACCTGGCGCAAGGGTTCGGTCAGGGTAGCGAAATCACGGATGAACCTCGCGCTGTATCGCGCCATGCCCAAGAACGAGCGCATTTCGGACGGGTTTTTCGGCTCGGATGCGTCTCTCAAGGCTTGCACTTTCTTCGGATCGGGGGATAGACCTTCGTCACTGAATATGCATCCGAAGAACTCTATTTTCGGCAGTCTGAACTCCCTTTCGGGATGTTGATTGTGAGTCCACTCCTGTGAAGCGCGGACAGGGTTTGATCGAGCGCAATGTCATGTTCACGGATAGTGGCACCATGGATGATGATATCATCACTAATGTTACTAGCACCACTCACATCACTGACTACAGTCTGAATCGTGTGTTGGAACACTGCTGACGCTGAGCTAACGCCAAAGTTCAAGCGTTTGTATCTGAACATTCCGGCATGAGTCGAGAATGTGGTAATGTCACGGCAACTTTCATCAAGTTTGAGCTGGTGTAAGTTCAGCCTGGTTACTCCAGAACTGCAAATATCTTTGCCACCATGGGAATATATTGAATGGGTTGCTGTAATTATTAACGAATGTTAAGACCTTTCGATTGACTGCTAGTGAATACCAACTAATACGCACTTTTGATATATATATATATATATATGTTGGATCGTAATTTGTTATTGTCTGCCATACAATGGTATGTTGTACTACAATGTACAATTACCCCAGTACAAGACTGATTGCTACTTGCTATATATATGGGACCGTTAAAACATGAAGTACACGCCTTTATAGAAAAAAATAAACAGAAAATCTCGGTAAATCCTCCATTTTTCAAGTGATCATACATTTAAAATCAGCTCCAGAAGTGATTCAGCGCTAGCACAAAACAGCTACGGATCGCATTTGTTATTAAATCAGCGGATCCGTTGTAACCAAATCAATATTTATATATCACAGCTGAGAAACCTATGCGTAAATATCACTTAACAGTTGGTAAGGGGGTAGCGCAATGCAATATGAGTCATGCAATATGTAAAATTATACAGGCTTCACCATGTTTCTTACATTAGATTAACGCTACGCTACTTTTATCAATTAATTAAAATCTTGTACCGCTATGGATGCTGAATAATAGTTTGAAGTATATGTTATCCAAGTAGTTTGCGTAACTGATGGCTTGCTTTGTAACATAATGCTATTTAAGTCATCATCGGAATTATTTGATAAGAAAAACCGGCAATATTTATCGATTGGCTCAGTAATCTTTCCTGCAATTGCATTTAAACGAAGAAACTGGACCTGTGCAGTATGACATATGTTGTTCCGATTGTTGACGATTTAAACTTACTCTAATAGATGAGCCAAAGTAATGAACAAAACGAAAGGAGGGAAAACAGACAATATTCTTGAAACGAATACGGCGAGATTTCCTGAGAATAGAATATGTTAAATATCGTTAGTAAACTTTGAGTGTCAGCCATCAGGCTATGCCTCACTTTATTTAGCACCCACACTTAAATAAAATCGGTTCTTGCAAATGATTACATTCGAAAGATACACTCATGAAAGCATTGAGCTCCCATAACAATAGGCTGCGGGATGTTACAGTTGCATCATGCTTCATGCTACATACCAATACTTTTGGACGACAAAAAGCCCTTTTTATTAAGTTATTCCGTATTTCCGGTCTTAAACTGTTTAGATCCATTATATTCGATAACTCAAATAATCCTTAGCTTTTAATCGCACTGTCTCTTATGGGAATATAGCAGCATTACGAGGACAATAGTTGCTCGTTGGCGATGTCTGTGAATATTGATGGCAGTGATATCGAACATCATTTATAATTATTCACCAAATGATGCATATAAAGATACACGACACATCTTATATTGAGTCGTTAAAGAGCTATTCGTTGTTTACATGCCATAGTGATATCACAATAAGGGACAGCCTATGGGTTTTTGTTACTATGCACTATCCGCACGCTACTCTGCTCTGAAAATAAATTCATTGCAGGTTATGGATGTACCGTAATTGAGCAATTGAATTGTAGACAATATTCGCAATTCTCTGTAAAAATGATGGTAATCAACCCATTGATCATTTGAATGTGAAGATTAAACAATTTTATAACGTTCTGTCCTTCCGATAATTTTCGCCGTGTTGAAATCGTATACCATTTCATGTGCTTTGTACATTTGTTCTGCGTCGAGAGCTTGGGGTGCATGTTTGATATACCAGACTAGATATCGCAATACCAAACACGCATGAAAACGTGCATAATAATATTGTAAAGGTACAATTGTTGCTGATCAAACTTAAGCACTAAATGCTAACAACGCGAAACAAAGAACAGTGTCTTCTAAAGAGGCGGCATAGTTGTATCTGCATAGAAACACCCAGAGTCACCACGGGGTTTCTTTATTGGATGACAAATGGTTTGAGATGTCAATGCTTGCTTGGCAGATTATATTCACTTCACAACAAATGAATTTAAGATAAAATTGGATGGCTGGTTTTCTTTGTTTGGCTCATCATAAGAAAATATATAATAATCATATTTTCGCTCTCTCGTTAAACTAACAGACTCGTGATCGAATTTTCAACGCGATTTCCCAACGAGTTATTTGCAGAGGAGAGTGATTATTTATTGATAGCTAAGAAAGACCTTGATCATTATGTGCCCTTTTTCAAAATTCGTCGTCTATTTGGCCCTGTTCAGTGTCTAGTGTCTGTGATATCTAACATTCCTAGTTCATGGTATCCATTTATACCAACAGCACAACTATATAATGGATTCATCGGTCATTATTGTTCGATAAAACTAATTCTTTTCGCACTGTCGCTTAAACCAAACTCATGTCGTTATTGGTTGGAGAACATTTTGATCATATACTAAACATCTGTAACATTAAACTGTAGCAAAATACGTGCAGATTATAGTCGGCCGGTATATGGCAACACTTTGTGCTGATCAAATAGCTCTGTCAAGAAGTCGCTCCTCGGTCGTAAGCTGGTATCCCATATACGACCCTAATACATTTCTTTCCAGGTTAATAGTAATTACTTTGCCTACCACTTTTATGGCAACTATTGCAACTCTATTTATTCATTTGGTTATTTATTGGCCTCTTAATGCATCTTGAGTTATCTAGTAATTATGCGATATATACTACTTCGTATGTCTGAGCGTGGTACAGAGATCAAGGTATCAATCAATCATGCCACGAAAAAAAATCAAACTGTAATAAACCGACGTGTATTATAACAATGATTCCATGACTGTTTGAACCCTTTCATTATTCACTGATAAGGTTACACAATCAAACACAGAAGTAACCTGAACCATTCTCTCCATTCCATTGGACGCAGCTGTAGAGGATACTGAAGGACAAGCCACAAATACAATCATCCTAAATCTTGAAGAAGCGTCTAACATATTGCATTTGTGTTTGAGGTTGCATACTACCCTGATATATCAGTTTCATTAATGGCTGCTGCGAAATGGAGTACCATTTACTGAGATTCTTTTTGATTATAACGCAAGTTGCTATAGTTATTCGGTAACACCAACACGGACTGGTACATCATGAACAATAGTTGTCCTTATTCATTCGGCAGGTAGAAATGCAATGAGTTGCTTATATCGCATTGTGCCATTTTTATCAATTGACAATAACAATGAACGTTGAGAGGCGTGCATGATCCCATCATGGCAGTACCCATATACGACAAATTAAATGCTGTTCGGGTACAATGCCTTCAATGGCATTTTCTATGCAAAAGCGAATAACGCACTGAAACCAGCGTAAGATTACATAATAACGAAGTGAAGTTTCTATAGCGCAGCCTTTGTCATCAGATTATTGTTGTAAACTAACAACACACCATCGAGTGCAAGGGCCTAATTGCAATGTTTAGTTATACAATTTCTTCAGTATAGCATATCGCAGCAATGTAAGAACATGCATTATTGATCAGGTGACGATACAGGTAAGCAATCACATAAACCATGCGTTGGAAAACTCTAATGTGACCATGTGTTGTACTCGGCACATAGACAAGGCATGTTTGGACAAATGACGTTTGAAGGTATGATTAAGGTGAAAATTATAGTTGTTGACGGTCGTATGCGAAGCTGGAAAGAGCGTGGCTCTTGGCACCATGAAATATGTAATGATATAAGATTGTTTGCACATCTTACATCAAAGAAAGACCAATAGCGCACACAAATGTCGATCGCCTGACAGCTCTAAAAAGAATAAACCATTAACATCCTCCATGTAGCTAGGAAAGGTACCGTTTAATGCCGACAGCCATGGTAACGTCAACCAAATTCATCTAACATTTAACGGCTGCACCGCTAATGTGTTGTTTCATGTCTATTTCATCAACGTGGTGCTGATGGATGGACATATGCTTCATTGTCGTTATAGAGACTGCCATATCCATCGGAGATTAAAACTAACCGCGTCACGATATTACGCTGAAAGTATGTCAACTATGCTATTTAATGGAAGTTCAAACTGCCTTGGTGAATTTCCGGAGACGAAATCACAGTGTATTGAATCTCTTTTAGTGTGCTGATGCTTAATATATTGATTGAGCCTTTGACACACGTATGGCTATCTTGAATTGTCATCCCTTGCAGTTATCATATACGTAAATGACATTCATGATGGTTATTTTTACTTTTTGCTATTGTCCATTGCACCGATATATGTAACGATACCCAGTGCTGATTATTACGAAGTGACTTTCAACTTTTGGATTTTAGAATCGTGCTTGGAACTGGGCCCTGTGTTTTACGCCTTACATGATTAATAAACCTTGTGGCCGCATCCTACACCAGCATATGAGACAGCTTCTAGCACCATTGCTTAACAGATCCGTATCTACTACGCACGCTTGCTCTCAGTGGTTATTGGTTATTCGTGTTTGTACAAAACAGAAGGGCGCCTAGTACCATGCTGATGTTACAAAATATTCCTCAAATGTCAAATCGTATAAAACAGCGCATAGTGATTATGAACACCAATAACGACGATTCTTTTTACATAACGACCGCTCAAATAACTTGATGAAATTGTTTTCTCTGTCACATGGTATCTTTTCACGTCACTACATTAATCGTTTGCATCAACGTTTGTGTTCTCAGCATATGCGCATTAATTGAATAAGCTTGTTTGATAATACTTGTCATTATATTTGTCCTCATAGGTAACGAAAATGAGGTCATAGGCGATTGTGATAGTCGTCACTAAAAGGATAAACCTGGCCAGCCAAGGTAGTTCCCTTTCCTTAGATATATTATGCATCTTGACATTTTATTTCGAGGCTCAAATTACTACTGCGAATGAGGTGTAATTCCCGCCGGTTTGCCCTCTGTCGACGGCAGAAACGAATAAACATGTGCTCGACGATGTCAGTTGTGAATATATTCTGGCCGTTAAGTGTAACCTGGTGTGTAGCAATGATCGATGGCTATGGTAGATACCAGTTAAGGAGGACGACGATCATAACGTAAGTGCCTTCTGTGTCAATTGATAACCCCCTAACCATTTTGATTATCGGAGCTCCTTTAATACAGATAATACTCTGCGCTCATTTTAATAAAAACGCGGTTCATCGAAGAGTCAGTTCAATCTAGTCATTGGTCATGTTAGATAAATAGGCCGATTACGTGTCTGATAGCTACGCGATAAATGTCATTTAATCGTGCTTGTACCCCTGTTTTCGTCATCAGTTCGACCGAATAGATAAAGAAATTATTTGTCAGTATCACATTTTCTTTTACATTTCATTGCTACGACAAGATATACCAATTTTATGTCCGTTTTATGCAGGGTTTCCGTGATTTCAAGGCACTCCGTATCGATCATCAAGCACGAATCACATTGCAATGCAAACTATGAATGACTCCTTATGGACTTCTATATGAGGTTCTGCTGTAATACATTGACCCAGGGTTACATGCAGTTAGGCTAATTCCGATTGGACGAAAAGGGGCAAGAGACAAGATAGAGTTAGGTAGAGAAAAGAAGGGGTAACAAATAAATAGTAACATAACCAGGTCTATGAATCAAGAATATATAGGGGTGTTACGGACAACTGGAACCATAAACATGCGGTGAAATACTACACGCTGTGTTGAATTGCTCATCGGCCGTTATGAAGCCCTGTGTTCATTACAGGCAATAAGGTTCTAGTCGGTCACCCTAGGGAGCCAGCGAGTTATTGGAATGTTACTGCGGGTACACAAATAATGCAGCAGCATTTTGATGGCCCAATTATTGCCCTAGGATGATAATTGGAGTATTTCAATGATGGAACTATGAGCATATATTTAGCTATAGATATCTTATAAACGTTTTAGCCGATGCCATAAGCAAAACACTGTTAAACGTTGAGAATAAATTATTAAACAATTGAGGTGAGGTACGTTTGTAGCCTTTATAAGAACTAGGTGTTATTTATTGAATAAATGAAGGTTACGACTATCCACAATCATAGTATATAAAGAAACTTGCGCTGTTTGATGTCATGCCCTCAATAGCTTTGTTACTTTGCCTCACATGGCCGCTTGCCACAGGGATTGCTATTTGTACGTATGAACGCTTTAATTCGTAGATGTACATATATATATCAGATCAGCAGCGATGACGTGCTATCGCCCAGATATCTATCCATCTTGTAACTATATCGACCAGCCATACACCAGACCCCTGACAAAAATAACAGCAATATTTAACCGTCAATACAATCGATTTTAATGTAAAACAAAAACTCATAACGACATCGTTTACACATCCTAGTTTCTCACCATTGACAAAGCTTACAATTATAGCGCTGCATGTATTCATTAGACACCGGTCGTATACAAACGTAACGAACAGTTTTGGGTGGCAACTCTCTTCAAAAGGTCATGCTCTTAATCATCTTTCTTCGCCCTTGAATCATTAACATGCAAATATGTTTTGGGTTCTTGCTATGTTTCTTGAATTACAATAAAGCCCTTTAGGTCATTACGGGACACCTGAAGATATTTATTAACCTCTTTATAGCTTGCAGACCCAGGTGTGTCACTAATTGTGAGCGTGCATCAAAGAACCACGCAGACATTATTTCATGACCCATTACCGTTCGTCGTCATACATAATTCATGGGTATTTCACTATCCTACAATGGCCAGGTGTGCTGGCTGAAATCATTAGAAACGTTAACTAGAATAAAATGACAGAAAAACGTAGGTTTTGATATGATTAACAAAACCAGCAAAGTGGACAGTTTTTCTTGCTTTTGCGCCGCAAAACACTCAAACGTTGGGCCTATTGCAATGGCATTTGTCTTTTCATACGCTTACCTGATCATTTAACAACAGCTCGTGAAATAAGGATGACATGAATCCAGACTGTATTGGCCGTATAAGTGACTCATGCGTGTGACCAATATTGTCTTGTACATTCATATACATCATATATCTAGGACAATATCGTTTTGTCATAAAATAGATTTCTCCATATCATAGCAATGCGAAATGCCCTTCGCGAAGCGCATCATACACAAGGGTTTTTCAAATCGACTCGAATAAAACTGCTATTACTAATACATGTCAATATGTATTATGCGATATATGACAGTCTTGTAGCCTGTTAATTTTTTTTAATGTTCTTTGCTTGGTTCCAATTGAAATTAGAGTGTCCATATAAGTAGAATTAAAATGTATTAAGAAATATGACTGCCGCTCATAAAATATGACTGCCGCTTCATATTATAGAACAAATTAGCAGCAAAGATCGCTGAAAGGGTAATTCGTAACAACTTGAAATTGACTGTATATCATACTTAAACTTTACTAATTTCTACGCACCTCACATCCTCAATTTCCGGCCGGAGCCTTAATGTCCATATCGTAACATTATATGGATATATTCATAAGGTTAATAACAAGGAATTATTGTCCCGGGTGATTTCCATGCTGACGTCAATTGGGCTAGAGTGCTCGTCTTTGTGGAAGTATGTATGTATGTATGTATGTATGTATGTATGTATGTATGTATGTATGTATGTATGTATGTATGTATGTATGTATGTATGTATGTATGTATGTATGTATGTATGTATATGTATGTATGTATGTATGTATGTATGTGTGTATGTGTATGTGTATGTGTGTGTGTATGTGTGTGTGTGTGTGTGTGTGTGTGTGTATGTATGTATGTATGTATGTATGTATGTATGTATGTATGTGTGTGTATGTATGTGTGTGTGTATGTGTGTGTGTGTGTGTGTGTATGTATGTATGTATGTATGTTTGTATGCATGCATGTATGTATATGTCGTATGTATGTTAGTATGTATGTATGTATGTATGTTTGCATGTGTATATGTATTTATTTATGTCGGTATGCATGTATGCGATTCCCCCTACTCACCCCGTTACGACCCCCATCATAGAAGGCATCACTCAGCCAAGAAAGAGCTCCAGAATGATGGCATTAATTCAAAGGCCGAGCTTGCCTGTGAGGTATCATCACTTTTCGCGAATATTTGTTAATCAGTTTGGAATCAGTGTTATCATTTGTCTACTTACGGTAAAACGTAATGAAACAGGAACACAGAATATATCAATAAATCAAACACACCCATTATATTCAATTTGAAATATCCAATGACAGCTTTAGAATGACTAGCATTAGCGTTTTCCTGGTTTCAATAATGAGACCGCCTCTTGTTCATTAACCGTGGCAATCAAAGATAAATTAACACTTTATAGTATAAACTATCCCATAATCAGATATGAACAAATTGAACTGGTAGCAGAATGGATTAAACGAAGAATTGCTTAACATACTTTCATGCATTTCATGATTCGTTGCTTCTTGAAATATTGGCTTCTTGACAAAGCAAGCAAAATGTTGTTATTTAAGATTGGCATAATTTAATATATCCCTTCCGACTGATGATTGGTTCTTTCCGTTTATTCTTCTGCATAACAAGGTTTTCTTAATATGGAAAAAAGTGGCAGCTATATATATTCTCAATCATCAGAAGGAATAAAATATAAGCAATGAGTGTATCCATATTTTAAACGCATATTTAGGTGTCTCATTGTACTTCATCAGAAAATCTTAACCAACGGATTTGGTAAACTTCTAAATTTGAATCGTTAAGCTGTTAACATCAAGTTATGCCCTGACCTAATTTCACCTGTGTTCGTTATGCTTAACTCATGCACTATAATCGGCATATGGCTGCTACTGCAAATGTAGGTGAAGATCAAAAGACCTCTTACTCTGTAATGGCGAATTCAGATTATGCTGAACAGGGCAATTTGCAATACCAATTTGCCCTGCAAAATGTTCCATACAAGCAAGCTTTTATATCTACTTACATCAGGTCGCACAAAAAAGTCACAAGAAACCAATGGTGGGCCAAATTTGATACATTTGAAAAAGCTTACGGATAAATACGGGAAATTGGGTTCGTTAGCTGTGTCAAAATAATGAAAAATAAACTTCCCATTAAAGAGACTGAAGTATGCAAATCCTTAGGAATAAAATACAACGTACGCTCGTCTGTTTTATTCAACTCGTAGTAAGTATTGCTCAGGGATATTTAGTGGAAAAAGTGATATTTAGCAATTGTCTTCAGCACCATTACTTTGAGTTGGTTCTTGGCCATACGTAACTCCGGACAGTGATCTGCAGTATGCGCTTAACCCTTATTAAACAATATGACGGTAAATATGGCCTGAATAGCCTTCCGTTACGTCTGGAAGCATCTCTCATTAGATGATTATACGGTGATAGTCCTATTGATCTAATGTTGTATTCATTGATTGCCGACATGTGTTCAGTTTATTATTTGGCACCGGTTAGCACAGCTTGAATGCTTTCCATTGTAGCGACCATTATATCGCTAGTAAAATGTAAATATAACCCAATAAAGCAAGCTTATATAATAGATACCGCGCCCTGTTGGGTGTCTGGCATCTAGCGGTGGTTCGTTAGAGTATTAACGTCCTGTGTAAACACACCGACTCCCAGACAGGTTGTCTCAGACCGACATCAAGGGAATATTTATCTGTCAACAGGTGATCAGTTACAAACGCGAATTCAATGGAATATAATGGTTTTAATGATGAATCATAAGAGTCCCATCAAGCGACGCGGACAAACAGCCTAGTCAGTCATCATACGTAGCCGCTCCCTCACAGTCATCCCCACTCCCCATTATATTTACACGACCGCCATGCTAAAGAGGAACTAGTAGTATTCAACAGCTTCACTACATTTTGGTCGCTTCTATTACTAAGGATTGGTGTGTATGGTATCGAAACATGGTTCTACACCTCTATGTCTCAACGAAGCACGCCTGATATTACACATTTTATCATGCTCATCGTTGTTCAGAAATGATCATAAACATTGTTAATCATTTAGATATTGAGCATGTTAGCATATTTGTTCAACGACGCAACGCTCATTGATCAAGCATGCAAACCGTAAAAGACGAGGAATTAAGGGTCATTTACAGTCGGAAAAACGGTCGATATTTATATCAATGCGTACGTTTGCTTTTAGTTTTAGTTTGAGACAGTCGTCCTTAATAAATTTCCTTTCACTAGATTTGGAAGCATCTCACTTTTGAAGTTTATAGTTTTATCAATATGGTGTATTTAACATAATTGAGTGACGGGTTTTAAGTTTACGCCGAAGATGGCTAAATTTGACTACTATGTACGGGTGATCACTATTTAAACTGTTGCGACTAATAAAGGGTGAGCAACATACAAATATAACCCCATAATCGACCCTAAATATAATGTTGTCTCGAGGACACAAACGGCCTGTGATCATGATAAATCACCAATTACATTTATAGATGCATGTATCACTTAAATGAATTGTTTGTCGACATAAAACAAATAGCGTGTGGCAGTGTGTGGTATTGTTAAGCCCCTCGACAATTGGACGCAGGTGCTCGTATGAAGTAATATGCAAGCTAATATAATAGTTACTTCGCAATATTGGACGTATGATCGCATTCAGTGATGATTCATATGAGCATTAACGTCCTTATTGATTTTGATTGCTTGCATTTATTCATTCTCGTCCATAAAACAGAGTGCCACGCCAACACAAAGAACAATGCAGACACTATGAAGAATATACCAAACTTGGTTGCTAGCGTCGCTTGCTATCAACAGTGCCTATTCCGAGAGGTGCGTTTTGTTTGCTCTAAGCCATGTACATCTGGGAACAGTGATATCATTTATTGGTGCTATACAATGCTAACATCCTCTGAATGAGTTCCATAGACGATTGCCTATCATTATATCTGGAAGAATCTTACTTTGTGAGTCAATAAATTAACGCTTCTATCGATTTGCTCGGATAATCGCCGTTAAAGGTCAACTACAAAGATTTTTTTTATTTCCATTTTTCCAAAGTTCTATGTTTTAAAGGGTATCGTGACCAAAATAAGGTGACTGCGCGCTTTTTTTCTTTAAGAAAAATGATTTTTAAATGTATATTTCCCACGTCGAATCTGACAAGATACCGCTCGGTAAAATTCGTGAATTTCCGTACAGTGACGTCATTCAGGTTGTTTGCGAATATTCATCGCCATCTTTAGCCTTCCCGGTTGGTTGACAGCGTGTGACTAACTCGTATTTCTTCACGGTCTGGTGCGTTTCTTGGTGTGGATTATGCCTTATTGCTGTGCGTTTGGTTGTCGGAACAATGAGAAGTCAGGCGTGATTTTTTTTTGTTTCTAAAAGACATATGCGCCGCATATGGCTGTCGAAAGTCAAGCGTAAACACTGGAGTCCTGCCCTTATAGTTATACGACAGTTCTATGTTCTGATCATTTCGAGAAAAGTGCTTATGAGACTGACCCAGAGCTGCTCAAAAGTCTAGGATTTCGTAAGAAACCTAGGCTCCGAAATGGTATTGGCAGCTGAGCAGATAGATAAATCAAGTGACAGTGGTGAATCACAGACTGAGGTGTCACACTCAAGTACTGCTGACCTAGGCTAGGCGAAGAAACTTCGCCTGTCAGCGTCCGCGCTGTTTGCTACACCATGGGCGAGTGCCTTGCCGTCTGCCGACCATGAAGCTTGCTCTCACTTGTCATTAGGGGTGCAGGCAAATGTTTTGGTGAGTGTCACAAGGCAACTGCATTATTATATATGATGAAATGCATTGGCAGGAATAACTTCTGTTGTATGTATCCATGTGCCTTTTCAGAGTCAATTTGTAAACATTTACATCCTTAAAGGCTATGATGAATGAAATTGTAGCATACTTATTGTATTGATACCATAGATGGCTAACAAGTCTCTACAGACACAGAGTTCTATCTTTCCTGGGATAAAGAAATATTCAAGAGGTACCCAAGTTGGCCCATCTCACCAAAAGTGTCACCAGGGGCACCCAATGGCGTTTGAAGAACTGTTAGGTAAATATTGTTTTGTTTGTAGTGTAATCACAGGGTTTTATTTGATGGAAGAAAAATTTTGCTCACAGAATGCTTATGTACAGTGGTGTTGATCTGGAGGATGGCCCTAGTCAGAATCAAAGATACCGGGGGAGTTTTGCTTGTTTTGAACAAATCGGCGTGAATGGACACCGTAAGATGTGGGATTGCCAACGTTTTACAGGAGCTATGCCCGCATGGAATTTGTTTATGGCTTCAGGGATTTTTGTTAGTGGCAGTAGTGCTATTAGAACACTGAACATGTTCAGGTATGGGAAAATCCCAAGCCTGTCAAAGTACCAATTTCTTTTGGTGTGAACATGCATTAATCTAAAATGAAACACATGTTATTTTGACATTTATTACCAAAACCTGAATAAGTTTCATTTGCACAAACATTGTTACCCAATTAAAAATTGGCATATAATATAACTTACTTATTATATGACTATCATAAAATATGAATATCATTGATTTGCTTCAGACTATGTACATCAGGTGCTTGATCTAAGGCAAAAATACCTAAGCTACAGACTTGCTGGGGTCCTTGCAGATGACAGGACTGTCCCACCACCTATTGCCTCCCAGTACGAGAAACCTGAAAAGGATCTTCTCGTAGGTGCTCACAGGTGTCGATTCAACCTGACCAAGAAATCTTCCGCTCCATTGTAGCTAACCTGTATATTTGCCGCCCGGGTCAGGGAAGGATTTTCTAACAGCTGTTGCCACACACAGGCTGCCAGCACTTTCCTGTTTCTTTTGCCCAGTCTGTGCCATATCCAGAGTGTAAACTGGCGGTAAGCTAGATACCTGAATAATCTGAAGCAATATGTCAATTAGTTGTCTATGGTTTTAAAATAAGTTGTATAGTTAAAAAAACAATTGTCATTTGTCAACCATTCCCTCACTTCATAATTTTATTGTAAGTTCTGCCTCTGGATTTCATGTAACTGGCATTATTTATTCTTGGCTATGTAAAATATATTGTAGTTCATCAATATGAACACTGAATATTTTACACAGTGGAATTAATGTTCCCTTTGTAATAAATATGATTGTTCAACCTCAAACCATCCTTTTTGGTAGCAATAATGGCTAACTTACTCATTGTAGAGACCTCATCTCCAACAGGTCTGTCCATTTGAATAGATTCAAATTTGGACACTTCCAGCACATTTTTATTCATGCAGATAGCCAGGAATCTGGGATGCTTGATGATGCATGTCCATTCCTCCGTTAGAGCCATCACTCTCTCCAAAACTTCTGTGGCTGTGTCCATTGGGATGCAGTAATGACATCTACACCTAAGTTAGAGAAATAATTAAAGAGTCATTGTAAATTTATATTTGTGGTACAATGAATGAATATAAAAGGAAAATACTTTATAAACTGCATGCAAACATCTGTCCACAATATTCAATGTGCTCAGGGTACAATGACAAAGCTACATTCACTAGCCAAGTACTATCCTCAACTTACAGAATGTGTAAATTTATTGGGTAAATGAAACTAACGATTATTTTTACCAGTTAATATAGTTCAATAAAGCTTGGGAAGGGTATTCTAAAACTTACCATTCGTCGAAATCTTTTGTTGATTCTTCATCCGAAGCGGACCCTTGAGTTAGACTTAGAGCTCCCTGTGTCATTTCGTAGTGTGACTTGGATTTTTCAACTCCCGTCTGTATTGGCTCAAATAAATAGTCATGGACATGATTTGCCCCAATGTTATGCTATGGGGACTCGTAAACTTCACCAGAAGACGACATGGCTTGTCAAAACGGTGTAATTTTAAAATCCAAACAATCGTATTTCGCTTCGCTCGCTCGCTCGCAGTCAAATTCTCTTGGAGGCAGCGCAGCAGGAATGACGTCACGCAACGTGCACCTAGCGGCCAACTGAGGCAAAATGGCATCGAGAGGATGGCTTCGTATTTTCTTCCGAATGAAACCTTATCGGTGGATTTTTTGTACTTATGCATGCCGTTGCAATGAATTATGGGTCCCCATTGGTTTATGAGTTATTAATCTTCAATTTGAAACACATTATAAAGAAATGATGAAAATCGTTGTAGTTGACCTTTAAAGGTGCGATATTTTGTGTAAGTTCCCTATACGATAGAAAGGATGCTAAAAAACACCTACGTAGACTAATGAGTGCATCTACCCCCGACCAAATCACAATGTATAGAACCCAGATGAGCATCAGGGATATCGTAGGACAAACATCATTATGGGTTGGCAACATGATGTATGATTGGGGTAGTCGAATCTAGGAGCAATGACGCAATGTGTCTCTTCATACATGATCATGAGAATAGAGGCTGCTTCAGCAGAATCAATCAGAGACTCAACCATTTTTCAGCAGTTGGCTATATCAATCCTTATCAAGTGCTTATCAATAGTAAAACGCCCAAACTCATAATATAATCTGCGATTTGGTTCGATGATCGAAAGCTATCTCAAATTAGATGGTGATAAAACATGATTTTCTGTTACTTGTATCTAAAATAAGAACCAAAAACTAATCAACAACTTCACTATCAAAATGGGTTTTTCAGTAATAGCATCAATGCACAATTTGGATTCATCTGAAACAGTGTTATGTAACTCACTGAAGACATAAGAACAAAGTTTAAATCATCATATGCCAAATTGCAAACCATCGACAGAATAAGACCGAATGATAAAGAAGACGAAATACTCATGCATGCATTATCATTATTGTTATTATTAACATCATTATTAATCATAGATTGCAAAAACATTCTAGCTGGTAATTAAAACAGGGGATCCACTAGCTGTTCCTGGTGTCTGTGCTTTTGGGCTGCGCTACAGATATCAAGGAGAGCTATAAACACATCATCATAGCTGGCTGCAAGCCGACAACGTTTATGCTTGATGACGAAATAACCCATATCTTACTGCAATAAATTGGTATAATATATTACGTCATATATAGCGCATACTAATAGCACGAATGCGTCTTCTGTCATGCAGCCATTAAACATCAACAAGCGTACTGTAGACATGATATGGAAATTGACTGATCAGATGTGTAATACAGAAGGACCACGTTACACTATGAAGGGGCCTCGACACTTTCAGATATTGAACCGGAGCACATGAAGAACTAAGCTAAGAAAGCAAAATTGATGAATTACATTGACAGTATTGGTGGATTGACAATCATATCATTTTGTGTTCTTTTACTCAGTAAGACAAAATCATCGAACACAACCGATGCGTCGCGTCAACATGTTGCTCATTAATGCACATTGAGTACATTTTCTTGGTGCATTGGCTATATAAAAATTCAATAATAGGGTGGAGGCACTGCGATTATCAAATAAATCAACAGTGATCGTCAATAAAAAAGTTATGTAACGCAAGTTTAATAATCCATTGCAACTGAAGGAGACGCAATTTAGCGATTGAATATTTGTTCTTCCTTTCAAGTGCCAAATTGCAAAAAATATTTGGTTGTTGACGTCGAATTCATGACGTTAGCAGTCAGGCAGCATCTAACTGTCTTCAGAGAAAGGTTTTTCTTATATCACCATTCAAGACTAAATAATTTCTATTACAAGATGACATAAACAGCAAACATTTACCGTTAACAAACTGCCATGTTTATGTTTAGTATTATATATCTCACAGCCAAAATGCTTCATAAAGAAAAATGTACAGATGGATCATGAGGTGTGCATTGGTTAGAATAGCGCTCATGAACATACATAGCTTATGAATATATTAGTCTGTAAACCCTATAGAAAAGTCAAAGAACAAAGCTCAGCTAGCATTGTAATAACAGGTTTCTAGTTTAGGGCTTTGCTGCATCGATTCCGTTCACATTATGCCAATTCCTATAATTGATTATATCGGCGAAAATTATTTAAAACTATAAATATCATCAAATAGTAAATTATGACTTATATTCATTATATAGTTCGTGTTTACGAACTCTCGTTCAGGAAAAAGAGAGAAATAAAACTCCGATTCTAATGGAGAGTGCCCTTACCAAATTCGATCTTGAAGCAGGATCAGTTTTACGGGCCTACGCTTGCTCTTTCACGTCGAATCACATACATTATAGTGCTGATGTATTACGCAACCCGTGACGTGTTGGGAATTGTTGTGGCTTTGTACTATGTCAAGTGAAGATGCATATTGAGCGAGCTATTACGTTGTTTGTTAGTCGATCGGCCACCGAAGTTCCAGTACCAGGAAAGATCGCAGTGACGTACATATGTATATACACAACAAAAATACACGCTCACATCACCACGTGTACACTTGCAGAAGAACGCATAATTTATGTACAATAGTTATCTATGTCTAAGTAGCGATGTTTTTCATAGACAGCTATCCTTGAAAGGTTTAAACATTGTTTGGGTACACATTATCAATGAAATACCAGCAGTAAATGACTTTCTTTACTACTGAAGCCAACATAAATCATTCACGTTTATTTGACATTGCAAAGTCGCATATCCGGAGCTAGTTTGAGGTCGAAGATAGGCAATTAAACCTGACCATGAAAGTAATGGTAGTGATTTGATAATCCATGCGATATAAGCTGTAATTGTTATGGTCACACATATAATGGCCATTACCAGCAAAGTGTTAAAACACGTACGTTTAACATGTGTAGCCATGCAAGTAAATGTGTTTGTGTCGTTGCAATGTTGTTTTATAATACAAAAAAACCCACATCCGTCAGCGCTTATAAAACTGTGATGCTAGACGCCAAAGGAACATATATCTATGAATAGAGTTTACTGGAATATATCAGAAGTTAATTAAACGACACAGAGTCAACACAAAAACCTTAAGGCCTAAGTAATACATGTAAGTATTTTAACATGCCAATCGTCCTTCTAAGCTTAGCACAGGAGTTAATGATTATGTAAGAATTCGTCATTATAACGAATTATGTACCATGACATACGGCGTTTCTGTTAATAATTTGTTGGTCGTCTAGTATCCAATTAATCTAAAAATCAACACAAAAGTATAACTGTGATATCACTTATATGTATCTGTCAAGGTATAAACACATGCTAAGTAATAGTATGACTAAGCATCTATATCTGCACTGTATGCAGTAAACAACGAGCTTTTTAGCTTACATGATCCCACTTGTGATGTTTATGTATTATAGTAATGCAATAAAATCAGCACACGGCAGCTGCTGCAAATGTAGATACGCATGGCGTTGTCCGCTCATTCAGTGAAGCAAATTCTAATAACAGTGAACTGGGGCTATTTGCAATACCGATTCACCACGCTATGGATAATAATTTCATAATAACACTGCTACCGATGTCTACATACACATCATCGACATTTAATTACATTGTAGATAATTGAACAGCCTGAATGATGGTCAGCCATTACTGAAACTGATTGCATTTTTTACAAATTGTATATTGGGTTCACAAGCTGCGTCGAAAAAACATGCAAATGCAAAATAATATTCCAATAGGAGTTAAGCAGTATATGATTCCAGTACAATCGTAAGGAACATAAACGACGTACACACTTCATGGAAAATTGAGCAAATTTTGTATTCTCCTGCATGTTAGTGTTGTGTTGAATTCAGAATTCTGAGTGATTGATACACATTTTCATTTGGCTCGGTACTTTTAGTCACTTTAATGCTTTTGGGGGATATAGTTCTCTGGGTGGTTATATTGGATGGCGTGGGGGGGGGAGGGGGGAAACAAGTTAATGACAGACTCTCATAGGAATAATTTAGACATGTTTCTTCATTAACACGATGTAACTGGACTTTTATTATCTGTGGGGGCACGTTATTATATCATCGTGTTGGTCTAATTTCATCGAAACATATTGCGGGGCCCAAACCACTTTTTCACCAATTCTTTACTCTATCATTCTTATAAGAGAGCTGTTGTTGTTGTTGCTGCTGCTATTGTTTTGATCATAATCAGGATACATTCGTATCACAGCGACCAATTATGAGACAAGCAACCTCTTTAAAAGCGAAAGCGGGACACACATGGCCCAACATTATCTCAATCATGAACAGGAACAATGGTCAAGAGTCACAAGTTAAGTTTTTAAAAAATAATTTGGTCATAAAAATTTTCTATTGTGTGCATGTATGTATTGTGCTGAATGTATTTATGGTGATGGCCTGTGACACGCTGAAATATCAAATAACGTAGACCTAATGTGAAATGTTGTTCTTTCCTGATTGGGCGCATTACATTATATTCTGCTACAATACAGGTTAAGCCAAAAAATATGCATCCCGTCAAACAGGTGGAGGTCCTCCTTTAGAAATACGCACCCCTGTTGTGGCTTCATTTGTACGGACGTAGCTCCATATCTAGATGGGATATATGGTTCGAATCAGAGAAAATTTAATGAATGATGTTCATATATTTCTCTTTCAGTGCAATGCCTAATATTAAAGAAACCTTCATTTATCATGGAGGGGCATCATCGCATTTTTTTTATGTACAACACAAGAATAGTATGCCATGTATTTGGATGGTAACCACTTACTCAATGAAAACCCAATGAAAAAACAATGTTTTCTCGTACTTAACCTGTGTTAGGATACATATTTAATCAAAGCAGTTTGTTTGCTATACCACCATTGCATTTAGTTCCCTCTAAGCCATTTACACCTTGAGATAGTGATATCATTTATAGGTGCGATGCAATTCGTATGTCATCTGAATCCAAATATGATCCAAATACGAGTGTCTAACTTTCCATCTGTAATCATCTCATTTTGAAACCTTACAATTTTATATTCCTATCGATTTGAGGTATTATGAATATATTACCAATATCGGGTTTGTAGCCAAATCCAAGGAAGTTTTCATCTGACTATTCTGCGTGGTTATAACATGATGATGAATTAAGCAAAGTTTGAAAACAAATCAAGTCACATCATCGACCCCAAAACCATCGCTTCCCGACGAAAACTGCATTGAAAGATGCATAAGTCGTCTAAATAACTCTGGAATACGTCGATGTTTCTATTTCTGTCCGTTTCTAACAACAAAACAGAAATAACTTGTTGCAATATAAAGTGGTTAGATTAAGTCGCATGACAATAAGACACTGGTTTCTAAATAAGGCAATAAACAAGCATAGATAATAGATGTTGCGCCATATCGATCATAACGTCACCACCAGCGATGATTAATTCGAGCATTATCGCCGTGTATTAACACCTTCATTATCAGGCAGATTATCTCAGACCCAAAACATGGGAATCTGTACCTGTCACAAGGTGATAGATAACGAGATCTGCATCTATGTTATGACACATGTGAATCGGGGGAGTTCCATTTACACATACTGGTGGAGCTTGAATAATGGCCCAGCGGTTTGGGTCAGATCCCAGAGGTGGGTTGTGTCCTACGAAAAGGGTAGGGGTGAGCTTGCGTGAGGTTGTAGTGAGGATTAGGAGGGTTATCAAGCACTGGAATTAGGTACCTTGTCGGTATATAGCACTCGGCTGCACCTCAAATGACGCTATAGCCTGACCAGCAAGGCATGAGCAGTAATTGCGATGAGCCAAGTACAACAATTGTACAGTCGGACATTTCTCAAACAGAAACACATGTCCTTGACATGTGAATAACTGTTAGTGTACACACTTAACTGGGCCATTTATTAAAACCTGCTCCATTCATATACCTGGCCATTGATGCAATTTAGTCGTATCGTAATGTTCATCGCATTTGTGAAGTAAGCATAACGCAGAGGATCGATTTACGGCAGATCTTTAACAGGTAAACACTTCTCTCTAGTGACAAACTGTTGCCCAAAGTGAATTGTAAATCCTTTATACATTTTCTGTAGCTTAACGCGATATCATTAAGCCGTCTATTGTGGGACTAGCTGATGAGACTAGGTTAATTTCACATTGAGCACTGCAGGTTAAAAACTGCAGCTAAGAAACCTGGGTTTATCTTCTCCGAATCCACATGATACGGCGATAGGCGGTAGATTCTAATCGAACGATATGTGTCACTAACAGTTTATAGTGATAAACCGAGGGATGAAGTGCCACGCTGATTACATTTTTCTATGCAGCACGCGTTGGGGCTTTAACGACAAGGCTAACCAAATCAACGCCATTAGGCTACAGATGTCTCTTTGAGGTGCGTCTACATAAGTCATATCAGAGAACGGGTGATGTGCGCAGTTAATTTAAGTTTCAGCTTTGATGTGCATATATACTGACAGAGGCTACCAAACCTGAAGGAAAAGTTTACGGTCAAATATTTTTAGACTTCATCATTCCATAATTTTACTTACTAATTGCCTGCGGAGCGATAATCCCATGACGCATACCATATAGGCAGATAGCCCAGGATCGGTGACGAGGTGGTGGATGAGTGGAATCGACCATCGGGATACCCACATACTTCTCTCGATACGTCAAGCTGTTCTTTCGCGATGTGCCGTCTAACTCCTGCAGCCGCCTACGCCATGTCATATCTGGCGGCCTATTTTCCTGCAATGCTACCTGAAGTTTTCTTCTTCACTAAGAGATTTGATATAGTTGTAACGGCGTCCATGTCTTATTTTTTGGTCGATTCATTCAATCAGCCCAGAACTCACCACTTTTTTCACGAAATATGCATGTTCTGACGAGTTTCAGGCGATCAGTGTCGAAAGTTATTATTTAGTTCGGTTCGAGATAATGCTTCATATTCCTATCGTCTGCGGAAAACTATATTTTCGATAACTTTCCAAGTTTACCGGTGATATTTTCTTCCGAAATACAAGCGTGGAGGACGATATCCCAGACAGCCACGGAAACTTCCGATGTAAATAAGGCGGTGAGAACGTAGGCAAAAACTATAGCTGACAGTTCCTGTCGCCTTTTCTCCAAGTTTTCGTTGCTTTCTTCGTGATTCGGTGTGATATTTGTGCGACAGTGAATGTTAGTGGCCTTTTCTACATGTTAGACAAGGTCATTTTAGCTTTTAGCTTCTTGCCACAAATAGTCCCTGCGAACCCGCGTCTTGCGAGCTGTCTCGCCTATGATCCAATTTAATTGGTGAAAGCTTCCGCTGGTCAGTTTCCGCCGCCTCGCCGCCATGTTGCCAAGTCGGGCCCAGATATTACCACATGGTGTGTTTTAAGGCCAAAATACTAATTCACAGGATACTGCTGTTGCTGAAATTCAACCCCTATTCCGATAAATGTTTGGTGAGTTGATTCTATTAGATTAAACTAGATAAAACACGGGAACTCGCGATGATTCCGTTGAATTACGCAGACTAGATACGTTGGACGCCAGAACTAAGAGGGAGTGCATGCATCACTCCCTTACTTAGTTCGAAAGTGCTATTAAAACCGGTTGTGTACGAATATGTCACTCACCTTTATGCAATCGGAATGTACACTATTAGATGATATCAAGTATAATATACGGTGCAGCGTGTTTCAATAACACATATTCTCAGCACTCCGATCTACGGCATTAATGTTATCCATGAACGTGACCACAACGCCAACGGCACGATGAACCATTGTTTCTTATGGAGAAAATTTACACACTTTCTAGGGCTTGTAATCGCCAATATAATCACAGCCATTTCCCACGATTTGGAAATAATTCCATCATCCATGCTTGCAATAATAACATCATTACTCCGCGATAAATATGAACACTCCTTGTTGAGTTTTGTTGTTTGACAGTCCGTTGGAATTCGCGCGTTGCTGGGTCACTGCGCGTCATTAGTCTATGACGTGACTTTGTCTTTGGCGCAAAAAATGGAGTGTTTATCGCCCCAAAAAACCTGTCGTTGGTGTGCTTTGGGGGCACTTTCAATATCTGCCATGTTATCGTGAAATGGATTCATAGGCTTGTAGGCTTGGTGACTGCTTTCCTTAAATTCAATTATACGAAATGTGAATCTTAGCGCCGTTGTTCATATTGTGAACTTAAAGAAAATTCACTATAACATGACAAATCGTGAATAATTGATTATTGATATAGAAACTCCCACCCACTATGATCATCCCACAAACCATTCCTTATTCAAATCCACTGCAAGCCAACTTGCTCTTTGGTAGACTAACAACACCCTGTCCGAGGCGTTTGCGAAGAATTCCCCGCTTCGTTTTTACGAAAACAGCTTGCGGAGTAAATAATTTAAATATCCCGATAAAAATTGATGTGTCATAAATAACGAACGGCTGATTATGTTATGGTTCATTTTAAGAACATACATGTTCTTATTCATATCTGTTTAAGCATTTTCCTGGAAATATCACCGTTGGGCTGCCATTTTTAAGTTTGAGCTTGCGAACTAAAGTCAGCTACCTAGCTGACTCAGAGTTGAGCACGCTAGGAGACTTAAGATTCTTTTTGGATAAGGTTAAGACGGTCAGCTCAGCTTGTCGTTTCAAAAACCTGAGTTTATGGATACGGCCCCTGGACCCAACACAAGTATCATTAAAATGACACAGAAGCATTGGGCCCTAGAATGTGGGTACATCGAAGTAAGGTATTACATTTTAACACATCCCCCCGTTGTGCAGAGAAGACCAGACGCCGTTGAAGACATATTGTTGACCGTAAAAAACGGAAGTATCAAAACCCAAGGGTATGAGTATGACACAAAAGGCCGGCGCAAAAACTAATTGGCAACCCATTATATAAGCCATTGGGTGGCAGTGAACTAGAATCGGAGCGTGACCACTGGCATGAGGACAAATCTCTAGGTGTCTCATCTAGATTATCCAAATGTGCTACATGCATGCCGAGAGTGTATCCACTTTTCTATTTCAAAAGTAGCGATCGAAACACCATATTGCAGATTACAGACAGCAGCGAAACACAGCGAGCGAGGTTGAACTCCATACAACATTTTTATATTTGACGGTATCACGATCAATGCACAATACATAACGGTTACGTTTGACAGACAACAGCAGCAACCTAAACCTCTATAGTGTAAAATATAGCAACGTACCATTCGTAACATAATAACAAACTTTAGGCTCAGATATTTGCAGGGATACGACCTTGTTTTTGCCGTGAACATGCATCCATCTAGTACCACCGTAGACGAATCACTTTTGTCGCTCCCCTGACATCGTTTACCAAGCGTCGCATCCTTGACACAATTGCAGTAAAAGAGACTGGATTTTCTATTATTTCATCATTAGTTTCCGTAGAAAAATGCACATTGCTCTAGACGTTTTTTTCTATCGACGTTGTGCAAGACTGGTTATATAGGACCTATACGCACGCAGCCACCAAGCAGGCTAACTAAAAACACAGGAATAGTATTTTTGCTAAAGTATTTACTACATTAGAATAGGCAATTATCTTCGACAATAAGAAGCCACCCACACAATGAACACATCGTGAAATGCAGGCGTTTTCTCTCTGATCAACCTTTGTGCAGTGGACGTGAAAAGCGTCATCAGACCCAAGTGTAATCACTAAATTAAAAGAAAGTTGTTCAACATCCGGCCATAAATATTTTCCACGGAGAGTAACCCTTGAACATGTTTAAGCAAACATTCTTAATGAAAGGCCAGCAATAAACGATGCTCTTTATGACCACGTTTATTTGGCTTGCCAAGGTCTCATATGCGGAGCCACCACTGTGTTAAAGGTTTGCAATTGCCCGTGGCCATGAATGGTTATATTGGAGACAAGCTAATAACATACCGTCAAAGGAATAATTAGGGTAATGTATCTGTATTCACATAACTTCAGCTTAACTTCGATGGTCTGTAGGATCACGGTAATATACCATGTTAGTAAAACAAAATGCGGGACCCAAACACTAAATCACCATGTCCTTACTTGTGTGGTATGGCAGCCATTAAGGCGTTAACAGACTAAAATCCGCATTAGCAGCCAGATAGTGACACGCACTGTATGAAATGGCAGTGAGGTATGTGATACTCACGTATAACTGGAAACATCATTACGCTTTATTCACAAAAATGCCACAAAAAGCGCCTGCCAACCAACCAATTAAACAGTCAACACACATATCAACCAATCAACCAACCAACCAAGCAAGCAATCAACTAAACGGCCAAATACCCAACCAACCAATTATTCTATTTCGTGTATAACATGAGGGTTGTGTACAAAATTGGCAATGATGCTCAGAAGACGCGCAATACAACAGGACGAGTATGACAGAAAACGAATCTACGAAGGATGGAAATGACATTGCGGGTATAATTGCGCTAGATATTATAACATTGTTCCAGCTCATTTCCAGTCAAGCTGCCAGCGAGCATGGAATTGACATAACTCTGAAACGATGGAGCACGCAAAGAAATGCTTCAACAACTTATTTTAGTGTTTGATATGACCGTAGAACCTGCTTGTGGGATAATCGAATTTATAAAAAGCAGGGGTGTTTTGGCGAATTACTTGGTGATCGCCGTTATATAGCAGGGAATGACCTCTGCAATTGCCTGTCCTCTGGTTGCAGATATGATAGTGAGGATTGGAATATATGAAAAAGGTATCCTCGACATGAGTAACGTCCATCAAATGATTATGTTCAAAATAAAAATGGTTGAACCTCTATAAGTAAGTTCTCTTTAACGTTGATAGTACTGTGGTTTTGATTCAGCATTATTTAAATCTATCCTGTCTTCAGTCATTCGTTTCAAACCAACATCGCCTAGCCAGACTAATAATGACACAAGATGGAAGCAATGTCAATATAAGCCTACCCAGCAACAAAATCGTGTAGTATTTGTAAATAGGTAAATGGTGTAGTTTAATAAATATTGGATATTTACCTCCCGTGGTCGCACATCTCTCCGCCATACGGGGAATGCTTTCAGCATCACGCCCTTATAGGTAATTGCATAGATAAATAGAATGCCCCGCGGCTTGGAACCCTTTTCTAATATGCTTGCTTCTCATTGAAGGTGAAGTGATTTCAAAGATTCGCACATTGTAGATAGGGTCTAAAAGGGTCATGTGTACAACTGATTACAGACTGAAAGATTATAACATCTTCTGATACTCTTTCTGAAGCAATACCACCCGATTAGTATTCAAATTCTTGTTTCACTGCCTATATTCAGAACTAGACGGTTTTGGGGCTCATTTGTATATTTTTATCACTTTCATGCGCTTAGAAAGCTTTGCTGTCAGGGTTGTGCCTGGAGTTTTCTAGTATTTTTGGTTAGCCTTAACGTTTGTCCCATTTGCAACCAGCAATTTTAGAAATTCGGCTTGAGTAAACAGTTTTACGTCTAGTTGTTTCCTATTTCATGGCAGGTGATTAATCAGTTAATGACGAAAAATCACAATTTAGCGACGATGGACTAATAGTTTCGTCATCTAACGCACAATGTAACTCCTTGGCAAGCACGAGTGTGATTTAGAAATGCTGCCCTTCCAGCAAACCTTAAAGTTAATCATCCTGATTATATGTGTCATTTATGTTAAAATTAATCAATCACTCCACATAATATACGCTAGAAGTGTTACTGGAAGCATCTATAATGCTTGCCTTGATTATATGGTGCGGTTCTCTATTTGACGAAGAGTATTGACATTGATCATCCTTTGCAATCTATTTGATCACTAAAAGTGGTCGTTTTGCATACTCATTTGATCCTAAACATAAATGAGTTCGCTGATAATACAACATCGTGTGTTTCAGCTAAACTTGACCAGTATTTTCTCTGCTATATCTACATTACGACGCCCTGGCAAATACTAAGTATATTGAGTCGTTGTTAAAGCAGGGCTTAGTACTGGTAGCTGAAATTTGCTCGTTCTTAGTCAACGTCAAGCCATCTGCAGTGCCCTCTAGCACTTAGCTAAAAGAAGGCTTTATCCCCGGTTATATTGTCATTTTCTATATGCCATGGGGTACTTTGAATGAGCTCGAAAGTGCTCTTTCGGTTAACATGTAACTCTCATGATCTCAAGAACACGAAGCTTAAATCAGCTTTGATCAACAGAACCTCAGGAGAGGTTATTGCAATAAAACACTGACACTCTTTCATGCATAAGTGCTCGGTAAAGCGTGATAGAAGTTAGTTTTGATGAAAGGACAAGACATATTGCCGGTATAGATCAGGCTAATTGAATGTCACCAGCGTTATTATACATTTCGCGGAATGACTATATAATTCATAATGCTTCCCTGTTTACTGTAAAAATAGTGTTCATACCACCAACAAAACCTATAGCGGTAAGACCGTTTCGTTCTAGTTTATTAAGCCCTTTATTGTCACATAAACGGTTGCCCTGCAAGTGAGTTTTGCTCTCGTGAGTTTCGTGATATATATTCGTTGAAAGCATGGTCAAAGCTTTTTTGGCATTAGTCATGCAACGATCAGAGGCCGTACAATGGATAGGCGATGGTGATGAAAAGGCGAAAGCAACCGTGTATTGCAAGGAGGTTGAAATTGCCCCTTCCCGTCTCACAAACCACAATACAACTGGGGCTCATTGATCGTATAAAATCTACAGCAGAGAGTGTGCACCCAAAATGTTTGCCTGTTCGATTCGGCTCAACAAACCGGTTATGGTGTATGTGTGCCTGGTCGACTGGTAAGCCGGCCAGATGCGTATTGAGAATATCCAAGATCCCACTTAATTATTCAATGTGAGATTACTTCGTTGCCAGATATGAAGGTGCACATATTATCGTCAGATGATGCATATGAGTGTCATCTTTTTATACGTCCGATTGTGTTTAGTCCTTTGATGAATCAGTTGGTATTGGAACTGACGAGCATTAAATATAGATATGAACACATTTTTACATCCGTTGAGACTATATATGTGCTATAATTGTACGATACAGACAGCAGCTAGCAGTTAAAACAATGGTATGTGGCGTCATCTTTTTGTTGAAATGAAGTTAAGACCACATAGAGTAATGTTTCTTTTATACTAACATTTTATTTACTAATCTGGTTGAAGAAACGTGGGATCGTGTGTTAATTAGTACCAAGCGTGTCACTCGAGTATGCTGGTCTTTATTTGACCAGAGGGAGACGTTGCTGGTGGTTGTTATTTATCAAGGCAGTGCGCCTATAATGGAGTGTTCTGTATCATCGGTAAACTGTCATAATGTTCCTTCTTCAGAGGCACATTTAACCTGATGCTTATGCGACATCCTCTATCTCAGTCATATCAGTGAAACAACTTAAGAAATAAGTCATGGAAGACAATATCAACATCCTAATCACTGAATTGACATAAAAACCAAGGCAAGTATGTTTGTCACTGCCCAGGGTTTACATAATGCTTTATACCTGGCTATGGGTACGACACTGTGCCTTGATTTTAAACATGTGCTTATGCTATTTGCGGCAGTGTATAATTTCACACCGTTTGTGTTGTAAGTGTTGATGTATAGTCGTGTCATGCTGTAAGCTGTATTTTAATTCATGATAAGATATAAATGAAATCAATACCAAACGATGAAATCATTCATACTATTGGTTGCAAACACTGTTAAGCTTATGGTTTAAGAACAACATCAATCGTAGAATTGCCTAAACACTGCTCTATCACCTTTCTGCCAATGGCTCTCCTACGATACATATCATGTAAAACAAGCCTTGAGACAGCAAATGGAATTGGATTCAAAAACAAATATATATTACATTCCAAATACATGGATTCATTATGGAAAACTATAAATAGGGTTCAACAGTTATAATCTATTCATTCCTATGCGCATAGAGAGAGCTCTGTGAACCGTTTCATTGCTATGTTTGATCGACATTTAAGGAGGGAATGTCCCTTCAAAATGTAGTAATATCCGTAGCAATGGCAATGCAATGCTATGTTTATGCTCACCTCTCACCTCTTACCATTGCGGTAAACAGTCAACAGGGGTATATATATTTATATATATTTATTTATAAATACATATATATATATATATATATATATATATATATATATAGATATATATATATAGATATATATATATATATATATATATATATATATATATATATATGATATATATATGTATATATATATATATATATATATGTATATATAAATATATATGTATATATAAACATATATATGTACATATATATATATGTAAATATATATATAAATATAGATATATATATATATATATCTCTGTCTCTATCTATATATATATATATATATATATATCTATGGATATATCTCTCTATATATATATATATATAGACAATATATATAGATATGTATACATATATATATATATATATATATATATATATCTCTCTATATATATATATATATATATATATATATATATATATACGTATATATATATATATATATATTATATATATATATATATATATATATATATATATATATATATAAATTGGATTGCAGACACATATTTTAATTGATACCACCCAAACTCGCAAGCTTATCGCTCATATTGGTTTGTTTTAAATGTTTACAAGTTGTGAGCCAAGCACAACGATGGTAGCCACGTTCCATATCACCGTCAAGTAATACGACTCAGCGCATAAATCAGTTGTAAATTTATCATCACGGCCATTTATATCGATATTCCGATCACTGAATACTGCATTTACATTATTGAATAGGATTAGGCGCACATCTCGTATGCTCAAGCCAAACAGCCGATTATGGACAGGGAATCCTTACGGTTTGTATCGATTGCCCATGAGTGTAATGAGGCTGAAAATGCATGTGCTCAATGAGCCATTAGCTTCTAAACTGATATTCTAGTTATATCCATTTTAGCAACTAAGCAATTTAGATGCCAACATATTTGGTTGGAGTTTAGAAGTGCGTTACAAACTGGTTTCCGTGCCCTATTATATGTATCCTATATGAGGGACAGCGCCTGCCGGCCGGTAATCTACACCAAGATATTGGACTGTTCCAAACGCCGTTGGTTATCGGTTCGATACCTACAACGCATGTTTGCTGCCTATGTTAATTGCTTGATGCTATGTCTCATTAAACGAAATGTCACACAACCATTACTCTTTGCTGCTTCAAGCCAAAGCTCATAACACACCAGTAATCCGCTACTCTGTGTTTAGCAGCTATAACGACACAAGATATGTAGATAACCTAGGTATCCATAGATTTCGAGAATAACAAGAACATATATTAAAGGGCCTGAACATGAAGCCTGATAATATATTGCGCGATGACATGCGATACACATGGCGAGGAGGCATCATGTAATCTGACACCATTTCGTTGAATCGGTCAATTTGTTAATGAGAGATGTAGCAGTCAGAACTAGAACTGTTGAAATAGGTCACTCGTCAGATGTTTCTCGACATGCGGCATTAGCTTCCATACGAGTAATGAAGAGGCAATATATGAATCGGGTTTTGTTGGTTTCCTTTCTTTGATATATATATTCTTTATCTCCAGCATCGATCTGACTTAACATTAAGCGATTTGATGCACTAATCGCCGCTTTTCCCATGACAATCCATCGTATCTTACAGCACTACAATACGTCACAACGTCACAATGATGGCCATTTACCAGGAATTTGGACATGTACAGGTTTCATGTTGCAAAGTGATATTGTGAGCGATATTTCGATACGCTCATTAAGCTAGGGACGACACATATCATGCAATAATATATTTAAATCATCGATATTATTAACTCGTCTGTAAGATGAGATGACCCCTCAGTTTGGAAATAAACATGCATCTAGCAACCATATAATTGGAAACCTTATTTCTATTGTTCATGGAACCATTCAAATACGTTATGCATATCCACAACTATCACGAAGATAGCACATGAAAGACGCCGTCCATAGTCATTGGTCATCGACCGATACTCACACTAATTTATTAGAGACGACGAGACCAGGGCGTGTTACGTGACGAGTGGGTTAAATCCGAGTAGCCAATTTGCAATACACAACAGAATAAAGAGTCTTTCAGTTACTCAAGTTTCAGTCCACATAAATGGCATTTGCACCGAAAAATTCCCACGATAGCGCGTTCATGTCACTATGGTTCAAAAAAATCAAATGCCCCTTTGAAAGTGGGATGAATATCGCAACCTTCTGCATTTTGAGTACTGTTCACAAGCTTTTTTATCCCCGATAATAAACAAAAGACGTTCTCAGAAATCCTAAAACCACCAACAAGCAATACAAGAAGGGTGTGATTCGAGTTACAAAAATAATAAGATCCATATTGTTTTCATAATGATAGTAATCTTTTATGATAGAAAACATAGATTGACCATTTGCGTTGCAAAAAAATCGGTACAACAGTAACAACAATAGCTTCTTGACGTTCAATCAAAACAGCACTAACAAACAGAATATCCAGTCGCGCGATATTAGAATATCCTTGATCTTTTGTGCAACAGACCTCAATAATGTTGAATAACAAAAAAGCGATCACTGTTGCTTATTGGATCTAAACAATACTAGTCGCATGTGATAAACGGTCCATGCGCAATCATTGTTTTTTAAACCCACCAATTAGCAATATATTCCATCAATGTTCGAAATGATAGAAGACAGACAACGACCAAAAGGAGCGATATTTACCGTGATACGTTGCAGATAAAGGACATATTTGAAGACCGCGCTCGACTAAGTTCCACCCACTCGGCTAGTTTCTGACTGCGGTTATTTGCAAATGTGCTGCCAGTGGATTTGTTCAACCACATGTGCGTTGTAATAGGCAAATATACTTTCTGGTACAACTCTGAATAGTTTGAGAATACTCAAGTATAAGTACTTGAGGATCGACACAATAATGGTTATCCTAGACCTAATCTTATGCAACAAAATATGGCTGACATCGGTTGTTCTGTAATGACCGTTTTCTTGTGAATACGTTTGCTTTAGTATACTGTTTGAATCGTGATATTCCGATACAATAATATGTTTTTTTGCAGTATACTGTTTTCTTTGTGCAAATAAGTAAAGAGTTAATACCACGCAGGATTCCTGGTAATTATTTTCATGTGATGGTTTGGTGGGCTTATATACTAGTTTGCGGGATTACCATGCGTGATATTCCGATCATTAACCCAATAATAAAATATATATATGATCTGCATTTAACAAGAGTCGATCTATCTATGTATGAGATGTATATGCATGATGTACTACAAGGGCTTCCCTAAGAGCAGGCTGTTGTGATAACCATGCAACCACTATGTTTGGACGACAAAAGCTCTTGCTTTTCATTACTTTGTACCATATAGCCGGTCTTAAACTGTTCATATTTTATTTAGCTAACACCATGCTGCTATTCAATGACTGTTAAGGCATATCCCTAAATTAATCGCATAGAAATCAGGAGACCATTGTGCGAATATTGAGAACCCATGAAACAAAAGCTTGTGTGGACTTTCACTATATGATCTGCATTCCTCCACGTCATGCAATAATATCGAATATGCTTTGTACAATGGTATTTACCAATCATGATGTACAGGGGGATATGTCATCGTGCATGATTTCGTATATATAGGATTATAATGATGTTAATATCAAAACTTAAAACGGCGTGACGTTATTGTGGGTCATGAACTCTTGCTGATCACTATTTGTTCTTATACTCTGTACATAATACAGACAATAGTCGCCACTCTCTGAAACAATTACATTGATTACCATGTTGTTATTTGTTATGAAAGGATTATCACATTTGACGATTTAATCGCATATTTTCTTTCCGATAATCTACGCCGAGGAGCCTCTTGTGGAAACTATATACCATTTCATGTGCTATGTACGTTTTGAACGTCTGCGTCAAATGCTTGGGGTCCACGTTTACTATAAAGGTAGACGTATATATCTCAATACCACACAGATTATACAAGTTTATGCGTTTGTAACTGTACACGCGTATATGATCAAACTAAAGCGCATAATAGGCAATTCATAACTGTTTAATCTTCATATACTTCATTTACAATTCGCCTTAACAATAGTCGCCGTCTGAAACATACATAGATCACGATTGATATACATCTTTGTACAATCGTAACTGGTTTTTTCGATATACGCCGCCCTAGTCATTTCTTTTCCAACTTGATATTAATTACTGTGCTATTGCACGTTTATCATATCTATCGGTCATTCAAACTATGCTGTATTATGTACATATACACCGTTATACATCTGCCATCAATTCCATCTAAGATGAAAACCAACCACGTCACGATATTATGCTGAAAGTTTGTCAGCAATACAGTTATATGAAAGTTCTAACTGGCTTGGTGGTGTATCAAATCTCCATTAGTGTGCTGATGCTTACAATGTTCATTGAGCCATTGAGCTCTTTTGAATTACCATCTATTGCAGTTATAAACATTAATGATATTCATAATGGATGATTTTACATGTTGTAATTGTCCGTTGAGTTGATCGATGATACGATACCCATGACGAGGCAGCACATAGTGCGGCGTTGCATAGCGATTTTTAAAAGAAATCTTAATCGGGGTCAGACGATATATGTATATCTATACATATATATGTATACATTGATACATTTATAAATATGAATATAAACATAAATTTGTATGTAGTTATATATGCGTTTTCGCGGAGAAATAAATTCATACTGGTTTCATGTCAATTTCAACGTGATAGCGATCGATAGACATCGTCGTTATACAGGCTGCCATTTCCATCTAAGATGAAAACCAACCACGCCTATTATGCAAAGTGTCAGTAGTTATATAAAGTTCTAACTGGCTTGGTGGTGTATCAAATCTTATGGTTCCATATCTACTAGCTCATTTGTTACCATCTATTGCAGTTATGGAGAGGATGATTTTACATGTTGTATTGTCGTTGAGTTGATCGATGTACGATACCCAGAACAAGAATAGCACCTGCTTATGCTACAAAAAGACGGGCAAATATAAATGAGTTATCAAATTGTATGCAACAGCGCATTATGACGGGCAAATATAAATGAGTTATCAAATTGTATGCAACACCATTAAAGACGAATCTTTTACGCGCGCTACTATTGTAACGCGGTAAGGCCCTAGTTAGATATATTAACTTCTCTGCCACAGATGGCCACGATGGTATAACGCAGTCGTGGGGTACTCTTCTAAAGGTGACGTCACTTACCTGCATTAATCTTTTGCATCAACGTTTGTGTTCTCAGCAAATGCACATTGATTGTATAAGCACGTTCAATAATACTAACCCTAATTTTTAACGAAACCTTTCTCATGTACTGAAATGAGGTCATTGTCGATTTCAAGAGTCCCGATCTAAAACCAAGTTAACATAAATCCGGTCCAGTAAGGGTACTGTACGTACCATTTCCATAAGCGGATATTAAGCCATGCATGCTTGTATTTCGAGACGGAAAAGAATGATGGGGTACTGAAAATACAGTGTTATTTCCACCGGTAATGTGACATTGTAACATTCGAAGGCAAGTTATTTGATTGATAAACATTTGCTGAACTGCAGTTGTCAGTTGTAAAGATATTCTTGTCGTTCAGTGTAACTTGGTATGTAGTGGTGACGAAGATGGCCATAGTGAATACCAAGTGGAGGAGGACGAGGATATATCCGTTTGATAATCTTGATGCGCAATTCAGATAACACGTGTCATTGAGATGATAACTATGTAAGCACGTATCCCTTTTCCATGCTACTCGGCTCCTCTAATATGGACAATGCTCTCCGTTGATTGGGATAAAACCACCGTTAAGACATTGAAAAATAATGTTCAATCTAGTCATTGCTTATGCTAGATACGTCTGGTAGCTGCTGACTGTCTTATTGGTCATTGATAAATGTCATTTAATCGTGCTCGAAGTCCTTCTGTATCCTTTTTCTCGTCATTAATTTTTCACAATAGATAAGGAAGTTATTCTTCAGTACCACATTTGGTTTCGCAATCTTACTATTCACAGTTCATTGCTACGACAAAGAAGGCACAATATACCAATTTTATGTCCATTTTATGAAGGGTTTCCGTGATTTCAAAGCTCTCCGTATCGATCATCAAGCACGAATCACATTGCAATGCAAACTATGAATATCTCTTTATGGACTTCTATATGAGGTTCTTCTGTGTATGCATTGACCCGGGTTATACAATATGCGACCATAAATGTCAAGTTAATCATTATAGCGATATAACTTCAGCCAACGTCAAGGTTAAACAAGCCCCATCAGAACGGTGTACACATGACTACAGAGCCGTAAGCAGCAGATAGCACAACCTTAACGACCGATGTCAAATTTTAAGGTTCATCATATATTTAGATCAGAAAGGGCTTTGCATAAACAAACCTGATAAAGGTGTTGATATCTGCTCCGTGGTAAAAAAGGTGCCATGCTAACACGCGCCTATAACCGGCAGTATTCATCGAATTCAAGGTCATCTCGCGCGTTACAAAAACTCATCTTGAACCGCTTTCGAGTCCATGTGTCGAGCATAATGTAATTGAAGCCATGGATTTCTTTCTCAAGCAAAGTCATGTAGAATATAATACGCATAATGCAATGTGTAAAATTTGTTTTTTATTTATGCATACGACACAAAAGTTGGCATCATGGCAGCGCACGCGGTGTTTTCAATTCATATGCGGTGTATTATGACGAGTATGCATGCAAACATGAAATCCAAAATGCGGTTTAACTGGAATCATTGTTTGTCACAGCAACTATGCCGACATTCACAGCTGTAAAAATTAGTTTGGGAGTTTTGATAAGAATATATGTGTCAATACCGCCCCGTGTGAGGTTTTCAATAGATATATATGTAATGATTCAACTTAATGATAGGTATTCATGCGCTAACACCATCCATAATTCGAGGTAGCAGGATAGTGAAATGAATCGCAACATCGCAAGCCACAGAACGCTGTCAGCTACTTAGAAAAACTACTTAGAAAAGGAGAGGCTGGCATTATAATACATCTACCGGGACGCTTGGTATCATGCCACCTTTTAAACAGTCAGCAGGAAATACGGACCACGGCAAAATATGAATGAACGTTGAAGTTTATTCCAGCATACTTGTATCAGCAACTCATCTCAAACAAAAAAACAAAATACTAAATATATTGCTAGTGTGCATTGTGCTACAATATAGACACAGCATATATTGATTATTCCATCATACGTAGACACCGCCGGCCTCGGTCATTCAAAGCTTTGCAGTCGGAAATAGCGAGAATAGAGAGTAGCACAGTAATGGGCAGCCTTAGGATGAAGGCCTATTATATGTTGTTGTTAAGAAGCACGACGAGAATCGTTCAATCCACGCCGACTGGAACTTACCCCTTGTTTCCCATATCGTAGAATTGCACACTATTTCGAATATGGCTCATATGAAGTCATACAACGGACATAATGATGTATGCAACGGCAACTGGATTGGTGGTAAATGTACGAGATGATTCCGCGACATGTGAAAATATTACCTTCTAATAACTCCATACTTCAAATGGCATTTCTTTGCAGACAGAACTTAAACTATTAGTTGCTATGGATAAAGGGATATAATAATCGATTATGCATTCCAACGATAATCGCTTTAAGGTTGCCCAGACAGAGTCATACGACCATAGTTTTATATACGGCTAAACCCCTACGGAGCTATGTTCGATACACTCTGCATGAAAGACAATGCTACCTTCAGCAGGTCAGCCAGGTTCAGTCGTTGGTATAATCAAGATAGACGTTTACTGAAATATGTTCAACGACCAATTCACATGACAAACCACACGGGCGCGTTGGCAGATGTGATGAAACTGACCTAGAGGTATATTCGTGTGCAAACCTTTCAAATTACTGAGATTCATAGCCGTTGCCGTTCGCCTAAGTCTAATACATTATTGCCTTTTCTTTCATTCAGGAGTGGTTTGCACAATAAATGCTTGCGGGTATTTCATTAGAGTTAACGGGTATTATAATATATCCCAACGAAGATCTTTCAGTCAATGTTAAGAGGACGTATACCAACACAAACCGGAGGCCTTCAAATACATGGATCCTCAAGATTGCATTGTCTTTACCGAAAATGCTAACTATCTTGCGTTTTATACATCTGATGCATTCAGACGTTTGTAACCTTTGCACAGCAGTTCTCTATATTTTAGCCAATCAAACCTACTAATTTATACCCCTCAATGTCGCGGTGTCTGTTATAATTAACGAATGCAATAAGTGCTTATACAAAATTAAAGCTGACATTTATTTCATAATGGAAGTAGCAGTAGAACCTAAGGCTATTGCAATAGTGATGCAATGTAATCCTAAAATCGCCATCGTAATCGGCATGTACTTAATTTACTGGCTCCGGGTAATTGTGGACGAATGATCGGATGCTGCGAATTAAGATATAACCCCCATTTGTTGAGCCGTCCGTGCATACATTGTCGTTTATGGCCAAAAGATAATGCTGAATCTAGACATTTTGTTATATGTCATTCTGCTGTGTTCGACACCTGTGCAATAAATGCCTCTTTATCGTGCTTGAATTCTGTCCGCGCCAAAGATTTAGACAGTTCAGTGATTTCTTAAGCATGGCAACCAACTGCTGTCGTCGATTGTATAACAATGTAAAATTCCCTGCAGACTTACACCAATAGTTAACTAACATCAATGGGTGCCTAGGGTAGACTACTACTTCAACAATCGAAGTGCATTATGCATCATAGCAAGGTTAAAGCGACTGCGATACACCTTAACGTGCCTCCTTCATGACTATTGTTAGCTTACATAAGTGATGGCGAACATGTGGGACTTCCGATGCTTCATATTCTAACGCTCGCACTATCAATGTTGTATTCGTCCTAATCAGAAGTCAGAAGGCTTTTGCTTTGTCCGGGTTTGCGCTACTTTTAGGCTCACTTCGCTCGGTATGATGTATCGCGTGCGAGAGCAGCAGATGGAATGTCTGATATCGAGATTATGTTTTATCTCACTACTTGCTTTGTCCCTTGAAACAATACGCCATATGCCAATTGGTGATTGGCGCTGGAGATATGCGAGGTGGATTTTTTCTTCAATACTGAAAAATGTGTTTCTGTTGTTCAGCTCTTGGCTTCTCTATAACTTGATACTTAGAATAGTTGAAGGTGCAAATAATCTATTCCGATCTGACATACTTGAAAGTCTCATTAAAATTCCTCATGCATCCATGTATGTGCATTTTGCGCTTCACGTCACGTCTGAATAAATTAGGCTGCACAGTTTTTGTCTGGCCAACCAATGGTTTGCAGCACTGCTTCGTAAAGGGCATCAAAATGAAGATATTTCTCATATTTACGCGTTTGATGTGCATTGCGATGCCCTTTTAATGCAAAAACGTACAATTGACTGTTTAATTGTTGGATAACTAGTGTTGCATCAGGCGTTTTTGTGTAAATAAAGACGACTATAGTATGTGCCGAATTCTGATGTATCTCGATTTACGAAAGCAATTGCTGCACGACTCTTGGTTCAATCACTTGCCTACCTCATTTGTTCTCGTAATGTAAGCCACAAAATATTCGCAGGCAAAATGCATACATTTAAAATGTGATGCTCACACAGTGTTTACGCAATTAACAAGATTGGACTCAAATACCTGGCGTTTCATAATCGTTTACTATTAGTTCAAACTTTGTTATGTAGGTTCGTACTCAGAACCAGGGGTGACTATGCAGGGGCCGTTCGCGTTGATAAAATTTGACTCAATAAGAACATTTTACCAAGAAATAGATTGATCTAAATGTTACAGTCGTGTATTTCAGGAAATACTTTGTACGTGATTAACTTGACACCTTAATAATGCATTAACACATTTCCATGATACAGGGATTCAGCATTATTTGGTTTGGAATTGCTCGGGTGTTTTGGGTTTTGAAGGAAGGTCTCACACATAAAGCTCCCATCAATTAGCAACACCTGGCGCCGAACAATAAGTGTTAGTATGCATCAATTTGTTAGCGTATGATAAAGGATGTGATAATTGTTTGTCCCTCCAATCCATGCAAAACTCTATGTTTCTGTGTCTCGACGTTTATTGTCAGCAGGTTTTGTAATTTACAGGGGCAGATTGAAATGACAGCGGGGTCCATGACACGTACCATTTCTCATCAATGTTAACAGTGAAGCAACGACACCACCAGGTACATCGTAAGATACGTTTAGTGGTCATTTCGTTTCGAAGCAGTTAAATTATCTAGACCAGCGTTGCTGTATAATAGTGTCCGGATTTATAACTTCCTTGGCTATTAACGGCTTGTTATTACTATTCCACTGATACAATCTTATGCAATCATCACGCGATGACGTGAATTTTTAACTATTTATATCTGATACATCAATGTTTAAACCTGGGGTGGAATAATATCCATAACGTGCACTTGATGCGTTCCTTGCAATATATAATCTGGTAGCCAGCTGGTACTTTCGTCATAAACCATGTTTACTACACACTGTTGATGTAACCTTTATTTCTCAATCTTACTCACAAGGGATTTGGTTATGGAAAGCCGTATGTTCCCAGCCAACCATAAGACACAAAAGCTAAAGACCGGAAGTATGGTTCTTGAGATACAATGAATTAAAGAAAACCGGCTTTTGAAGTCGAATTTAATGGAAGTAGTGAAAACCATACGACACTTTTAACATGACGGTTCTCGAAGAAACATTAATATTCATATACGTTTTGATTTGTACACCCATACGCTGGTACAGGGATGTGCTCTCGCAAGCATACGTACACGTACATAAACACCCACTAATACATGCATGCGATTAATACAAATAGACAAACAGAAATACATACATACTTACATGCATACATACGCATATATATATACATACATACATACATATATACAAATATACATATATATATATATATATATATATATATATATATATATGCACATACATGTATACATATATATATAAATATATATATATATTAATATATATACATATATATGTATATATATATATAAATATATATATATATATATATATATATATATATATATAAATATATATATATGCATATATACATAAATGCAAACACTCATACAGACATGCATACATGCATGCATACATACGTAACGAAAATTGTTATTTGCCCATTTCTTCTACTGTATGTGTGAGTAGTGAAACGAACTAGACCTAATTTATGCATTACGTTTAATAACACAATTGTTCTTCGATCATGACTGCATTTTTCGGAGGAATGTAATGGCCGACTAATGTACATCATCGACTCAGTAGGCTCGCTGCCCTCTACTACACCCCACATTAAGTACAGCTATCAATATGAGGGGCAAGCACACTGCCTTGTAAGGCGAAGCAGGTACATTCTATTGGATATTTACTCAATATATGATATTGATGGAGACATATCCCGCCCACGATGTCGTTTCTCATTTGTTCATCCCGTAATGTGACCGTGTTTGACATGTAAAGAGTCTTACTGAATAAAATTCTACAGCCCCTGTGAACCGCAGGGCAGTGTACATGAGGTTTCTTGTAAATATAACCAACTCAAAAGTATTGAGTTTCCGTCCAATATGGCATCTGTCAAACAAATTAGTTATGCTCTGTTTATGCATTGCTTTTATACGCCTTGTGTCCCGAGTTCCTTGCACGATGGAATGATTAGGCGTTTGATATGCAAGAAAGTGCAAATAGAAAAAGAGGAACTAGGCTTATGAGCAACATAGAATACATATCAACGGTCATTTTAATGACTCTGGCCTCCGATCATTTCGCTGCATCCGTATCCCCCAACTTAACTTATAGGGACAATTGCAGCATGTTATCATGACTCATGCCGTTTGGAGGTGACATGAAATGTATGTTTTGTAACATCAAATCATTTCAAACGCAATAGCTAATACTAAACCTGTGAGCCATCAGTAACTCAAAATGTTTTGATGACTTAAGTTATTAACTTACCACAAAGTGTTGAGATAAGGTGATGAAAGTAGCCTGGGGCTTTAAGTGTAAGACCGAAAACCTAATGGAAGCCGTATTATTCGCAGTATAGCCATGACTATTTGCACTGCCTCTTAATCTGTCATCTTTAGACTGATTACTTCATATCGATCAGTAAAGATTAATAATAGTTTACGTCTCTGCATTTAAATCGTTAGGCTGTGAACAAATAATCTGGTCTGGGGAAACTCCAATGTAAATGTCGAAGGAACAATGCAGCCAGTTATATAGCATTACGCACCAAAGACAGATACATTGTAAAATTCACTGCAATACTACCTGGGTCTATGATTTTTGAAATAACATGCGCCAGGGGTACAATGAGGTAGACTGATGGCACCATGAAATGTCATCATCGTGATCTTCATTACGCAGCAACCTGTATAACCTTATACGGCAACCGAACATAGTTATCTTTATTATTGAATATATGCACAATCTTAGGCCTATTTCGTAGTATCAAACTTTGATATTTGTTCCTATAATCTGATGTTTTTCAATGAAATTTCTGGCCTATTTAATTACTACAGACTGCACGCATGATACCCTTCTTTGCCGGAAACTCGCGGACACTGTGCCTAGTAATTTCCGATGATTTACGCCGACCTTTTCTCTGACGCAAGTCGATGCCAAATAGCACCGCGCTTCACTTCTGTTTAATAACTGGCGTCACGACCAGACAATAACGACGGCGTGCTAATGTTTAGTCCGCGGTCATGCGCAGGATGTTTAAATATTCGAGAAGCTGCACAGTAATAGGGTTAAGTATGTTATAATAGCGAGTCCATGGTGGGTTCACTCTTTCTCACAATGTACAACACAGGAATATTTTTGACTATAACGGTTAGAAGGTGTGGCTATAAACAGTAGTGCCATATTGGTGATCATATGAGATGTGATACTTTTCAAGGTATTCAACAACCCTATTATGCATAACACGCGCAATTTTTTTTGAGAACAGTAGTAAGACAGAAATAGGTCTGTAGTTAGAGATTACGACTTTGTTGCTTGCTTTGTAAATTTGTGCAACCATAGCAGTCTTTAGTATATCTGGGAAAATACCATTTTGTAGTGAACTATTTAAGGCATGTAGCATCGGGCGGATGCTTTCGTTTTTAATCCCTTGTAAACGAGATCCCATCAATACCATTTTTAAGACCACAGATAATATCATATGATTCCTTTCTATTTAGATTTGATTTAGAATTCTGCATTTCATCTCCCAATACGTTCATAGGATCAGTGGTGCTATTGTCGTTAACTATAATTCTATCGGGTAAAGTTCTTTTTTTCTGTTGCCAAGTTAAATATCAATTAGTGACGTGGTTCGTTTCCAATTAGTCACTCACAGCAGGTGTGTTAGCTTTTTTGTTTATTTTGTGTACTTTTCCTATGCTATGGAACATGGGTGTTTCAGAAAGTATGTGTATAATTTATTTTTTCCTTTTGATAGAGTTAAGCATACATTCAGTTATCCACGGCTTTTGTTTCACGGCAGATATCTTGCTGGTAAGTATTGGAATACCTTCCCTACAGCATTTGTAAAATATAGCAGCGAAGATGTTGTCAGTCTGGCTTGCATCGCCAAGAACAATTACTGTTGACCTGTTATGCTCCTGCGATTTCTTATGCTGCGTTGAACACTTGGTAGCATTTGAGTATGTTTACACAACATCACAGACATGAAAAATGATCAGATAAAACACTTAATAAAACACCACAAACAGTTTTCTCCTGAATGAGTTTCAAAGCATTCGGGTACAAATAGTCAATAAGTGCTGCAAAATGTCCAGTTACTGTTGTTTGTATATTTATCAGTGGTACTAAGCCACTCGCAAACATACTATTCACTAGCTCCTTTGTAGGAGCATGTTGTTTTACGTCAATGGGTTTATATTTAAATATTCCTTCTAATAACGACTAACCTTCTGTATTTACTGCGAAAGAAAGTTGTCAAGGTTGTCCATTTGTTGGGCGGTATATTTCTGCAACAAAACTTGGCTTGCTGCCAAACACATTATGTGATATCTCAATACAAAAAATCTCAGCCGATGATTGGAACATTCATTCAATATCTTTTATAATTAACCATGTTGTTAATATACAATGCTAGGCCGCCATGTCTATCTTCCCTTCGATTCTGTATGAATTACTAATTGACGACTTAAACCAAGTTTCACTTAGTCCAATAACTGTAAAATCCAAATTTGGAGATTGTATGTAAACACTACTTTTTATGTTTCGATTAAGCAAAAAATGGCATTGATTCAAGACATCACCATTGGTTGATTGTATCCTCAGTGTAGTATTTACCATTTTGTGATATTTTGTTTGGAATAGACCTATAGATTTCTATTTCACTATTTGCGAACTTGTTGATTTTGCTTGTCCTATTATGTTCTAATTATCACAACTAGCTGTTTTCTATTACTCACCGGTCTTTGGTGAATTCAAGCTAAAATTTAACGGATAGTTCATGGACCGCTCCTTGAAGGTCTAGTTAAAACATAAGATAAGTGACTGATGTGAAGTCCTATTAAAATTGGGTAGGAATAATGAGATCGTTTGTCCTGAGTATGCTGTTTACACTGATTGCCAGACTAACATGCTGATAAAGTGCTGGCTGGTGCCGTTCATCCATATTGAAGTTTGGCGTACTAACTATTGAAGATAGCTTATGTTCATCATTGGACAGCCACTTTTCATGCTTTCGTAGCGTATGTAAAACTTTAAGGTTTGGTTCAATTTAAGGAGAGTTTACGAGGTAGCGTTCCTTGTTAGTGCCATAACCTATCTATAATAAGAGGAAGGGGTCAAGCTAAATGAAATCGTTAACCGTAACACTTGCATGGGTGTGGTTAAAGCAACCTGAAAACGTAAAATGATTTAAATATAAGTTGTCATAACAATACTTAGGACATCTTTATATATTCCACATACTGCGGTTGCACAATGCTAGTGCTTGCATCCTGTCTATTCTTGACAACCAACAAATATAATAGTTACTATTTTTATGGCCCTGGCATAGCCCTACAAGACGTTTGAGTAGACGTCTTACTTTCTCAGAAAACGACGCAATGAAAAAGAATTGAGATCGATTCAGACAACTACCAAACACCAAACATACCCAAGTGATGAGTTATAGAATACAATGATGTTTTACGGTCAATTTTATTCCTTTTCATCCATGGTAATTATTTATAGTTCGATCAATTTGGGAAGCGGTAAAAAGTTCGAAACACAGCAACATGTATGTTTTCAAGTTCAAGACCACGTACATCGCGCATGCTCAGATTGACGACTAGTGCTAAGCCCGGGTGGGGGGGCACTTAAGTGTATAGCGGTATTATACATGTCCCGCCCGACCGGGTATGTTTTTTTGGCCTCTCGTCTTGTACGACGGTTTATACATTCGCATAATACCTTGTACGACGGGGTATACTTTTTGCCATTCTCAACTTGTACAACAGGTACGGGTTTTCGAGGTACCGCGGCACACCCCTATTCGAGTTAGGGTCAAGTGCCCCCTCCCCTTCCCGGGATGCTACGGCAATGCAAATGAGGCGGCGGTAAATCACGCGACACAATATTTTTCCAAAATGGCGATCATGGTATCTTGACTTTTCGGAAATGATGTATCGATGGCATTTCTTGAAGAATAGCGTCGAGTTGGGGTAAGTATTTTTGCGCGTAGTGACTGTTTGTTGTGCAGGCTCTTGATGTATGTTATTTTTTTGAGCACCCAAATGTAAGGCCACCAACTTTTGCTTTAATGAAGCGCTAAAACCGTCGTATCGTAACGGTATAAATTCATGTTACCGTTGCGACTGGAGCTAGGCCCTGGCATAGCTTTTCTTTTGAAAGGAGATGCGAGTAAAAGTGGGAACGCTATTTAACGCAAAACACCACACACAATAACATTTCTTAAGCAGGAATACATGGGTAGAGTAATAGAGATCTCTATAAATCATAGGCTTAATTTTTGTTCCTCATCATTGTTACAAATGTTGTATATAGTCGACGTATTTTGATAAACAGCTATTACTTTATTAACGCATCATTCAAGTTCCTATATGGTTATCTATCATGATTCCATTAATGGATAAGTAAAGAATATTGTAAAGCATAATAACAAGAACAAAATAATTTACGAGGTTGCAGTTGCGACGCGTACAACAAGATTAACAGCAAAGACTACCAACGCGATCATACCGAGGGAAACATGCTTCCGCTCGTAATTGAATGATCGTGATTGATTGATTTAAAAATATGATATATATATATATATATATATATATATATATATATATATATATATATATATATATATATATATATATATATATATATATATATATATATATATATATATATATATACACCATGTCTAATGCAGCTCCCGTATTGTTATGATAAACAAACATGGGTACACAGGGTTATTGTGTGTTTGAGCCAACTCTTGTGAATATGGTCAATACATCAATTTATCGCAGGTGCATTTTCGGGTTTTAAGAGTACCAAATCCGTCACCACAATCCGTATCAGAGAGTATCGTCGGTACCGATATCACTAAATGCAAACCAGGCTAATTGAATTTTTTGTTGACATTCAAACAAATGTACGAAATCTATTAGCAGAGTACTACGGTGTTTTATTCGTCTGATACAGATAGTAGTATTAGTGGATCGATGATCCCATTCGATAGACATCTTCCAGGGTAGCATCGAAGGTTTTAGTTGCGACATTGTCTACGTTATAAAATTTCTATGTATATAATGGCATGAACTTATAAATGCAATTTAGACAGCACAGACTCTTGTGACCGACCTGAAGGATAAAACAGTAGCAGGACATCGTGTGTATAATTTCATCTCGCATCGATTCAGTTTGCATAACGTTTGCGAATTAACAATGTATTTGATGTGAAAGTGTGCCTAGTAGAATTATAGATTTCTGTTTTTGTCAGGTATGTGTTCAGATTTTCTAAAGAACCAATACATAACAATACCTGGAAATATTTTGCCGCGATACGTGATACATAATACATACGCGAGATAAACAAGGGTGTCATCGGTATGTCTGAGTTTTGTTCATTTGTTAAAAATTGCGCTCATTTGACAGGGAGGACTGTATTCAGTTACTGAGAATAATTGGCACTGCCATCATCGCGTTAATCGCATTTTTTGCCCTCTTCTGGACGGTGCAGTAGCCAAACTCTTATGATCCATCTTGAAGCCCAGTACTATCACACAGAAATACGGGCATCGCAATGCAGGTGCCTAAATATTGTAACATACTTCCGATGCATTAACTCTTTTTCCAAGTAATCAGACCAAATAACGAATAATGCGAAAAGATGAGCAGAGCAGTTATCCAACTTTCAATATTAGTTAAGCTTTCAATACTTACAATATTTGTCAACGGCAGAACAGGGCCATAGCAATAAACCGTCCAAATACCGTCATTTGAAGATGTATATATATTTACTACGACAAATTATGAATTGCTGTTAGGAACAGCCAATCCGAGTAATGGTTTCCGTTATTACACTTGTGGGTTTATTACTTTGATGGTATTGAAACATTGCCTAATATAGCCTGAAGTGAAATTATATAATTGCACACAAGCACCTCTTGGTCTCATAGAGCATTTTCAACGTTTCAGACAAAACTTTGCAGTATTTAAGTGAAAAGCGGTCACTGGCATTAACACATAATCATCCGACAAACATGTCAGCAATAATATTCTGTGCTAACGCTCAGGAATTGAACAGTTTAATCTATCGATCGCGTTACCACACAACCAATCCCATCGAGGCGTCGCATCTGGTAAAACATCGTTAATAACATCCTCAGTTAATTCAACTAGACAGCCTCTACTGAATATTAATGAAATCCTAATATGTGATGGACTTCCACAGATGCCATTGCACCATCCCCATATTGTAAATACCGTCCTCAGTTAATTTAACCTGACCGCCTCCATTGAATATTTATAACATATCTACTTGAGGTTTTCGTCAGGATTACTGGCCGAGGTAAGCTCTGTTTACTACGCTTTCCATTGATTGGTGGTGGGGAAGAAGGCATCAACAACGACGAGCGCATGGCAAGTCCGTAGTGTAGAGCTGACTTGATTGACTAGGGGCATCCTGCTGCATATGTACCACTATCCTCTAATGGTTATGGAAGAGTTAATCCTACCGTCTACCCATATTTCGCGGGCTACTCGAGTATGTAGGTAATTATTTAGATAGCGTTAGTATGTTACGTACCAGGGTCAAGGCGCCTCTGATTCATGCCACAACTATGTCCTATTGCATGTGTATTCATGCATTACCACATTCCGCGAAAATGATTAAAATCTTCTATAACCTGTATCATGCAAGCTGGTGGCTTCTACGAAATGTCATGGACCAATTCACTGTTTGCCGCGAGAAAACCAAAATATGACAACCTGGGCCTGCAGCACTTCTAAAGTATATTTGATGGTTATTCTAAATTACACATCTCAGTTACTAAACAAAACCACACAAATGTCGCTCAAAGAGACTTTTAATGTAAAGCCGTATTTGGTGTTATCAATACTAAGCGGGAGTTTATTGATTACTGTTGTTATACTTTTCCATATATGCATTTCCTAGTCACAAGTAGTATTCAACGCTGTCGTACCTCAATAAACGCCATGCGCAAAATGAGATTTTGCTTAAAGAATTATATATATATATGCAGCGGTTATCTTTATTTAGATGCTCTATCATGCAAAACAGTAAAGCTTCAGACCATAATAGGGAGCAATAATGCGACATTTATTAACATATTTATCACTGAAAGGGACACGCAAATCAATCGTGATTATCGAGGGATAAACCGATACATACGGAACAGACATTCATCTGAATCCCATATTAGAACGCAATATGACTATGAGCATTATTAACGAGAAATTCGTAAAGCACGCTTGGTTGCAAAATAGTCAAAGCCTGAGCCGAGAAGATTCTCATTACCAGGCCATGATGGTCATTACCAGGGTCTGAATGTAAGATCGTCGTGACATGCAGAGCAACTCAACGTGTCACTCTCCGCTTCTAGGTACGTAAACCATCCAACCTCGGAGTTATATCAGGAACAGTCAGGATTAGGAAAATTTAATTCCGTTTTATCTGATAGCTGTGTGATGAATGATATTTAACCATGCTTCTTTATCATATGCATCTACATAATAAAGTCGGTACGGATAGTCAAATCAACTGGAAGGTTCCCAAGTCGCACTCATAAATAATTTATTGCGTCGACCTTATGACAACGAAGGCAAGATGTACGTTTCATTGTGGGCTCCGATAACCCGTCAGCAACACGTGACACGTACATCTTTCGTCAATCTGGGAAGCTGAGGTTTAATATTCATATTAGCTGCAGGGAATGTCAAACTCAAATGTTAAGGCGCATTCAACGCTGTAAGTAAATATCTATCAGTTCATAAAAGGTAGATTACTGAGAAGGGTACTTTATGATAAGGGGTAGGTTTGTTGGGTAAAAATGTAAACTTGACACTAAACAAATATCCGTCAAGCGAAGTATAAACGGCCCATATTTTTTAAATCATACGTTAAATATATATATATATATATAGATATATATATATATATATATATATAGAGATATATATATATATATATATATATATAGATAGATATATAGAGAGATAGATAGATATATAGATATATATGATATATATATAGAGATATATATATAGAGATATACATATATATAGATATATATAGATATATATATATATATATATATATATATATCTATATATATATATATGTATATGTATAGTAGATATATATATATATATATATATATATAGATCTCTATCTATATATATCTATAGATATATAGATCTATATATATCTATATATATATATATATATATATATCTATATATATATATATATATATCTCTATATATCTATCTCTATATATATATATATATATATACATATAGATTCTTCATTATCACTGGCCATGGCATGCTTCAGTGAAATGCTGGCATACATTATTTCCAAACACAACCATTAATATTATATTACTGCTACGAATGTCAAACTCAAATGTTAAGGCGCATTCAACACTGTAAATTAATATTTATCAGTTCATGAAAAGCAGCTGCTTGCTTTCATATTTATCCATAGATCTAAGTGATAATGCGGACTGTTTGGCAGCCTCTGGATATAGACATACCATATTGGATGGGGTTTGCTGTAACCATAGCAACTAGCTATAAAGCGGCAACAATTGTGACAACAGGTCGGATCGCACAAGCTATCACTTTTCCCATAGCAGACAATGGACTGTAAGTATTAACGAAGCTAATAACACCGAAACATGGCTGCTGCACATTATGCCGCTTAATCACCCGACTTGTGTTACTAGCGCTGTTTATTTATTAACGACACTTTGTGATACGACAAATAATCTAATAACTAGCAGCGCTTCTAAGCACCGGAATCAGTCGCTTGGAAGATTCGACCGGCAGACACCTGATATATTTTAAGTTTGGAGCTAACACCGTCTTAGGATGGTTGGAGCAATCGCCATGTTATATTTTCATTTTGTCGTCAAGCATACTTACGGTAAATGATACATAAGTCATTGGACAGCGAGGAGTATTTAACCAAGTAGTTTTGACCCTTATTATTGTTCACCCCGGTAGTTATTCTTAACGTTTTTCTGGTATAGACGCCTCACAAATGTTTTGTTTCAAACATAACTTATTCCTTGGAGAGCGAAATCACGCCTGGTCAGCGAGGCAAACTCCGAGTTACACCAGATGATATTTCTTAAACAGCATTAAGACTTCATTCATTTAGCTTCCGGTTCTCTGATAGCTTCCGGATCTTATTCAACTCTACGCTTCCCTTCACTGAACGATTACATCGCAATTCGCACCAAAGCAGCACCAAACCAGCACCAGCACCTTTCAATGCATCTGACTAAGCTCACAGGCGCGACCCAAACTATGCATGTCTTAAACTATGGGCCATTTAATCAAATTTCATCATAGTACTTAGTAGCCACAGGGGTCTTTCAGCGGTGTTTATACTATGGTTACATTGATTTGTTTCTTTGCTCATAATATAACATACACTGCAGATCCATAAGCCCTAGGTTGTCGCCACCAAGTGTTCACGTACTGAACGGCTAGGTCTGTGCAGCAATTCATAGATCTTGCAGCTCTATGAAAGCGACACACATATTGGCAATTAAACAAAAACGAGGTTATATATATCTACTAGATTTGTACATAAGATAATTCATATAAATATATATATATGCATATATATATATGTAATATATATATATGTATAATACATATATATAAAAATAATTTATGTATATATATATATAAATATATATATATATATATATATATATATTTATATATATATATTAAATATATAAATATATATATATATATATACTGAGAAAAAGCACATGCATATATATATCTATTCATATTACTATATATATTATATATACTAGATATACTGATAAAATGCATATATATATATATATATATATATATATATATATATATGTAAATATTTATATCTAGATATACTGATAAATGCACATGTGTAGTATATATATATATGTATATATTGCTTTATATATATTTATATACTATATATATATATATATAAATGCATTCCTATTTGTATGTATGTATAAATATGGGTATATGTATATATATTTATATATTTTTATATATATGTGCATATATTTGACGGGCTCATAAAGGACATTCCTATTTGTCCTATTTGCAACTCTAGTTGCCTTGCCCCACCTTAAGCAGGCTGTGGATGGTCAGTGTGGCAGAAATACAAATATGTTATATTATGCCTACACATTTGTTTGTTAATACGAGTATGCGATGAAGAGGCACAATTTTCTATTGTTGATACGTTAATCTAGTTAGTGTATAAAAACTTCACCATAAGTATGGAATATAATCCAATTCCACGGACCAAGCTTTGAGTATATGGTGAATACACAATCAATTA
>CM067344.1:71232308-71277308 GCA_034190875.2 Urechis unicinctus | reverse complement strand
CTATGTAGATAAGAATTTGCGTAATAGTAAGATAAAACCAGATGTAGAATGATGCAAAAAGTAAATTTGCCGTAAATGGAAGTATACACAGAATTGTTAACAGTGACCATGTCGTGATTGTTGGCATCACACGCATAACAGACACACACGGAATTACACCGCTGTTTAGTACAGGCCAATCAGTTAACAAGTTAGTCGACAAAACATGTATATTAGATCATCTCTATGCTTCACACATCGCTCACTTATATCGAATATTCAAGAGCGGCGACAGAACTAATATAAAAAAATGCTATTCACCGAGGTCTTGTCCCATTTAAAGCCTGTGACAAAGCCACGCTGCTGCTTAAACCTGACTTTCAATGTATATAATATTTTGACAGCGAACTATCTAATGTGGAATTAACTAGGTTTATCTATCTATGCGCATGACCACCGATTAATGGTGCCATCCAATTACGAAAGTCGCCTTCTTCAAGCGGTGTTTACAGATCAAATATGCAGCACCAACTTAATTGAATACTTCATTTGATTACTTTTCACGATTTGATGGGACAAAGTTTACAGAAACTACTTGCAATAACTTACTAAAATTCTCCTATATTGCTACAGCCTTGTAAATTGATTCCGGCAAAGACCAATTGTCAAGAAAACATCAAGGTATTTAAATATGTATGTATGTATGTATGTATGTATGTATGTATGTATGTATGTATGTATGTATGTATGTATGTATGTATGTTGTATGTATGTATGTATGTATGTATGTATGTATGTATGTATGTATGTATGTATGTATGTATGTATGTATGTATGTATGTATGTATGTAGTATGTATGTGATGTATGTATGTATGTATGTATGTATGATGTATGTATGTATGTATGTATGTATGTATGTATGTATGTATGTATGTATGTATGTATGTATGTATGTATGTATGTATGTATGTATGTATGTATGTATGTATGTATGTATTTATGTATGTATGTATGTATGATATTTGGACGTACATGTATTTGTATGTATGTATGTATGTCGCGGGAAATAAGCCGATTTCGCTTACCATATATTATATGTACAATGCCAGCTTTGTACCCCTGGAACCAATGCAATCCACGGGAAAAGGTGACACTGATTACTTAAAACATGTTCCTCTCTCACATGCTTGTTGATTAAGTAAAATAATGAAAGTGATACTTGAAGACGATCTTGCAATTGTGATCATGTAAAGGGGACGTCACAAGTAATTGGCAATCAAACGGTTCTTGAACATAACATGAATGTTGATATTATTGGCTGTGTCTAACCAACGGGGTTCATTTGTTGGTAATTAACTTGATGGTAAAGGAATCCAGCGGCGAGGTATTGCATGAGATGCAAGCTCATAACAGCCAAATTCATCACAAGCGGTCGATGGGATTAAAACTTGGGTTGTAATTTCAACTTGCGGTCAAAAGGCAATTTTTCCGTGAAAACAGGAGGAATATGGAACGCTGGTTGGTATTCAAACCATTGCACGTTACTCATATTAACTGGCCTTAGCAATGTGTAGCGGAGATATCATTTCGGCACGAGTCGCATTCCATTAGTGAATACTTATTTGACTAACTATTGATGATGAGATACTGGTGCGTATTTCGCAAGGGTGACGAGGATGTGTGATGTGTGGTTGGATGCAGTTGATTCTTCTCACCTGTCTGTTGCAGTTAACATGTTTTTTGAATACCTTGTCACGTCATAAATTTGTCTGCACAATGCTGGAAAAATATAATTCTATCCAGCGTCGATTGATGAGTCAGGTATAGATATAGGTAAATGAATATACGAATTGCAATGATGTATACATACATAATATTTCGTTATTATAATTCATACTACACATACATACATACATACATAGCAGCACTAAGCCATCCATTTTAAATACATTCATGTACTGGAATTACATACATATTTACAGTACATAGCAACATACAATACATACATACATACATACATACATGCATACACGCATTGCTACTAGCTAAAATGGACATGGGTCTGATGGACATTGCTCATTTAAATATCCTACCGACATAATGACCGAATCACCAGCTTCCAGAACTAGTAAATGTGCGCGAAATCTACAATCTATCGGTGGGTAAAGTTATTTGTGGACTGCCTTGTTAAGCAGTAGCTTAGGGTACATTCTTCCCAACCCCACTTTGAAACATAAAGTGGCGTCATGAGGTTTTTTTCTTAACCTACCTTCCAAGAGTTCAATGATTTATCACCCCAACAACACGTTGACACGTCACTTTAATCATTTGCCTAAACCCATACAATTAAAAGGTAGTTGGGAAGTGGGATTAGCGGAAACTCAGTACCCTGATTCCTGGTACAACATCGGGCAGAACGTGGGTTTTGTCATAGTAGAACAGCGAGCTGGGTACCATGCGATAGACAGACCAGTAGATGGGGATCCTTTGGTCGAGTCCTTGGTCGATCACCTGACCCCCAGTTCCTACATTGCAGACCAATTGATTGACACGCTCAATATGCGCATTTGAGGCGTTGTTTGATTTCAATTCAATTCCCACACACATACGGTGAGTGCAAAAATAGCCAACCCCAAACTGAGAGTTATCATGACTAGGATTAGCGGAAATTTAGTACCCTTACACATGGTACAATGTTACTGAGGCCAAGGGGTTTGTCGTCTTGGATTGCAAGGCTCGTGCATTTAACCTCCTGGATGTCTTTTGCAGTGAGCAATATGACATGGTAAGACAATTTGAGGAGGCCCGTCCCATATACGTTCACATTACCCCAGTTTTTTTATAGTTTTTAATACGACCGGATCGTTGATAGAACCCTTTGCGGCCAAGTTAAAGGAGCAGAATGATGAGCGAGTGCGTCTCACCTACAATCAAACAGGAAAGGCAGCAACTACGAGCCTTGACAATGAGTCAGTTGTTGTAAACATGGACGAGGGGTTACATCAAAGACTCGGTTTTGGAATGGGGATTTTTGAGAACTTTATGTCTGTTGTTATCTCATCGAAGCTCCGGTTGTAGGAGACAACTGTGACGTTACATTTCGTAAAACCAAGAAAGATATTATTTGAAAACCATGGCTGATATTTACACCCCGTATTATCTAAACCAAGTAGGCGGTGGGCTCCCCGTATTTTCGGGCGCAAGGAGTCAGCGTGGACATAGGCTTTGGTAGTGTGCCTGAGGGTCTGGCTGAAAAGGCGTTACCGCTGGTTCGAAAAGTTTTACCTGTCGTTAAGATACACGGCTTAAAAACAGGAGTGAGGGTGGTTGGAGATTTGTTGGGTGGGAATTCTCTGATACAGTCACATAAGAAACGAATGTTACAAACTGGAGAGGATGAGTTTGATCAAATAGTAAAACCCAAACAACTGCGTCGCCAACCAGTGGTCTCTATAAAACGACTCGCACGAGGTAGGCGCAGTAGTTTACACCATCGACGTGGAACAACTTGGAGGTTGTCAAATGGTATTTTCTGTTATATCATGACACTGGTCCAACCCCAATCTTGTCCCTGTTTCATCAGTGAATTAGACCTGTTTTGGATTTCGATCATGGATCGTGGATCGAATTCCATCCGGTAGCTACTTTAGGTTCGGGTCCAGTCGAATTCGACATTATTGGGTTGGGCTATGATTATATCGATCTGAACGACACGTATTTGCAAGTGAATGCCAAAGTGGTGAAAAAGGATGAAGAGGTATTGGAGCCTGATAGTGCTGTATCACCCGTTAATCTATGGTTACACTCACTCTTTTCTCAAGTCGATATCTCTCAACAAGAAACTCGTTTCCTCATCCACCTACATCTATCCGTATCGCGCATATATGGAAACGCTATCGAGCAATAGCTCAGAAGCCAAAAACTCTCAGTTTACACCTAGTTTATGGTACAAAGACACCCCAAAACACATGGACGCCGTGGATGGTACTCACAACAAGTTAACTAGAAAGGAACGAGCTCAGGAGAGTTGCATTGTAGATATGATGGGCAAATTACATTACATTTATTTTGTCAAGAACGCTATTTATTAAACAGTGTAGATTTGAAGTTGCGATTAGTACGCAGCAGTGACACCTTTGGCTTTATGGCAAATACAACAGATGAGTTCACCGCTAAAATATTCCTGCAATCTGTGACCTTATTCATACGCAAAATAAAGCTGAACCCCACCGTGCAGTTAGCCCACATACAGGCTTTAGAACGAAGCCCAGCTAAATACCCCATAAGACGCATAGAAACCAAAGTGTTTTCTGCATCTCAAGGAGCTATGACGATCAATCAAGAAAATTTATTTTTGGGACAGTTACCCAAACGAATTGTAGTAAGAAGTGTTGATAATAGGGCGCTCAACGGTGATTACACTCCGAACCCCTTCAACTTTTAGCATAACAACCTCACATTTTTAGCTCTGTACATTGCGGGCAACAAGTACCCGCTAAACCCTTACAACCCATTTTCAATCACCATATATACACCTGTAGTTATGCTTCCAATGACTATACACTATTCGCTTTTGATCTGAGCCCTTACCTGGCTGATAGTGGCACCCAATTTTTAATTTGGAAATGCGTTTTGCTACGACCCTAGAACGTACCATTATTGTAGGGTGGACAATAGATTTTTCAAATATGATGCATGGCATTGAAAACAGCACAATCAGAAGGGGATTGGTTTGGGAAACTCAAAACAGTTGGAATTTTTAAAATATCTTGAACCGTTCAAAAGTTATTGTGATTTTTCGGTCCAAAATATAGGGTCATTTTCTGATTTGTTGTGTCCAAAAACCTATAATGGCACAGATGACCAACTTTATATGTCAAAAATATGTGTTTATATGAGAAGTAACTAATAACCATTCATTTATGCTGTAGTTGGCCCCAAAATTAACCATATCGTTACATGTTTACATGAAAATGTACAAATTTTATAGTTTTACAGTCCAAGGAATATCGCGATTCATTCACTGGACTTTGGTGCTTCACATGAAAATTACATGTTTTTTCTCATTTCCAATTACTTGTGTACAATTAAGCTTTGCAAGTAACCCAAAATAAGACATTGTACCATAAAGTATCCCTGGAGGACAATATATGCCTTAAATATTGTTTGAATATATTATATACATCATTTATTATTTTGAGTACAAAGTCATCGAATAATGAAATTTGCAAAATCGGCCAAAAATACACCGCGCGGCAACGTAATTTACTTAAAATCGCAATATCTTGAAAACCGATCAAGATAATTTTATGGAGTAAACTGCACCATGATCTTCTATTAATTGATCATTGTTGGGCTTTGATTCCATTTCTGACAAATATAACATGTGTTGGAAGTGATCAATTGCAGCAAGTACATGCAAGGTAAGTGGGAACAAAAATTATGAAAATTTTGTCACAAATTTTCAATTTTGGGCTACTGGTTGCATATTTTAAGTTGAGGATGTTGATTATAAATAATTGATCTATTATAAACAATAACAAATGATATTACCACTTCAAAAATTTTTATTTCACAAAATAAACCATTCATAATTGTAGTATACTATATCAGTGTTCAATCATAATCAATCAAACCTCACAATAGCAACCTGTCATTAAGCACTACCAGTATCTGGTACATGCAGTATAATAGAAATCAGAGACAAGTATTAAAAATGGCACTGCAAACTAATGCATTGAATGTATTAAAACTCCTCGTTTGCAATGCAGTCAAACTTAGCATTAATATCGGCTTGCTTTTTCAAATCCTAGAAGGTATGATCTTCATAATATTTCAATTTCACACTTTTTGGTTTACCTGACTTAGACCTCAGAATTGTCACTGCATATCTGTTTACACTTAATGCACACAAACAGGATACGTTGCATGTAGTATTGGCAAACAGCAAACAATGCAAATTAAATCCCAAGGTTATGTACCGATTTTCATAACTTCTCTAGTTGTTGATCTCGTTTAGAGTATGACTGGTCTTCTTCCAAAGGCTGTCACAGAGACACTCAGGGGCACTGAAAACAAGAGTGATTAAGGCATGGAGAGCATGTTTTGGATTATAGTCATTTGATGGAACTTGATGGAAATAATGTGCTACCTGTCCCATTATCCCCTTGATTAGCTTGCTACTACTAAGCCTATCAGCACCCCATGAAGTTGGTTTAATAAGGTGACCCTCCCCGATACCAAGTTCTACAAAGAGGCAGATAGTTTGATTGATACAGGGTCTGACATGGCAACTCAATATCTACTGTTTTATCCAAATAACTCTTTAAGAACAATGGTAGTTGGGATGAAACATGAAGAATCACACTTACCCAGCATGACTTACATGACTTGCAGCAAATCCTTACCACTCTCCTTGCATAATTCTGTGAGTTTCTTGCTTTTACCTATAGATTCAAAACAAGGGTATATCAAATTGTTATCTCTAAGTGTGTGCATTTAATTTTCAAAACTTGTTTAATTGCAGTAAACCAAAAAAATCATTACACCACTGTCAATCAATAATATAATAAAAGTAATGAGATTAAAATACAATGAAAATTTCAAAATCATCACCACAACCACATTTGGATATGAAAATACCCATCACCATGCTATTCAAAATAAAACACTGAAATATATGGATAAAATATATAAATCAATATTGATAATGGTTCGAATAAAAGAATGATCATGTGAAAATATCTTTAGACTAAGTAAAGGAGATATCCTAGCCATAGGTAGATTACTGTGCATTGATTATTAACTGTCATTGTTATATATTGACATATATAAAATGTACCCAGATACAGACAGTGTTTTAATATTTTTTGAATTCCACATTGATAGTTAATCGGGGGAAAAAATAATCCAAACCAATTCGTGTTTTTCGCGTCTCCTGCCAACGCACTACCAGTGTGGGTCATTTAAATGCCGCTTCGTTGTGGGCGATAATATGATATCGAAAAATAAACATGAAATATTCTTGATAAATTTATCATAAAAATGATTCTCCTACCTGAAGAAATCTTTGCTTGAACCAAAACAGCCCCAAAAACCCCGGTACATCGTCACGGGGTCCATATCAATAAGCGTTGAAAAAGTCAGCTGTGCGCTGTTGCCGGGTTAGGACAGCGCGGGAATCCCCGGATGACGTTCTATTCAAAATATGCGCTAAACGCGGTTGGGGTTGGTCAAGGAAAGTGTACAAGCGAATTTTTGTGTCAGGTCATAGGTGAAACCTGAATACGTATTCATGGTGTGCACATGTTTATCTGTCGGACGCGAGTGCGCTGGGCCGATTGGTCGGGAAAGGGCAAATTTGCGGAGTGTACAAGTATACGGCGCTATTTTACTATCACTTCTGCATAAGTTAGATATCCAGCGCACTCGTATTTGGTAGCACAACATTTCATGATGCTAATCCCGAAAAAAATAGCAAGATTGATACAGGCATAAAAATTCGCTTGCCACCTTTTCTACACCGACTAGCGTAGAAAAAAAGTGACACGCCATTTTTTCGATGTCGAAAAATCGAAAATTGCGCAACTTTAAACAATCGCTGTAAATTAACTGTTCCAGATACGGTACTGATATTTGATTAATCGGTAGATACAATTGTTTTCTAAACAATTTTAAATGTTGGATGCGATCTGATGATCGATTCTCAAATTACGGCGAGGTGATGTTGGGTAACTTTTGTGACAAAAACGGCCATATCAGAATTTTGACGCGTGACGTTTGTTGGCCGCCCTAATTATTGTCATTGCGTACGCCGAATTCGAAAATATGATTCAAATTGACTGAAAACGTAAGGTTCTGTTTGATTACGCTGCCTAACAATGTATGTACTTTTCCACAGCTTCTGACAGGTACCGCAAATATATGATTTCATGTAAAGGTCAAAGTGTTTTATGTAACTAAAGTGATTTTCGTGCTGGTTTTTTCAAGGTCGCTGCAAATTTTGTGGGCGTTCGATTGACCAAATAAGCTACCTGAAACACATAACACAAAACGACCACATCCGTTTCCCATATAAATGGTAAAGCACATATTTAGATATTAAGTGATCGTTTCTTGTGTTACTTCTGTTTAATCACTAGAACAAACACTTACTCGATTCTCGTCTAGTGTGTACACCAGGACGTTCACTTTGAATTGTTTTGCTAGTCTTTCGACATCTTTAAGAGGTTCACCCGCGAATGTGTTTTTCTTTTGTTTTGGGTAAGCAGTCTAAAACAATGTTTCTGCTGCTTTCTTTAGACCCCTGATCTTCGCTCCTCTGTGCAAGAGTAGGGCCCTGAAAAAGCACAATCGATCTTGATACGGTTTACCCGTTTTTTTCTTTAGCTCTAACAAGTTGATGGCTCTGTTTGTTTTCAGGTGTTAGGGTATAACAGGTGGTGGGTAGCCAATCAAGTGATCTTCGATTGGGTTCACAAAGACGGTTAAATTTGTCACTGCCTCCACACTCCTGTTTGAGTCTGGTCGTTGATTCTGTGTGTAGGTTAAGATGTCTGTTTGTGTAATTTCATACATAGCCCTGTAAAAATCGTTGGCATTTCGTACAACCCGAGGTGCAGGTAATATTCGATTGTTGTTTACTGACGAGTGAAAATAGTGAAATTCACCTGTATCTTTGTGGCGTAATAAGAACCCGTAACTACCGTTGATTTTAAAGGCGGAATCGCATTCGTCAAATATATTCTGGTTGAGGTTTGGTACATCTTCAGATAAATTATAGTTGTAAACAGTTTGCAGCTTTCCGAATCCCATATGAGTCCGAATAGCTCTCTTATTAGCAGCCAACACAGCTTCTGTCGACATAATCATCAAAGGTCATAAAGCTTTTTGTAAAATATCTTCGTCTCCAGTCAACATTGAAACACACAAGCGTAACAAAAAAAAACTGTCATTCATGTATGACATATACCTGGTAATTCTATAATTCATGTGTAGAAATAAAATCATACTTACTGCTTTCCATCTCAATTAGTTCCACCACTTTTTACAAGTCTGTATCACTCACTAGTCTGCCGTGTTTGCTCACATCATTGAAAGCTTCCAGTTGTCGTTTGCAAGCCATGGTAAATGGTCAACTGAGACCACCCTCTCGAGTTTATATACCCCCACCCCAATTTATTGACATGAGGCATTACTTAATTTAGCAAAGGTCAGCAATAAGCACTTTCACAATATCTGAGGAGATTGTGAAGTCACGTTACCTGATTGCGTAATTTTACCACGGATTCGTCAAGTGAGATTAATAACACAAACACCAGTATATCATTCATTTATGTTTATTACTAACTAATTTCTTCTATCTTCATCCTACAATTAACACAAAATATATCTTAATCTCTAAGAATAAGCCAAAAAACACAACATCAAGAGAATCTTAAACATTTTGTGGGTACCCACATTAGTGTTGAAATAGATGCTTGGGTTCACTGCGCACAAATACATTTATACTTACAGCATATACAACGAATCTATACCACCATGTAGTGTGTTTAAAGTGAATACTTACAGCACAGGGTAGGAAGTTACCACGCACCCCTCCTTCGTAATTACTTTAACCTATTTGGTGGGGGCTAAGAGATATCTGGGATACTCCCCTGTGACTCCTACTGTGAAGTTGAATTGTCTGTAATATACTTTTTTGTGCAAGCCCCATTGCTCCACCAAATCCGGGTTTTTCAAAGTCAGTGCTTCTATTTTGGGATAGTCCGAATGGTAATATTTCGATTTTTCTCGTTCTATGGAAATAAAATGATTTCTATAAACATGTCGCAAAATATTTCAGATGAACTATTTTGAAGTAAAGCCTCCATCCGCTATTTGTAACCCAGAACTCCACCCCAATTTGAGAAATCAAATCACCAAGATTTTACCCACCTGAAAGTTATATTATCAATGAGAGTTAGAACCCACTTCAAAGTAAAATGTATTCAGTATATGATGACATGTCTCCTGTCATATTTACTCATCTGTAATTGAATACTCCTATGCTATTGATTCTCATTCACCTGAAAACTCGAATCTATCAACAACACTACCCCTTGCTAAATACTTCATGACCAGGATAGAGGAAATTAATAGCAGTATTCAATTACAAACTCCTTTCAAAGACCCCTCAATAAGTCATCATTATCATATCTTCAACACTTTGTAAATCTTTTCACTAAACAACTTACAACACCATCCAAAAATAGCGCACAACATCAAACAAAAATACCGCCGTCGTAAAAGTCCTGACGAAAATATCTAACACTGAATTTTCAGCGAAAAATATATTGCACACAGAAATCACTCAGCAAAAAATCACCTCCGCGTCAAGGGCCAATGGGTACCTACGTCAGCAGAATAAGATACCTAATTTGCATATAATACGGGGCCCATACATATACTACTATGGCACTGATTAACGTTACATTTGTACATTTCCAGTCGTCCGGAACATTCCCTCCACTAACGAACAGATCAAACATGCGTGTCTTTTCCTTCCGACGCCGCGTTGTCTGACCCTAATGCCTTGTTAGCGTTCTTCTTAAGGCGCACTGTAGTAAACCTTGTTCAGGAAGTCATGCTATTTTCAAACTAACTACTGATAAACAATCATCATTAATCTGCGAGAAGCCTCCTGTGATATCCGAAATGATCATCTTGGATTATCTCATTAATTAGTTTTATTAGTTTTATCCGTGACCGCATGTAGCAGTTGAATAATTTTGCGTTTGATTTGATAAACTTCTTATTTCCTTAGATTCAATTCAGTTTTACGGTTGCAGTTATTCGCGACATTCGAAATACGACAGGCAGATTTGTTAATGTTGCGGCGTCCTCGGGGGTGTATTTTCTGCCTGCTTCTATACAGTCAATTGTTTGTGCATATTTCGTCCTTCCGTCCACTAAATCTAACCCAAATCCGCGATTTGCTTGCTTCATGGTTTATGAGATGCTTATAGAATAGTATTAATTCTATATTGATATATGCTGTAGCTAATCAACAAACTTTTCTTCTGCATATATTAAGTCGTCAACGTGGCGCACATCCTTATTGTTGGATGACATACGGGTTAGTAGATGTCATTTGGAATCTAGCGATAAAATAAAAATACATTCTCTTCAAAGCCCAGCAGCAGTCCATCGAATGTTCGGTAAACCTAGGTTACATTCAAGTTGTCGGATGGCATTACCAACCATAGCTAATTTAAACTAGCCAGATCAAAAACATTTCTACGTATAGTGGGCTTAATTGACTAATAACTGCTCAAAATGGGTAATACCTTGTGGATTCAGCAAATGCTTCTGACCAGTCAATATCACGCAAAGTACATTCGGATATGTGAAGTCGAACCTGAGGAAACATCATTAGGTAGTGCGATATTGTTAGTCTACTTTTCTCATTTCATGGGAATCCATGCGTCTAATTCCATTGAATGCTCAAATACGGCTAGCAATCGATTACAGAGTTGATGTCGGAAGGTATGGCTGTGGCATTGTCGTTGTTATATGTACCGCGTTTTATGCTATTAATTACATGGATCACAATCATCATCCATTGTTGTATCGCAGGAGGAACATCTTTCGCGTTAAGTAATATATATAAGAAAAGTTTTACGCCAAACAAAGTTTGGGATTGAATTTCTACTTTCCTTAACGCATTAAAGTTTTTGTTACGCCAAACAAAGTTTGGGATTGGTCATGTTATAGCATGTCAACGGCTATATTTCAGCATCGAGTTCTCGTAATATCCTACTCGCACACACACATACACACACATACTAACACATTGATATATATATATTTTTGCGAATACATATAAAGAATAAATAAATATATGGATATATGTTTATATATGATAGATCAACACATATAAAAAAGATATATATATGCATATATATATGTATATATATGCAAATATATATATGTATTAATATATATATTTATATATAAATGCATATTTTAACATAAGTATATATACTTATACATATATATAAGCATATAAATATGAGCATATAGGTATATATATCTATATATATCTAAATATAAATATATATATATATATATATATATATATATATATATATATATCTGCATGTGTGTATATATATATATATATATATATATATATATATATATATTTATATAAATAGGCCTATAAATATAGATATATGTATATATACATATACTTCAATATATATGAATATATCTATATATGTATGTATATGTATGTTTACCATCATTTGATAATAACAATAAAAAAAGTTTTGAGTCAGATAATAGGTAGATGTTATGGCATGTTATGGGTCCTTTTTCAGGTAATTCAATACTGCGGGGAATCATTCATCACTCTCTACAATTACACTAGTCTAGACGTTCTGTCGCTATTCAGAAAATTTGAAATTGCGTTAAATATCATATCTACCTGCCTAATCAAAACCCTCTGCCTAATTTCAGGCAAACAGTTAATCCAGCCGAGATTATGTTCGTCATTTGCGAATATAAGCGATATATATATATATATATATATATATATATAGATATATATAGAGAGAGAGATATAGAGAGATATATATATAGAGATATAGAGATATATATAGATATAGATATATATAGAGATATATATATATAGATATATATGTATATATATATATATATATATATATATATATATATATATATATATATATATATATATATATATGTATATCTCTATATATATATTCATATATATATTTATAAATATACATATATGCATATATATATACATATATATATAAATAGATATACATATATATAATATATATATATACATATAGATATTTATATATGCATTGATATGTATATATTTATATAGGTATTTATATATATTATATATATATGTATATATAGGTACTTATATATATATAAATATATGTATATATATAAGTATAAATATAAATATATGTATATAAATATATTTATATACGTATATATATATATCAATATATATATGTAAATATATCTATATATATATATATATATATCTATATATATATATATATATATATATATATATATATATATGTATATATATATATTTATATATATATTTCGTATGTCAAGAAACGTGGGTTTCTACCAGTGTAAATTATACACCTAATGCGACGCCATTAGTGATATCATGCTACCAAGAGCTCCTTTCAAAAAGCATTATTCGTAAATAGTGAAGTATTAAGCAGTGTTTCGAAGCGTAAGTAATTACAAAAACAGGACATAATAGTACCAAATGTTAGGTCTACGAAAAACAATGTTTGTGTTTGTACTTCATTTAGAGTAGCTTTTGCGGTGTAATTAAATTTATTCATGTTTTCACTGTTTCTACTAGTTTAGACATTCAGCAGGTCACCTTGTGCACCTTACAATTGAGGTTTAGTTCTTCACAGACACACTCACACTCACCCACCCACCCACCCCCCCCCCCCCACACACACACACACACACACACACACACACACACACACACACACACACACACACACACACACACACACACACACACACACACACACACACACACACACACACACACACACACACACACACACACACACACACACACACACACACATACACAACTCGCTGTAGTGCTGTATCAACTAGTTAACCCAGTCCTCGGTTCATTTGTGCTGACACAATCACCAGTTCAACATATATTTGAGAATGGCTAGAATTATTTACAACGGAACGATGCTGCTGGTAATTTACAAACTACGTAACTACTGCAGCAAACTGACGTGCAAGCATTCTTTCATATGGTAACTTTTCATGTTTTATTTTTGTTTCCGAAAAATATTAGCTGCCATTTTGCATTGTAGTTATATATGTGACGTTAAAATGGGACTCACAAGAGCTAATAGTTATAAAGTTAACCGAGTCAATGGTAAGTGGCCTTTGCCTATTTTATAACAATTAACCCAAACATATTATAAATTGATATCATTTGTTGTTTTCCAATCATTTATCATTTAAGTGTGTAATGTCATTGGCTTGTGATGATAGCCAACACCATAAACCGCCCCGCCTGGGTTTGTGAATGCATATAACACTAATAGGTAGCCACAGTATTTGGGGCAATATCCTTTATTTATTTGCAGATCACGACATTGTGCTTTGATTTCCCCCGCAAAACTAGCCACTAAACTGAGGAGAAATGCAATGCATAAACATTGCTGGAATCACATTCTTCAAACGGAGTAGCCCATTTGTCTCAACATCATCTCTCGTGGTTCTACATTAGAATGCTTCCTATACCACTCGCAACGTGTCTATTGCGAAATAGGGCGGCTTTGTCAATGATAATAGATGGCAAAAAGATAAACGGGCAATAAATGATTACTGTGGTTGATATTTGGCTTTAATGGATAGCTAGGAAACCATTGCAATATGTTCGGAGACAACTAATAAAAGATGGATCCCCCACTTCATTAGCTATCATTTGAATCAAACAAACTAAAGAATAACTCTGTCATATGGCAGTTTTCTATTGATTGCTATCAAGCAGCAGCCTAAGGCCGAAGCGCAAGTTAAATTATAAGCAGGTATTATCTTCATGAAAGAGTGTCGACATCATAACAAGGGCATAATATTGGTAAAACCGATGTTACTGCTGTATGCTTAATTTTCTCGGAAAGCTTTGAATAGTTAATACAAACAAAGACACTATCAAAATCATGTTTGGCCATATTAAACATGTAATAAGCTACCCAATTATAGACCATGATGAATGCAAACCTTCAAGAATTGATTGCACCTGCTACAGTATCTTATCTGGTGTCGTTTATCAAAGTTTGAATTAAAAAGTCGTCCACTTATTATTGCCAACACGCTATCGTCAATCGTCACTCAAGGTCGCACATCACCATTCATCTCACGTATCTGTCGCGATAAGACATAAATTGCTCCATGTAAACCCACGCAATGAGCCCCCCGTGTCCAAGAAGAACTACTGTTGGATATTTGTTCTAAGTACCGTGACCAGTTACATTATTTCAATACGGGCATTACATATGCGAGAAGGAAAATGCCTTTCACAGACATTAGTAAACGCTGTGACTGAAACTATATGCATAGCCATGTAGTACGCTGCAATCGCTGGTAAAGAGTGAAGGCTGATAGTAACCCCACCTACCGTCTTTCGTTGTATAGTCGCATGCTACTTAACGAATTACTTTTTTGCACTAAATAAATACCTGGGAATAATAGCACCTAGAAACGGCAGATAAACACCGCAAGTCATTGAAAGATATGTCTTTTCTTGCTATCACGGAATAGTTATTAAGCGGCTGATGCCATACGTTAGTAATATGGCTGACTTATGTTTACCAGGACGTCTGTTGACAATGTGCATAACAAAGCACAGGTAGAGAGGCGGCTAACTGAAAACCAATGGTCAGCTGTTTGATATCTTTTGAGACCACAATGGTAGAATGTGATCATAAAGTCAAACATCGATTGCGTTACTTGTTACGATAACCCTCTTTCCACCTCAAGCAGCACAGTTACAATTAATGAATAGGTAGTTGGATAAGGAATGAGAAGCAGCATGTAGGGTTTGATGACTTGTGTCGCTTGATCCACATGTGTAGTCTATGTTTGGTTGCTGTTTGATTCTACCATTCCCAGCCCAAGCCTCATCACTACGGTTACATTTTCCATATGGTATAGTTTCATGCATGCTGAAAGATAGAACTATAATGGTTCTGAAATGTTTTATAGGTAGTAATTATTTTATTTTAAATTAGTTCATAATCGGATAAAACTATACTTATTCCACATAATACTTAGATAGCACATTAATTATTCTTTAATTAGAAGATATAATGTAAAAAAAAAAATCGAACAAACCTCTCTATTTACAAGCAAAAACTTAGCAGGTCTTCTGAGTAAAGTCAAGCCACATTTACTTTGAAGCATTCTCGGCGGTGCCAAAGATCGTTACTTTGAGCCCATAGAGCTGAACAAGATTTGAATGTGATAGAACAAGCTTCCTCTCTGACTTATACAGGCAGTGTTACAGAGCCAATTTACTAGCCACGTACGGCAATGCGCGTCTAAAGTTTTAATGGGTTGATTTCCAAAGCAGTAGGCCATCTATTGTTATTTGTGTACTTACCGTTTGGCACTTAATTGGGATTAGTACCGTGGGTCACGTATCTCAGTTAGTACATGGTCATTGTGGCTAGTAATTAGTTCATTATGTCGCGTGGACATTCGTGTGAATCAAGGCTGTAGTAGTTCACGACACATTGTACAAACATGTCTACCATTGGCACATTATGATGTTACCGCCCGGCTTATGTATCATTTGGGCATGTATCATGTTCATGCATAAAGTCATTGGCCGATGGGAACGGTGCCAGCCAAGTCTACTTATCAGGGTCACACCCCGGTCTTAAGGGCGTAGGTTGACCCGGGCTAGTGTAAACATGTCGTGCTGGTAATTGAAAAAGGGGGAGGGTTTCAAAAGTCCAAAGGGCCAGATTAATATCATAACAATTACTCGTAAAGCTAATGCAAGGCAAATTAAAGTACGAATTTAAATTGGTTCTCTATCGCGATTTTATCAAGCACACGTCAACAGCTTACACATCGGGCATATCATTTCAATAAACACTCAATCCAACGTGATGCCTAGAATCAATGAACTACCGTGATACTGATGGTTGATAATATCTTGGACAACGCAATGTGATAATTCGTTATCGCTATGCAAAGGTTTGCAAGAATATATATGTATATATATATATATTCATTTATACATGGATATCTATATATATATACATATAAATATGCATACATATATATATATATATATAATATATATATATAATATATATATATATATATATATATATATATATAATATATATATATATATATATATATATATATATATATATATATATATATATATATATATATATATATATATATATATATATATAATATATATATATGTTTGTTGTATACATATATTTTGTGATAGACATATTGATAGCGTTCTTCTATATACATCACACGTCGAAGCTGTAACGGCAAGGTTAACAAAATCAACCCTATTAGGCTACAGTAGCTAATGGAATTTGGCTATTATATAATATGATGTCTCTTTAGGGTGCGTCTACATAAGTCATATAAGAGAACGGGTGATGTGCGCTGTTAAGTTAGGTTTCAGCTTTGATGTGCATATGCACTGGAAGAGGCTACCAAACCTGAACGAAAGGTTTAAAGTCAAATATTTTTAGACTTCATCATTCAATAATTTTACTTACTAATTGCATGCGGAGCGATAGCCCCATGATGCATACAATAAAGGCAAATAGCCCAGGATCGTGACGAGGTGTTTGATGAATGAAATCGACCCATCGCGATACCCACCTACCTCTCTTGGCATGTTAAGCTGTTTTTTCGCGATGTGCCGTCTAACTCCTGCAGCCGCCTAAGCCATGTCATATTTGATGTCGTATTTTCCTGCAATGCTTTCCTGAATTTTTGTTCTTTAATAAGAAAATGGATTTGATTGTAACGGCGTCCGTGTCTTATTTTTTTCAATTGCATTCTTGACGGTTTATAATGCGAAATGTCTGATTGTCACCATTTAAAGTATCCAACTGATCGTGGTAATTGTAGGTAGCACATCATCAAAAGATCATCTTCAATTTTTGCTGATGTCGGCAATCAGGGAACGTTATTGGCCACCGTTACTTACTAACTGGTAGTCATTGCGAAGGATCCAACCATTCATTCAGTGGTTATCTCCTTGCAAAGTTATTGAAGTTTGTGTCCCGCAAACTACAGCAGTGAAGGTTACAAGTCTCTGCAGCAAGTATAATAGGTGATCATGATGATACCAGGGTCAAGTGATAGTTGCTTGTCCTCGGAAACATGAAGATCAATTAATCAAAGTAAGCATAAGACTTTTATAGCCTAATTGTGGCTTATGTGGAAAGAGAGCTGACCCAACACAAGCATCATTAAAATGACACAGAAGCATTGGGCCCTAGGATGTGGGTACATTGAAGTAAGGTATTATATTTTAACACATCCCCGCCCCCCCCCCCCCGTTGTGCAGAGAGGACCAGACGCCGTTGAAAACATATTGTTGGCCGCAGAAAACGGAAGTATCAAAGTAGTACTGTCAAAACCCAAGGATATGAGTATGACACCAAAGGCCGGCGCAAAAACTAGTTTGCAACCCATTATATGAGCCATTGGGTGGCAATGAACTAGACTTGGTGTGTGACCATACACCGGGTATATAAGACCTATACGGATGCCACTACCAAGCAGCCTAACTAAAAACAAAGGAATAATGTTTTTGCTAAAGTATTTACTACATTAGAATAGGCAATTATCTTCGACAATAAGAAGCCACTCACACAATGAACACATCGTGAAATGCAGGCGTTTACTCTCTGATCAACCTTTGTGCAATGGACGTGAAAAGCGTCATTAGACCCAAGTGTCATCACTAAATTAAAAGGAAGTGGTTCAACATCCGGCCATAAATATTTTCCACGGAGAGTAACCCTTGAACATGTTTAAGCAAACATTATTAATGAAAGGCCAGAAATAAACGATGCTCTTTATGACCATGTTTATTTGGCTTGCCAAGGTCTCATAATCGAAACCACCACTGTGTTAAAGGTTTGCAACTGCCCGTGGCCATGAATGGTTATATTGGAGACAAGCTAATAACCTACCGTCAAAGGAATAATTAGGGCAATGTATCTGCATTCACATAACTTCAGCTTAACTTCGATGGTCCGTATGATCACGTTAATATACCATTGGATGGATATCATATTAGTGAAACAAAATGCGGGACCCAAACACTAAATCACCATGTCCTTACTTGTGTGGTACGGCAGCCATTAAGGCGTTAACAGACTAACATTCGCATTAGCAGCCAGATGGTGACACGCACTGTATGAAATGGCAGTGAGGTATGTGATACTCACGTATAACTGGAAACATCATTACGCTTTATTCACAAAAATGCCTCAAAAAGCGCCTGCCAACCAACCAACCAACCAATCAACCAGCCAACCAAGCAAACAACCAAACGGCCAAATACCCAACCATTTGCTGTCATTCGTTCTAACCAACATCGCTTAGCCTTAGTGTAGTTGAGTAAATATTGGATATTTACCTCCCGTGATCCAACATCCCTGCGCCATGCGGGGAATATTTTCAGCATCACGCCCATACAGGTAATTGCATAGATAAATAGCATACACCGCGGCTTTGAACTATTTTCTAATATGTCTGCTTCTCACTGGAGGTAAAGTGATTGCAAAGATTCGCACATTGTAGATTGGGTCTAAAAGGGTCATGAGTACTACTAATTACAGACTGACAGATTATAACATCTTCTGATACTCTTCGTGAACCATTACCACCCGCTTTGTATTCAAATTCTTGTTTTACTGCCTGTATTCTGAACAAGACGTTTTTGCGGCTCATTTGTACATTTGTACCACTTTCATGCGCTAAGACAGCTTTGCTATCAGGGTTTTGCCTGGAGTTTTCTAGTATTTTCGCTAAGCCTTAAGGGCCGATTGTTGTTTTCAATGGTTCATTATGTTTGTCCCATTTGCAACCAGCAATTTTAGAATATCGACTTGAGTAAACAGTTTTACGTCTAGTTGTTTCCTATTTCATCGCTGGTAAATAATGACGAAAAGACACAATTTAGCGACGGTGGATCAATAGTTTCGTTATCTAACGCGACGGTATAGATCAGGCTAATTAAATAACACCAGCGTCATTATACATTTTGCGGATTAACTACATAAATTAAAAATCCTTCCTGTTTACTGTTAAAATAGTGTAAATACCACCCACAAAACCTATAGCGGTAAGATCGTTTCGTTATAGTTTATTAAGCCCTTTATTGTCACATAAACGGTTGCCCAGCGACTCTATTAAATGTACCCTGCAAGTGAGTTTTGCTCTCGTGAGTTTCGTGATAGATATTCGTTGAAAGCATGGTCAAAGCTTTTTTGGCATTAGTCATGCAACGATCAGAGGCCGTACAATGGATAGGCGATGGTGATGAAAAGGTGAAAGCAACCGAGATATGGCAAGGAGCTTGAAATATCCCTTTCGCGTCTCACAAAGCAGAATACATCTGGGGCTCATTGATCGCATACAATCTACAGCAGAGAGGTGAGAATATCCAAGATCCCACTGAATTACACAATCTGAGATTACTTCGTTGCCATAGGTGAAGGTGCGCATATTTTCGTCAGATGATGCATATGAGTATTATCTTTTTATACGTCCGATTTTGTCTTTTATACCAATATCTTATTAACTACTCTGGTTGAAGAAACGTGGGATGTATAGAGTCAATGAGAACCATTGGCTCTGTTCATATCGCATTATTCACACCTTGCTGGTCGATTCCGTGACGCAGCCCTTTCTCCAGTCATGATACCAAAAGCATCACATGAACTGCCGTTTGTTGTGTTGACGTACACACGTGTCGTTATGAGGTCCGGGGCCATGATTGGCCAAATATTCGTGACGTGTTAGCTGGTTGCTACCATGAGGTGACAGAAGTTTATGGGCGTGGTTACAATCATAATGCAACATGTTGCTGATAGACATTATGCCACATGATCATTCAAAGAGCGTTGAATTTGAACTGGATTTTGAAAAATATATGTAACATTCCAAATACATGGATTCATTATGGAATACCATAAACAGGGTTTAAGTATTATTATCTATGCATTCCAATGCGCATGGAGAGAACTGAGTCAACCGTTTCATTGCTTTATTTGGTTGACATATATGGAGGGAATGTCCCTTCAAAATGTAGTAATATCCGAAGCGATGGCCATGTAATGTTATGTTTATACACATCTCTTACGATTGCGTAAAGAGTCAACAGCTTATCGCTCCTATTGGTTTGTCAACCTTCTATTTAAAGGACGACAAGCTGAGAGCCAAGCACAGCGACAGTAGCCACGTTCCATATCACCGTCAAGTAATACGACTAATGTTAAGCCACCACCAGGCGCTGAAAAACATGACAATGACAAGGACCAACGAGATTATCAGCCTTCTAGTAGTCGCTGGACATGTCAGTATAGTTTGTCAAATGATTGTTACATCAATACGTCAGTGCATCTAGGATATATTTTCTGACGAATAATTTAAGTGACTAGGTTGTTATCGTTGTTATTGAGATCTATTTTTATGGTTTTGTATTATCACACGAAACCATCGAACGGCATTCCATATCATTAATGGATCGCCAGATTCGCTGCCCTAAATTGTACATGTCAAAATAAGTATTATAATATTTGCGAAGAAAAGGCAATTCTCCATTCAGAGAGGTCCATAAAAACCGCAACACTATCTCACTTCCACTAGAGTAGCACGAGAACGTTACCCAACTAAGACCACTCTTGTTTTATCATTCAAGTATCTGTTCGCTACGAGCGAGTTGTGTCTGTCGTTGAAGTAAAGTAATAGCAAACATAAGGCGATAAGTTATCTCAGTAGTGTTAATGCATACGAAATCGGGCGTCTACAATTCATTCAGCGCATAGGACAGTAGTAAATTTATAATCGCGACCATTCATATCGACATTCTGCTCACTGAAAACTGAATTCACGTTAATGGATATAATAAGGCTCATATCTCGTTTGGCTAACAATGGCTGTCATCTCAAGCCAAACGGCCGATTATGGACGGGGAATCGTTACGGTTTGCATCGATTGCCCATGAGTGTAATGAGGCTGACAATGCATGTGTTCAATGGGCCATTGGCTGCTGAACGGATATTCTAGTTTTTGTATCCATTCTAGCAATTAAGCAACTTTACACGCCAAGATATTTTGCATTGCCCTGATCATGGATTATCAGCATATTATTATTTGCCTTTCTTTAAGACTAATCGGCACATGGTTATCAAACAGGCTGCAAAAGTATGTTATATAATGTTTAATTCAGTAATTTTGCTCGACATTAACTGAATAAGCAACGACTAGGTCTTCCACAGAAGCTACCTCATCGTACTCTATGCTAGGCCTACCAATTAAAGAATGCCATCAGCCAACGTTGGTTCATTTCATACCCGTTCCATTTGACAAGCCCTTCAAGTACAGCTGCTCATAAGTACAGATCAGTGTAAAAGCCAACCACATGATAATAAGGGCAATTTGTTGGGTAGGAAATGGGATATATTGGCAACTGCCCCTCATCCATCATGCAGCCCTATCTAGGTCGTCCGTGGGTTACTAGTAAGGTTGGTAAAAAAGAAAACAAGTCAGCGACAGCTGACCGAGCAGTTATAAATTCAGTTCATGACACCAAGAGCTCCACACGGTCATTAACTCAGTGTTGGAAACATACGACAATAAAGCGCAAAACAAATGTACATTTTGCAGTTTAATAAATTCGGGATTTTTCAAAACGCATTGGCATTTAGTAATGTCGAGACTGCATAATTGATAGTGTATTCTGAAACCATTTGTGAATTATCGCATAAGATCGTTTCCAGTAGTAACACATATGGTAGAATATTACTTTCAGCGAGCTAATAATTTAGGGCGATAGCTTAGACATCCACGATTGTACTGCCTTTATTTTGAACCAAATTTAAAACCTAATCAATCAACATAATCTTCAAAAGGTTTCAGTGTTAAATAAGATTTACCCAGAAATGATTTTGACACAAAGCTGAATACATGCTACCGGATACAAGAGCATGGAGATGAGCAGTTTGTATGAATCGATTACATGTGACACAAAATGAAATGACTAAGTTTGCCCCAATGAAGTAGATTGTCATTTGGATAAATTCTGGACCTGCATTTTACAAAAACGCAATATATTTTGATGGACCGATAGTTTCAGAGGCAGAATTAACTTTCTATGATACCTCTTTTGCAATATGGTTTTAATCCAATCATTACCGACGTTAAAGTTCAAGGTGCATGTGTACATCACGCCTGCAATCAGTTTAATGCTAATTTAAGTCTTAGATTGTGAACAATTTGTCGATGTCGATTGTTAGTGGCTGCTCAGACTGGTTGGAGTTTAGAAGTGCGTTCCCTGCCCTATTATATGCATCCTTAAATGAGGGACATTGCCTGCTAGCCAGTAACCTACACCAAGATATTGGACAGCTCCAAACGCTGCTTATTATCGGTTCGATATCTACAATGCATGTTTATTGCCTATGTTAATTGCTTGATGATATGTCTAATTAAACGAAATGTCACACAACCATGACTCTTTCCTGCTTCAATTCAAAGCTCAAATCACACCAGTTATGCCTTTGGAAGTTGATTCTTCTATCAATGCCTTCGACCAGACGTTTGGCCTGCATGTTACTCTATAAATCTTAGCATTACCTTACATCACAATATAGCACTTCGTTATGTTATGTAAATGAAGTTAATTTCGAACAGAAAGGCAGACATAAAAATGCATTTAAAAAAACTAATGTCATCAGTTAAACCGGATATCATTGAATGAACCAAGTGTAATCAAAGACCGTATGTAAATTGGAGTTTAATTAAATATCTGAAAACCATATTACAGCAACCGATGTGGAACACAACTGAACAGTAATCCGCTACTCTGTGTTTAGCAGCTATAACGATACAGGATATGTAGATAACCTAGGTATCCATAGATTTCGAGAATAACAAGAACATATATTAAAGGGCCTGAACATAAAGCCTGATAATATATTGCGCGATGACATGCGATACACATGGCGAGGAGGCATCATGTAATCTGACACCATTTCGTTGAATCGGGCAATTTGTTATGAGAGAAGTAGCAGTCAGAACTAGAACTGTTGAAATAGGTCACTCGTCAGATGTTTCTCGACATGCGGCATTAGCTTCCATACGAGTAATAAAGTGGCAATATATGAAACAAACTCTGAATCTGGTTTTGTAAGTTTCCTTTCTGTTATATATATTTGCTTTGTCTCCGGCATCATCTGACTTAACATCAAGCGATTTGATGCAATAATCGCCGATTTTTCCATGAACATCCTTCGTATCATACAGTACTACATTACGTCAGGGTAACAATGATTACCATTTACTAGGAATTTGGACATGTACAGATTTCATGTTGCAAAGTGATATTGTGAGCGATATTTCGATACGGTCATTAAGCTAAAGGCCGACACATATCATGCAATAATATATTTAAATCATCGATATTATTAACTCGTCTTTAAGATGACACCTCAGTTTGGAAATAAACATGCATCTCGCAACCACATATTTGGAAACCTTATCTATAACGTTCATGGAACCATTCAAATACGTTATGCATATTCACAACTATCATGAAGATAGCACATGAAAGACGCTGTCCATAGTCATTGGTCATCGACCGATACTCACACTAATTTATAAGCGACGACGAGACAAGGATGTGTTACGTGACGAGTTGGTTAATCTGAGAAGCTAATGTGCAATGTGAGAAGCAAAATGATAAGACACCAGTATAAAGAGTCATTCAGTTATTCAGTTTTAGTCCACATAATGACATTTGCACCGATTTGGTTAAAAACATCCAATGCCCTTTTGAAATCTTCTGCATTTTGAGTTCTGTTCACAAGCTTTTATATCCACGGTAATAAACAAATCGTTTTCAGAAATCCTAAAACCACCAACAAGTAACTCAAGAAGGGTGTGATTTGAGGAACAAAAATAATAAGATCCATAATGTTTTCATAATGATAGTAATCTTTTATGATAGAAAAAATTAATTGACAATGTGCGTTGCCAAAAAATCATTATAACAGCAACAACAATAGCGTTTTCAATCACACAGCGCGGGCAAACAGAATATCTAGTCGAGCGATATTAGATGATCTTTGCTCGCTTGTTCAACAGACCTCAAATAGTATTGCAAAAAAGGGGAGCGATCACTGTTACTAATTGGATCTAAACAATGATGGTCGCATGTCATAAACCGTCCATGCGCAATCACAATTTTTTTTTAAAAACACCATTTTGCAATAAACTCCATCATTATGCAATGTTCGAGATGATAAAAAACAGACAACGACCAAAGGGAGCGATATTTACCGTGAAACATCGCAGATAAAGCACATATTTGAAGACCGCTCTCTACCAAGTTCCACCCACTTGTTTCTGACTGCGGTTATTTGCAAATGTGCTGCCAGTGGACTTGTTCAACCACATGTGCGTTGTAATAGGCAAATATACTTTCTGGTACAAGTATAAGTACTTGAGGATCGACGCAATAATGGTTATCCTACACCTAATCTTATACAGCAAAATATGACTTACATCGGTTGTTGCCTGCATGGTTTCCTAGGACCATTAATGACCGTTTTCTTTGTGCATATACGTAAATGAAGCAATTAGCATTAAACTGATTGAGGGCGTGATATTCCGATACAATAATAACAAACTAGCTTGCACGGAGGAGATAACATACTTTTGCAGCCTGTTTGATAACCATGTGCCGATTAGTCTTAAAGAAAGGCAAATAATAATATGCTGATAAAGAGTCTATCATATTTAGGATTCCTGGTAAATATGTGTTTTGTAATGTTTCATGTGATGGCTGTGGTATATTGTATTACCTAGTCCTATTGCACAGCGATTAACAATTGCCCGAAAAGCACCTTGGCCATCTGGCATATCATTTAACCATATATATATATATATATATATAGATATATATAGATAGAGAGAGATATAGATATATAGATATATAGAGATAGAGAGAGATATAGAGAGAGAGAGAGAGAGAGAGAATAGAGAGAGAGAGAGAGAGAGAGAGAGAGATAGATATATAGATAGAGATATATATATATATATATATATATATATATAGATATATCTATATATATATATATATATATATATATCTCTATCTATATATCTCTATCTATCTCTATATATATATATATATATATATATCTATATATATATATATATATATATATATATATATATATATATATATATGATGCTCGTAGTGATAAACAAGCGACAGATACAGTCATCCTAGGTTACCGGTTCGGACGCAAACTATCTTGAAGCAACAATTAAACTATATACCATTTGCTGAGATTAAATGTGTTGATAATGCTATAGGGGTTTTCGAATCATAATCACTTAATAATAAAAATGTCATTTCTCAAGGTATTAAGTTTCACTATTTATTCTACGGGAAGGACATGGTGTATTTCATTTTACATGTTTCTTATAAAAAGAAGACATTGATGCTTAGAGAAATCACATACATTGAACGCCAGTACCCTTTTCTACTCTTTGCACGTGGTACATATGATAGTTAACTGGCACTTATTATCAAATCGCCACGAATGACAAGGCGCTTCCAGTATTTCACATGTTTGCTCAAGCATATCGAAACCATTACGAGTCAGCAAATTTCTTGGTAGGTAATCAATTTAGAGTCCTACAGGGAATAAATAATTATAGCGTTCAGTTGATTTGAGTTTCAAAAGCATTTTGAAGATTACGGTATCTATATGCACATATACATATTAATGTATTTATATATGTATATGTGCATATATATATTTACATTTACGCGCGTTATAAAAACTCATCTTTAGCGCTTTTGACTCCATATGTCGAGCATCTAATTGAAGTCATGGATTTTTCTCAGTTAAAATAATGTGGAATACAATACGCAGAGTGCAATGTGTAAAATTTGTGGTTCGTCTATGCATACGACACAAAATTGGCGTCATGGCAGCGTACGCGGTGTTTCAATTCAATTCTTCTGTGGTGTATTATGATGAGTATGCATGCAAACATGAAATCCAAAATGGGGTTAAACTGGAATAATTAACTATTCGATCAAGAGAAACAATGCCGACATTCACATATGTCAAAGTCAGTTTGGGAGTTTCAATAAGAATATATGTGTCAATACCGCCCCGTGTGCGGTTTTCAATAGATATATATGTAATGATTTAACTTAATGATAGGCATTCATACGCTAACACCATCCATAATTCGAGGTAGCATAATAGTGAAATGAATCGCAACATCGCTAGCCACAGATCGTAGTCAGCTACTTTCTATTTAGAAACACCTCTTTGTCCAAACTATTAAGAAACGGAGAGGCTGGCATTATAACACATCTACCAGGACGCTTGGTGTCATGGCACCTGTTAAACTTAACAGTCAGCAGAAAATACGGACCACGGCAAAATATGAATGAACGTTGAAGTTTATTCCAGCATCTTTGTATCAGCAACTCATCTCGAACGAAAAAACAAAATACTCAAAATACTGCTAGGTTGTATTTTGCTACAATATAGACACAGCATATATTGATTATTCTATTACACGTGGACACCACCTACCTCGGTCATTCAAAGCTTTACAGTCGGATATGACGAGAAGATAGAGCCATACAGTAATTTGCAGCCCTGGGATAAAGGCCTATTATATGTTGTTGTTAAGAAGCACGACGAGAATTGTTCAATCCACGCCGACTGGAACTTACCCCTTGTTTCCCATATCGTAAAATTGTACACTATTTCGAAAATGGCTTATATGAAGTCATACAAGGGACATATTGATGCATTCAACGGCAATTGGATTGGTGGTACATGTGTGAGATGAGTCTGTGACAGGTGAATATATTACCTTCTTAAAACTCCATACTTCAAAGGGTATTTCTTTGCAAGAACTTAATCCATAGGATGCAAGGGATATAATATTCGATTATGCATTCAAACGATTATCGCTTTCAGGTTGCACAGACACAGTCATACAAATATAGTTTTATATACGGCTACACCCCTAAGAAGCCATGTTCGAGACAATCTGCATGAAAGACAATGCTACCTTCATCAAGTCAGCCAGGTTCAGTCAATGGTATAAGCAAGATAGACGTTCACTGAAAGTTGTGCAACGACCAATTCACATAACAAACCCCACGGTGCGTTGGCACATGCGATGAAAGTGACGTAGAGGTATATTCGTGTGCAAACCTTTCAAATTACTGGGATTCAGAGCCGTTGACGTTCACCTAAGTCTAATACATTAGTGCATTTTCTCTCGTTCAGGAGTGGTTTGCACAATGAGGGCTTGTGGGTATTTCGTAAGAATCAATGGGTATAATAATATATCCCCACGGAGAACTTTCGATCAATGATAAGAGGACGTATAACAACACAAGCCGTGAAGTTAATTCCGACTGAACGTTTTGTTAACCAAACATAGACGAGAGACAAGACAGAGGAAGGTATAGAATGGAAGGGGCAACAACAAAATAGTAACATTATGCGGTCCATGAATTGCAAACATATAGCGTAAATGATCTTACGGGCAACAGGAATGACTAATATGAATGGGCATGACCTCTCTTTAAATTAGCACCTCAACAAGCATCGGCAGATATACTAGAATTGCTATGTACAAGCCATTCCTAATACGAACAACCTTAGGTGTCGAGATAGGTGGTTTATTCAAGAGTGAAGAATAGGTTTCCTACTGGGCTGTCCAACTTGTATATTCCGGTCTTCCACGTCTATTTGTAATCAAGTAAACAATTTATATGTGTCTGTAGATAAAATATTTGAGTGTAGTTAATAACCAGCCGTAACCTAATACGGCCGGTCTACAGTGTTGAATCAGACAGTACAGTGATTTCTTAAGCATGGCCACCAGCTGCTGTCGTCGATTGTATAACAATGTAAAATTCCCTGCAGACTTACACCAATAGTTAACTAACACCAATGGGTGCCTAGGGTAGACTACTACTTCATCATAACAACAATCCACGGATCTCAAATGTACCGTAGACATGATAGCAAGGTTAGAGCGACAGAGGCACATCTTAACATGCCTTCTTAATGACTATTGTAAGCTGACATAAGTGATTGCGAATGGCGAACAGGTGGAACGTCCGATATTACATATTCTAACACTCGCACTATCAATTTTGTATTCGTCCCAATCAGAAGAAAGAAGGCTTTTTCTTTGTCCGTGTTTGCGCTACTTTTAGGCTCACTTCGCTCAGCATTATGTATCGCGTGCGAGAGCAGCAGATGGAATGTCTGATATCGAGATTATAATGTATCACACTACTTGTTCTGTACATTGAAACAATACGCAGTTGGTTGTGTTTTGAACTTATGGTATTCTGCGATTGTTGACTGGCCCTGTAGATATGCGAGGTGTATTTTTTCTTCAATACTGAAGAATGTATTTCTGTTGTTCAGCTCTTGGCTGCTCGATAACTTGATACTTAGAATAGTTGAAGGTGCAAATAATCTATTTCGCTATGACATACTTGAAAGTCTCATTAACATTCCTCATGCATCCGTGTATTTGCATTTGGCGCTTTACATCACGTGTGAATATGTTAGGCTGCATGGTTTGCAACAGTGCTTCGTAAAGGGCAACAAAATTAAGCTTTTGATGTGCAATGCTCTTTTAATGCAATTGACGACATTGTCATGCAAATAGGTGGGGAAAGGTAGAATGTGCAACGATTACCACCAGTGGTAAAATTTGAGAGTCATAACTCGTCTAAGCACTGTTTAATTGTTGAATAACTAGTGTTGCATCAGGCGTTTTTGTGTAAATAAAAGGCTACTATTGTAGGTGCCGAATTCTGATGTCTCTCGATTTACGAAAGCAATTGCTGCACAACTCTTGATTCGAATACTTGCATACCTCATTTGTTTTCGTTAAAATGTTAGCCACAAAATATTTGCAGGCAAAATGCATACATTAAAAATGGGATGCTTACTAAGTGTTCACGCAAATATCAAGATTGGACTCAAATACCTGGCGTTTCATAATCGTTTACTATTAGTTCAAACTTTTTGATGTAGGTTCTTGCTCAGATCCAGGGGTCACTATGCAGGAGCCGTGTGCGTTAACAACATTTGGCTCAAGGAGAACATTTTACCAAGAAATAGATTGATCTAAATGTAACAGCCACACCGTACGCCAAACAATAATTGTTGGTGTGCATCAATTTGTTTGCGTATGATAAAGGAAGTGATAATCGTTTGTCACTCCAATCCATGCAAAACTTTATGTTTCTGTGTCTCGACGTTAATTGTCAGCAACCAGGTTTTGTAATTTACAGGGGCAGATTATATGACAGTGGGGTCCATTACACGTGCCATTTCTCATCAATGTTAACAGTGAAGCAACGACACCTCCAGGTACATCGTAAGATACGTTTAGTGGTAATTTAGTTTCGAAGCAGTTAAATTGTCTAGACCAGCGTTGCTGTATAATCGTGTCCGGATTTATAACTTCCTTGGCTGATAACGGCTTGTTATTTCTATTCCATCGTCTTGGTTACAACCTTGAGCAATCGTCACGCGATCACTTTTTGAATTTTTAACTGTCATATCAGATACATCAATGTTTAAACTTTGGGTGGAATAATATCTAAGACGTGCAATTGATGCGTGCCTTGCAATACATAATCTGGTAACCAGCTGGTACTTTCGTCATAAACCATGTTCACCAGACATCTTTATGTAACCTTTATTTCTCAATAAGGTTATGAAAAAACTAACTAAGGGAACGACCGTATGTTCCCAGCCAACCATAAGACACAAAAGCTAAAGACCGGAAGTATGGTTCTCGAGATACAATAAAATAAAGAAAACCGGTTTTTGAAATCGAATTTAATGGAAGTAGTAAAAGCCATACGATACTATTAACATGACGTTTATGAAGATACATTGATATTCATAGACGTATTGATTTGTACACCCATACGCCATACATGGATGTGCTCTCGTAAGCATATGTACACATACATAAACAGGTCACAGACTGACCGCAGAAGGAAGTACGTACCTCAAACAAAGTAAGTACTTCGTTCCCAGTACGGCGCATGTCGATTGAGGAACACATGACAGTCGTGCCCCCGCCCTCTGCTTTTGCATTTTATGACATAATTTTTTAAAATGTGATTGGCTTTGAACGATTTAATTATGCAAATATATTATGGTCAACATTTGGCTGCAAATCTGTTGTTGTGAGCGATATCGGGCGTTCACTAGAATAGTTTTCACTTTCATTATTTGACAGCGACTTTTCGACGTTCATGGTTAAAATTTTGTACACACATCAACATGGCAGAGGTAAGGTCAATGTGTTCATGTGTTCTCATTTACAAGTATATCATCTTATTATACATGAAATGTTATTCAAAATTCTAGGGCATATTAATGAACTATCGCTAATTATATAACACCCCTGATGAATAATTTTCTGAAACAATGGCGTATTGATGCGTTCGTACTTAAATCGAAGTATGGTGTCCTTCTTTTTGAATTGGTGCCATAGTGTGATAGTAGATAGTATACAGATAAAAGAATGACACTAATGATTCATACGACAGAACCGCAGGTCGAATGTAGCCTTTCCTGGTGGTGTTCTTATATAAGATAATTTGTTTTAGAAATTTGAAACCTCGTACTTATGAAGTGACATAGGTCATAGCCCCACGCTGACGGTGGTATACATATAAATCAACAAAACGTCGTGCACGGCTTGAAGTGACAATGTCAATAATTCCAACCGAATATGATTTAGTCTGTTAGTAAAGGGTGATATAAAAAATCTCACTGGTTTGTGTTGTGTACTTAAACATTGATTATAATATTTAATGTTATTTCACTAGAAAGTGTCTGAATTACTTTTTTTCCAGAATTGAACAGCTATTGGCCATGCCATTTTCAAAACGTTGTGCTTCTGAAAGCCTTCATTCACAATGAGGATGTTTGAAAACTGGAAACCGGAAATCAAAATTTCTAAGTGGTGTAAAAGAAAAACTGTTGGATTTGTTTGGAAAAAAAGAATCTGCCAATTAAACAAAAACTGCTCCTAAGTTCTGTCAATAATGCATTGACGAAGTGAATGAAATCTATCCAGACTTGAACATTCCTTCAGCCGTGAGTCTGTGCAGCCGCCTTCCAAGCCACTGAAAGTTGGTTTCAACTCTCTCAATGAAGAAGCTATCCCTGTGAGGGATGGACCATGTCTCTCCTGAACAATAAACCCATCTTTTATTGTCCTCACACCGCTGAACAAGTTCATAAGACTTTGTGCATATTATCCTCTTCCTCTAGTTTCTGCTCTCGCTGCACTCAGTACCATCAGATATGTATGCTATAGGTATTTTACCTGTGTGGTGTTTCCACTTTGGATCTCTGAAAGTTTAAATAACTGTTTTCAATATATTCCATTCCAAACAACAGAGACACAGAGAGAATATTTTATTCTGGATTCCATTTTCATGAAAACATAGGTTGGGGCGCATTTTGTGCGGGGTCGAATTTGTAAACGTTATCGCATAAGTCCTTATCTTTCCTCCTTGGAAGGAAAGAGGTTGCCCAAATTAAATCCCGCGCGGATAAGTTCAGGTAACCAGCGCTTCTTTGTTTTTCGGAATTAGATTTCAACGACGTCACATCTATTTGCTCTCTGCTATCCCACCTTTTGTACATGCTTTCCTCTAGTTTTGTCATTCAACACTGGCTGTTCTAATATGTATGTCTGTACATGTATAGGTATATCAATTAATCATATCTGTGTCATGACCTATTAAAGTAGCTTTATCCTGCATTTTGTAACCTGTCCTATACATATCATAGTTATGTACCTCACTTATTGCATCAACATCATACATATACCTTTAGCTGTCTAACAGTCATAACTTTACTATACTTGTTATCATTATCTGCCTCATTGTAATACTGGTAATTGATTTGTAGTGTACCTGCACTCGGGTATTACTCGGTATCCTATTATGTAATACCGAATATTTTACGTACGTGATTTTGAACACAATTTGCTACTTGAGAATTATTTCTAAAATAAAATTAAATCAAACATTGCTGGTCCTCCACTCCTTCACAACATATGGATCTGCATGATAAATTGTTAAAGGCATATGATTTGGCCAATAGAAACTCAATGTAGGATAAACACCATCATGAAGTTTAAATATGAGGAATATTCTTATGACCACTGTCCACATTGCTATGGAAGTAATTGTTATAATGCATAGTAAATTTCAATACAACCTGATCGGCGACCCAGTGATTTTGTTAAAAATCCATTCCATATCTGGAAAACGTTAAGTATGCTAAAATGATAATGTTCATTACATATGTAATGATGCTCGTTTCCATCTGTAAAGCCTTAAATAATAAATAACCTAACATCCAATTAAAACAAGAACAAAAGTTTTCAAAAGCTAGAACAGATCAGGCCAACAAAAGTAGCTTTGTTATTCTATTTGAGAAGAACATTCATTTTTAAACACAACTGAACACGTACATGGACACTCTCAATCAGACCCGGGTGGACAACAAGCGAAATTTGAAACAATCATGGTACGGCGTACTTCGATCGGAGTACAAAAATATCAGGTGTGCAAATGGATAGAAATGGGGTGTGATGTTATCATCCATAAGTCACAAATATGCCATACAATGTTCACGAAACTATATTTCATATAACCTAGACAAACTATGCTCCGCAAAAAGTTCAAAATGATTTGCGCCTCACCAATCTTCAGGAAAGACACGCAATGGCCGCAGTAATAAAGTTTGAAAACGCGAAGAAAAGCCTTCTCGTACACGTGCAACGCTAAATATGGTCCTAAATCGGGGTTGTGACAACTAAGGGGGTTTCCACAATTTTACCCGACCAAATATCGGTAAATGATGTAACAATTTGCAAAACAGTTGGAAAAATTAATGTTGATGTATGCATACTTCAAACCAAGTACGCCGTACTGGGAACGAAGTACGTACATTGTTTGAGGTACGTACTTCCTTCTGTGGTCGTCTTTGACCTGATAAACGCGCATTAATACATGCATGCAATTAATACAAACAGACATTGAAGCATACATACATACATTCATACATATGCATATATATATATATATATATATATATATATATATATATATATATACATAAATACATACATACATGCATACACACATACATACATACAAATATACATATATATGTACATACATGTACATATATATATATATATATATATATATATATATATATATATATATATATATATATATATATATATATATATATATATATATATATATATATATATATATATATATATATATACATGTATATATATACTTCATTACGGAGCAACCTGTATAACCTGACACGGCAACCGAACATAGTTATCTTTATTATTGAAAATATGCACAATCTCAGGCCTTTTTCGTAGTATCAAACTGTTTATATTTGTTCCTATACCTTGATGTATTTCAATGAAAATCATGGCCTATCTAATTACTTAACACTGCACGCATTATACCCTAGTTTGCCAGAAACTCGCGGACACTGTGCCCAGTTATGTCCAATGATTGACGCCGACCTTTACTCTGACGCAAACCGATGCAAATAGCATCGTGCTTCACTTCGGTTCACTAATTGGCGTCACGAACAGACAACAACGACGGCGTGCTAATACTTAGTCAGCGGTCATGCGCAACAACAGCAGGATGTTAAAATATTCGCGAAGCTGTACCGTATGACCTAATAGGGTTAAGTATTATTTAAAAGCGAGTCTATGGTGGGTTCACTCTTTCATAATATGGACAACACAGGAACATTTTTGATTATAACGATTAGAAAGTGTGGCTATAAACAGGAGAGCAAGGTCAGTAGGTGTTTTTACCTAAAGCCATTTTGGTGATCATATGAGATGTGATACTTTTCAAGGTATTCAACAATCCTGTTATACATAATACGCTCATATATCATTGAGAACATTAGAAAAACAGAAATATGTCTGTAGTTAGAGATTACGCCTTTGTTGTCTGCTTTATATATGGGTGCAACCATAGCAGTATTTAATCTATCTAGGAAAATACCATTTTGTAGTGAACTATTTAACACATGTATCATCGGGCGAATGGTTTCGTTTTTAATCCTTTGTAAAAAAGATCCCAATCAATACCAGCACTGCCGTTTTTGAGACCAAAGATAATATCAAATAATTCATTTTCATTTAATGGGGCGAGATATACAGAATTTGGCATTTCATCTCCTAATGCCTTCATAGGATCAGTGGTTCTATTGTCGTTAAGTATAATTCTGTCGGGTAAACTTTTTTTTTCTGTTGCCAAGTTAATTATTAATTAGTGACGTAGTTCGTTTCAAATTAGTTTTGTTTTTTCCGCTTAGTCACACACAAGAGATATGTAAGCCTATTTTTTATCTGGTGTACCTTTCCTATGCTATGGAACATGGGTGTTTCAGAAAGTGTGCGTATAATTTAATTTCCTTTTGATAGAGTTCAACATGCATTCAGTAATCCACGGCTTTTGTTTAGCAGGTATCCTTTAGGTAATTATTTTAACACCCTCCCTACAGCATTTGTAAAATAAATCGGCGAAGACGTTATCAGCCTGGTTCGCATCGCCAAGGTCAATGACTGTTGACCAGTTCTGCTCATGCAATTTTATACGCAATTTATTCAATGTTCTTGTATTTATAATGTGCTGTGTTGTACACTTGGTAGCATTTGGGTATGTTTACACAATATCACAGACATGGAAAATGATCAGATAAAGCACTTTATAAAATCAGGAGTTTCAAAGCATTTTAGTACAAATAGTCAATAAGTGCTGCACAATGTCCAGTTACTCTTGTTGGTATATTTATCAGTGGTACTAAGCCACTCTCGAACATATTATTCACTAGCTCATTTGTCGGAGCATGTTTTTTTTTAACATCAATGAGATTTATATTTACATATCCCTTCTAATAACAACTTACCATTTTTCGATAGAAAGTTGTCGAGAATCTCTTTAAAATTGCCCACTGGTCCATTTGGTGGGCGATATATTTCAGCAACAATATAAACACAAATAAATAGACACCAATCCTTTCCAGATAGCACAATAATTTACAATCTGATTAGTTTTAAACATGAGTTTAGATTTGCTGTGCCATGTAACCCATGATATAGCGCCCGCATGCGCCGGTCGATATTGCTACACATAGTCACAACAATGACTCTAGGCAGAGATTATATTGTACAACCATTAGTTTCACACGAGCAAACGGAAGAGACGATACTTATTGAAATATACTGAACATCAGCGAGCACGCGTGCAAAAGGATAGTTAATGTATGGCAAAACTACAAGGCTAGCTTTTATTAACCTACGGGGCGGTCGGCACAGAGAACACCGCAAAGAAACAAATCAATGTGACCATAGTATAAACACCTCTGAATGACCCCTGTGGCTACTAAGTACTATGATCAAATTTAATTACGGCAACCCCTTTGTAAAAATGGCCCATAGTTTAAGACATGCATAGTCTGGGTTGCGCTTGTGAGCTTAATCAGATGTATTGGAAGGTGCTGGTGCTGCTTTGGTGCTCCTTTGGTGCGAAATTCGATGGTAATTGCTCTGTGAAGGGTAGCTAATAGTTGAATAAGATCCGGAAGCTATCAGAGAACCTGAAGCTATATGAATTTTTTTGAAGCTTTGATGCGGTTTAAGAAATATCATCAGGTGTCACTCGGAGCTTGTCTCACTAACCAGGCATTATTTGCTCTCAAAAGAATAGGTTGTGTTTGACAAAAAAAACATTTGTGAGGCGTCTATACCAGAAAAACGTTAAGAATAACTACCGGGGTGAACAATAATAAGGGTCAAAACTACTTGGTTAAATACTCCTCGCTGTCCAATGACTTATTATCATTTACCGTAAGTATGCTTGACGACAAAATGAAAATATAACATGGCGATTGCTCCAACCATCTTAAGACGGTGTTAGCTCCCAACTTAAAATATATCAGGTGTCTGCGGTCAAATCTACCAAGCAACTGATTCCGGTGCTTAGAAGCGCTGCTAGTTATTAGATTATTTGTGATTCCGTGAATTAGCTTAGAAGCGCTGCTAGTTATTAGATTATTTGTCGTATCACAATGTGTCGTGAATAAATAAACAGCGCTAGTAATGCAAGTCGAGTGATAAAGCAGCAGCCATGTTTCTGTGTTATTAGCTTCGTTAATTCTTACAGCCCATTGTCTGAAATGGAAAAAGTGACAGCTTGTGCGATACGACCTGTTGTCACCATTGTTGCTGCTTTATAGCAAGTTGCCATGGTTACAGCAAATCCCATCCAATATGGTATGTCTATATCCAGAGGCTGCCAAACAGTCCGCATTATCCCTTAGATCTATGAATAAATATGAAAGCTAGCAGATGCTTTTTATGAACTGATAAATTTTAATTTACAGTGTTGATTGCGCCTTAACATTTTAGTTTGACATTCGTAACCGCCTTATATGGTCTCCTCTATTCTATGATGATGTCATGGTCCGGTGTGTTTGGGTAATAATGTTTTACTGCAAGCCTGCGTGATTTCATTGAAGCATGTAGTCTTCAATGGTCAACTTTTACGATTACGTATTGAATGACATATTTAATGCACATTGTTTGAAAGACACAGACAGACTATGATACAACTGTGAGGAACAACACGCTAAAATGTTCAAATGTTGATAACAATTCAACGCAGGGAAATCATTTTATCAAGCCAGAGAAAATTTGCAACAACGGGACGGGTGACGCATGGTACTCTAGTTTTTAAGTTGTCTGGAAAATGCTACCACGACTTTGTCGGTTTTAAATATACAAGTGCAATCAGTTTTCTGAACAAGAAGACAAATTACATATATCATATATATGATCCGGTATATATTGCAATATCGTACAGCAACTATTTTACTATCAATAATAAATTAAATACTATTGATTATATGGGCTGCAGTAATCTGCTGTTCAATGTTTCCATAACATGATTCAAAGTAATATTTTATCATATTGCATGCTTACATATATAAATGCTCCCACATATATACGGTTGGATTAATTATCTAAAGCAGACAGACATAACGTGGGATACAACTGAATCTGAGGAACCAACACGCTAAATGCATCCTTAACTATAATATGTTTGTCCTAAATTCGAAATATAATAAGCATCAAATCATATTTACGCAAGCCAGAGAAAATCATTTAACACGGGACGGGTGATTGTGTCTTGGTACTCTACACAGTTTAACTGCAAGCGACATCTAGGCAACAACTGCATTTCCCGACTTGCAGGTTTTATAGATACAACTGCTTCTTTAATTATTACACGATTCTATGTGCAATCAGTTTGTAATATTTGTGAACTGAAAGCGACACACATAATGGGCAATTAAACAAAAACGAGGTTATATATATCTACTAGATTTGTATATAAGATAATTTATATATAACATTATATGTTTATATATATATGTATAAACATATATATGTAATATATATATTATATATATATATAGATATATATATATAATGCCCATGCGTTTAAATATATAAATTTGTATACATATATACAGTATATATACTATATATATTACATATTATATATATTACTACATATATATTACTATAAATGCATTCCTATTTGTATGTATAAATAAATATGGGTATATGTATATATATGCATACATATTTATATATATATATATATTATATATTTGACGGGTTCACCAAGGACGTTAACTACCCCGCCTTTGCCCTGCAACTCTAGTTGCCTTGCCTTACCCTATGCAGGCTGAGGTGGGTCAGTGTCGCAGAAATACGAATGTGTTATATTACGCCAACACAAATATGTTTGTTAATACGAGTATGCAATGAAGAGGCACAATTGTCTTTTGCTGATACGTTTATCTAGTTAGTGTATAAAAACCTCACCATAAGTATGGAATATAATCCAATTACACGGACCAAGCTTTGAGTATATGGTGAATCCACAATCAGTTATGAGAGAGTAAAGCGCACTTGCAAGTACATTTCGGTTAAAGCAAATTTAAAATGTCGTCAAACTACCGGATCACCTAACTCCCCCTTAACAATGCTATTGATTACAATTCCTAAAAGGTGAGATCCTCAATATACTTGCAGCTCCATCCTTTGATTATGCTTACCAGAGAGAGTTGCATCAGAAAACCCGATGGTCTAAAATTCCTTCCATAAAGCGTGGCATGCGACTTTTAACGGAGATGTCACGCGAATGGGACAGGATGCTTTATCCAAGTTGAAAAGACTGACACCGATTTTCCCTCCTTCGCAAAGCCATCTAGCTCTGGTATATGGCGGAGTGTTGATTTCCGTCCAGTAGCTATGCCAATAGGGCAGTACAATGCTCGTTTCGGGTGGTGTTGTCCTTCCCATGTGTGGGGAATGTTATAACACGATCTCCCACCAAGCTAACTGGCAGATTTCAAGATTGTACAGGCATATCTTAGAGAACAAGAAGAGATTCCTATGGAAGCTGTCAGAAACAGTATATAACGTATGTCAACAGACCTCATTGGATTAAATCAACTCCTTGAGAGAAAATAAAGTGTTTATATCACCCCCTATTATTTTATATCTAATATACAAGACGTTTGTTGCTTGCTAACGTTTTTTGCTTTAAAGTTTCAGTCCCTTAAGAAATTCTGAACGGCATCGTCAAGAATTTTCGACAATGTCTTCTAAAATACCGCTTTCTGCCAATCTGGTTTTACTAGGTATGATAATGTGCTGTTGCCTTTCCTTTACTTACCCTACTGCTGACGTCTAGCTTTATAACCTAAACACAAAGAGTTTCCAATATTTTTAGTTGCCTTGTTTTATAATTATTCTGGCATTGATTTGAGCAGGTATTTGCAATTTCATTTTGGTCTTTGTTGTACATCGTTCTCTTACAGTACGCCGGTATCATCTGTAAGCCATCTGTAGGTTTTACTCTACCGCCAACAGCTAAGAGGACATAAGCTTTTTGATGTTAGAGCATATTGAGAAGTGATAGTACCATGTTGTTCTTCTTGACCAACTTTTCTTTCCAAGCTACTTCAATATGAATGGTGAGCACAAGCTTAGTCAATTGCAGAGAAAACCCGGTCTCTGAATACAATGATTTTAGCTTACTGTATAATATGCATATATCATTGCTTATGGTTAATGGTTAATGACTTGATGTATATTTTTGTGGCTTGATAATAGATAACGAACACACAAATTTATTGTTTTAGGAAGAGTAGAAGGGTTTTGATTTGTTTACAGTGACAGGAGCAATAGGTTCAAGAAAGGAAGACCTTCAATGATAAGAATTGCTCTCCTTCATTGCATAATATCGATTATGGAAAGGTTGTGGTGGTAAATATCCGTAACTCTAGAAATATTGGAGAGTCCTGCTTACCATACATATTAAACGACTAAAGTAATATACTTTATAGTAAAACGGCTTACCGAGCAATATTATGTAGCACAATTGCACACTCGAACCGATGCTTTCTATGAGGTTAATATGAAGCACCTCGGCGCTGATGAACTGTGTGAGAAACGGGAAATAACAATGATCACAAACGGTTTCTGGGATCAGCATTGTTTACACTCTGTTATCTATCATCCGGTTTGAAGTTGAATGATATCCATTCACTCGACTGATTAATAGCCAAGAACTCAATTTACCGAATTATGAACTTGGCGAAATGTGTTAATGTTTTATTGACCAAAAATGCTGTTCGCATTGCAGTTATGTTATACTTAACACTTAACACAAAAAAACAACCCTATGTATGACCCTCAAACTGCTCAAACCTTGGAAGTCATAGTGATCATTCGAATAACATTCCTCAGCCTAGCTGGGTTAATTTTCGTGTGATCTCCGACGATACGACCATTTACGACGGAGTTACGCCACGTTAATCTCCAGTTTCTATTCCCCTGAAAATTTAATGCGCTCCCAACCATAGGCGATGCCATCACATCTATAATATTTCACAATTCGATTTGCGCTGTCCATGACAACAACATGTCCAAGTTGTAATGACTATTTAACCGATAATTACCATTGCGATGGAAAAAAACTACAGAATGTATAAACATTTATAAAAACGAAGCGTTAGATACAGAAATATTGGTAGTTAAACTTGTGGTACTTTTGATAAACTTTGATGCGATCGGAACTAGAAATGACGTCATCAACAACCGTGAAATTTTACGATGCAACTGACCACGTCACTGATATCATTTGACGAGAAATATTTTGCCTTTGGCCGGTAATTATTAGTTAAATAGGCAATTGAATTTCTTGGGTTAATTTTTCTTAAAATTTTGACTGATACCACGCTTAGGAAAACATCGTTATTTAACAACAGTATATATTCTAGAGAACTATGCAATTGAATTAAACTACAAAATGGTGTAAATTTTGTAAAGCTCTGACAATAATCCCCGGAGATATTCGGTATTTTAGATTTTCACATTTTCGATGAAAAACTAAAAATGTCTGGGTTCTGCGCAACATTTTTACCGACCTTTTAGAAAAAAACCTCAGAAAAACAAACCCACAAATGGAACTAATCAAGGAAACTTGGCGAAAGCATTCGTCAAGATAATAATGTCAACGTGGTGTGTATAGAGAGGAAGAATAATATAAGTTACTGACATGCTTGATGTCTAATGTTTTGGATAAGCAAGTCTACACAACCATGAACAATGTCTTTGTTGTGCTCGCGTGGCTATCAATCTTCGCAATATATTGCCCGTTTATGTTGCCTGAATGAACAGGTATTATTGTACAAGTGAACAATATGTCAGAACAGAATTTATCATGTACTACATTTACTACATATCTATATCTATCGTCATTCAGCACTCGGATATGGAAGTGGAATTTATTCTGAGTAATAGGTCGATATCATGTAGCCCTTGGCAAAACAAATGTACACAAAGCCTGACTTTACCTAACTCAATTACGCCCGGTTATGGTTTGGTATTCAATACGGCGATTCTCTCATTTATATCTCTGTAATACGATTATGTGAAAGCTAATATCAAGGGAACAAGATTTTCGACGTTAAGACATTCGAAATAAGGGCTAGGAGACCATGATACAATATCCACGAAAAAACTGTCATTTGATTTAGTCACCTCCCTCTGTTAGCAAACAGTTATTAGCAAACAGGTATTGGAACTCGCTGTTATATAATCCTTTGTAATTTATTTCATGACAACATTTGGGCGACTTTCTTATAGAATCACGAATATTTATCAACGCAGTTGATAAGGCATGCTATATCATCTAAAACTGTTCATTATATACCAACAAATGTCGGTTTGTATCATATGGCTTTGTAGACTACTTTGTTTTTGACTTTTCCAGACATAGTTTTCAACATCTGTGATTCCAAATTGATTCTTGCTTTAAAGTGAGTAAATCGAGAACACTGACATGTGTTTACGTCACAGGCCTGTTATTTAGGGCTTCACAAAACCACAGTACCTGCATTTGGCAATATGTATGTTATATTTTGTTATCGATAGGATAACGAAAGTTATACCTCAACATTCACAGTATCAATAATATCATTCTTAAATACTAAATGGTCGCAGGATAATTCGACGCGGATAAATTAAACCCATTAATTGATTTGTCTGTTAAACCATACAATGGTGTATGCCATCACCTTATACCACACAAAGAAATCTGCGGACATCTAGATATCTTTAATCCAAATGAGAAATTTTGATTATACGCCTCGACTTGTAAACGTTAGTTCAAAGCTATCCAGCAATGTAATCCTAACTTATGCTACGTGACCGCGTTCATGTCGCTTAATGCGTGAATTGACTTTCAGGGTGTTCTAGGTCGTAGACGTATATTATCTCTACGCTTACCGCAGTACTATGAACTGTCCAAATAAGATGCCTCAACAATAGTTGGCCATTATATTTAAAGTTCATGAATCATGCACTATATCAGGCCTGTAATTACCATCCCGGAAACATCAGTGCGGTATGGTTTTTGTGTTTTGGGATGAAGCGTTCATTATACACATTATATGATACCGATAAGATCTTTGCTTATTGTTTGGAAAAAAGCATATATATATATAATATATATATATATATATATATATATATATATATATATATATATAGATATATATATATAGAGATATATATATATAGATATATATATATATAGATATATATATATATATATATATATATATATTTATATATATATATCTCTATATATATATATATATATATATATATATATATATATATATATATATATATATATATATATATATATATATATATATATATATATATATATATATATATATATATATATATATATATATATATATATATATATATATATGTATACCATATGCAATATGTCATATGTACTATTCCTCAGTTTATGTGAAATCCGTGTATTTAGCCATAGCTAGGGGATGCTTTCTATGGAAGTTGCCGAATGCGATTTATATATATGTTTTCCATAAACCTCACAGCTTGCTAATCGATCAAGCGCTGGACATTTCATTATACCATGCCCTGACAAATGAACAGGTTGAGATATTTCTACGTCAAACTGCAAATTTCCAATCGAATGATGGATCGCTCATGTTAGCCACTAGAGTTTCGAGATCCTATCAGCAGCCGCATCGAACAATATGTGAGTAATTCTGGTGGAAGCATTAGGCGACGAACACTTATGGTTCATTTATGTGATGTCACGGTATTCTTGTCGTAAGTCCTGCGGTTTAACGCTAATGTAGAAAAATCGTTCTCCTTTTGTGCTACTTACACCCTTCACGTCCATTCACTTAATACACAAATTAAAGGGTTTCTAGACCGGCTCTCACTCAATCATCTGTGACTTTCACCTCATGCTCTTAAAACTCAATGCAATAAACAACAATCAACCGGCATTACACAACAAAAAAGGATGCAGGACAACCTTTGATTCGATCATCCCCATACCACCCTTTCTACATCAATATGTATTCTATGCACCTGGAATCACTAAGTTTACAGGAATGGGTCAAATGCATACTTTATTGTTTGTCGGCCAAGCACTGTCAATGTAAGTTTGGGACGTATAATCGTTTTCTAGCACAATCTCGTGGCCGTGGAATTGATTTGGATTTTGTGAATGGCTCAAACACTAGCAACCATGCTCTTGCAACAGAGATGCACAATACCCAGAATCGGAAACATCTGTTTGTAGCACAAATTGTTCAAATACAAATATGCACCCTCGAAATGTTATCGTTCATCAATTCTTTAGGTCGAGTGTGTCTGGAGTACTGCAAGCAAAGTCACATTTGCTATGGAAATCCGACAACAGCCAACTAGGTGATAGTGGCATCGAACCTTTATGTTTTGTTGGGCTGTATGGTGCACATGTGGATTAATGGGGTCTTGACTCTACGACTTGCATTAATTCAATTATCCGTTGATCATTGCTTGTAGCCCATGGGTGGGTGTGCCTTCGACAATAATGATATGGCACATACCTTTAACGTGTCGCAAACACTTTAAACTTTCAATTTGGTAGCTATAGTTTTATTGTTATATCGAGGTCGTTGTTTAAGTAGGCAATTACCGGATGAAGCTAGCCGATTATCACTTTCCCAGATGGTAAGATGTACCACCCCCACACACATCACCGTGTGTTTAGTTCTATGAATGACAAGCTATTATTTGTGTATTGGGTATCTTCGTCTTATTTGATAGCCATCAAACTCCCACGGTTTGCGCTGGTATGGAAATATATTGGTTACGCCATTGTCTCGGAGTTGTCTGATTACGTTCTCGATAACATTGGTTTAACCCACAAAGAGATAGGCCCAATACTCAAATATCAGGAGACATAATAAACCTATTAACATTGTCAGAAAGTCGCTTTGCTTCTTAATATCCCATTTCCGTTGACTCAGCCTGAATAATTGTGTTGGTAGAGACTTTTCAGTCTTGCAAAACAGCGCTGCTCATTGGTCTCAATAGGAACTCTGTCCTGGTCAGCATTGGC